>WAAD01028466.1:2203-19171 GCA_013389945.1 Fregata magnificens
ATAAGCAGAATGGTGGTTTTGAATCTAAAATAGCAGCAAGTCACTCTAATCCTGAGCAAATGAAGGGCTGTCATTTTTCAAAGTGCAAAGGAAGAATAAATTTTTACAGCATCTTATCCAATAAGAATGCTATGTGATAATGACCAAAGGTCAACTGTAGAATAGCTTGCTGAGTTATTTTTTTATTTCACAAGTCTAAACCCTCCTCCCCCTTCTCAACTGCCTTGAAATTAAACTGCAAGTTTCAGGAACATCTAAATAGATTTCCTTCTGTTTTCCTAAGAAATAGAATCTTATAATAAACAAACATACAGGAGGGCAAAAGGACATTTTGAGTAAGATTTTAACCAAAACATGTTTTTCCTATAAAAATATTATGATGTCCTTCAAATACATAAAACATAGCACAGGAAAACTGTGAAGAAGCCTGAAACCTCTGAAGATATGAATGCACTTTTATAAATACTACAAAAATATGTTTGTCTTATTTTTCACAGTTATTATGTCAATATTTAAGCTCTCTGGCTCACATGCATCTGCACAAAAGCACTTCATAATTTACATGCAACCGTTGCTTTGCACAAGACCCATACCCAGTAAGGGCAGAAAGTTTTTCCCCGAATAAACAGCAAATACGCACTGATTTCTGGAAAAATGGAATTAAGTCCTCTGTATTTCAATATGCAGAGGATATGAAAGCACTAAACAGAAGAACATGCTCACTTTTCTCACAACCATTCTCAGGAAATTAAGTAGCGTTACTCTCTTGGATAAGGGCAGGAGCAGTTGACTCGCATACAAGTGAATTTTGAGTTGTATGAGAAAAAGTTGCAGAGACTTCAAGAAAAAGGATGCCAAGTCCAACTGTTCAAGTGGAGAAACTTGGGGTGGAGGCGCCTCATTTCTGTCATATACAAAAAGACCTAGTTCCAGAATCAATCAAGTGAGTACATAACTAGACAAAATATTTTGCCTATGCAAAAGCCATCTTTGCAGGCTCTCAGTTTCTCCTTGTTGCCTATTTCAATTATACAAGACAAAGAGAATATAAACATTTTAAAAGGCGTAATTTTAAGATACAATCTAGTTTATGCACAGTCTAATCAACACATCGGAACAGATGCTACAGGCACATTTGTACGAAAAGTCATAATGATATTTGCTAAAGTCCTGAATAATTATATTATCACTGGCAAAGAGTTTATTTCTGTTTCCAGTGATGTCAGTAAAAACCCTGCCTGACTAAGTGTGCGTATACACATTTCTAGGTAGATTGCACAGGTACATGTATGTATCACGAGAGGATCCCATATAATCCACGTTTGTTTCATAAAGAAAAAATACATTGTAAGTAGCTTTCAATTGCCTTCTACGTCTTTTATTTCCAAGACTGTTATTGTTCAAACCTGTGTATTTTAATTTTTTTTGTGATTTCTCCATTCTAAAGCCAGCTAGCACTTCACAAATACAAATCAGCACACCTTAGTGAAATTAAAGTTTTCTAAACTCTGTAATTATTACTGTACCAATTACTTACAACTGCCTATATATGTTCAAAATAACATTCACATGGAAAGCCAAATGTTTCTACTTGCTGCCTTAGCAATTGAAAAGCAAGAGAGAAAACTAAGGCTGGGTATCCAACTCTTTCTAGACCTTTGTTACGAGCATTTTTTCTGAAAGTAGGGTATTTTTATTTATAATAGTTACAGACAATTGGTGTAGAGCACACAAATATTTCTCAAAAGGAGTATATGTAATGACAACACTTAAAGGATACCAGGGCTACTTCTTTGATTACATACGTATTAAATCATCAGCTGCAGAATGCTTTTTCTGCAGCATAAACACTTTATAAGAAGACCACATTAAAGTCACCCATTTAAATTCAAAAAACCTTTCCACCCACAAAGAAAATAATCTTTGGCTGGTAAATAGTACATAAACATTATAGTTTCATAGAAATCTTCACCAAAAACTTGGAAAATGTCTAAAACAGGAACTCATTAACTAGCTTATCACTTGTGCCATGTGATAACCTAATCACTTAACAAGATTTACAAAAGGGATTTATGGATCCTCCAGCTGATATCTGGGTAATGTGCATTTATTCATACATGAGAGGCTAGGAATTTTTTTGATGCTTTGAAAGCAGAACAAATTTATCTTCAATAGCTTGTATACTCATGAGAGGTGTACAAAACTTTCAGAATCCATCGAAATACTGTATTTTTTTCAATTTCTAATGAAATAAATACACAGATAAACCCATATATTATATACTATTCAACCCTGTACAAGGAACAATGAAAGTCATCGCATGATGTTTCTACTTCATAATATATAGCAAGAAAAGGGATGTAGAATAAAAAGGCGGAAAACTGCTGTTTTGTTTCACTGTCTATGACGTATTAAGAGACATTTTGATACCAGCATAGTTACAGTCAAACACATGGAGGTGAACATTTTTTAAGCAGCTGCCTAAGATCAGATATCTACTCCACATTTGTTTACTTGGCTCCTCCTGATATATAAAAGGTATGGAAGAGTCTTCTGTTTTGTTTTCCTTATTCACAAGGAAGATCCACTTAACACCTGAAGAACTAGAGAGATCATGAAAAGCTTAGCATTCAGGAAGAAAAACCTAAATCACCGACAGACATTTTTAGACAATTGTTGAAAAATCTTTAATTATTTTACCTTATCTTTAGCATCTATTTAGTTCACACCTGCAGAAAATGATTTGGAGGAAAGCGCTCTGTTTTTAAAAAGGCACCATTCTGCTTCTTCATTTAAGAGTATGAGACTAAAACAGGATCTCCATACTCAGAATGAATACAGTTTTGTAATAAAGGTAGCTTTACTGAATACAAGGGTAGCTTGCATTGTAGAAATCTGTTCAGTGTGAGTAAACTGTTAAAATATGACCCAGAAAAGCAGACTACTTTTTTTCCTCTGAAACAGTACTTCAGCAAAACAAGGAATTCAACAGTTGCTGCTACTGATATTTCTAAGATGAAAAACAAGAAATAAAATGAAAGATCAAACAACTCAAGCTCACAAGCTTTCATTAGACAGCAGAAAAAAGAAAAAAAATCCAACTTTTTTTTTTAATATATCACCTTACAGAAAGGCCACAATAGGTGCAATTTTAAACATTATTTCTACCTTACATTTCACAAATAAACTATCTTAATTCTTTGTAATATGTGTAAGACTGGCTAAGTAAAATTTATCTTAAGAGATGAAATGAATGACCATTAACTGTACCAGACAGCTAAACCATGGTTTCATTTGGTACCAAGGATATTAGTTAATTACTTTCAGGCAGTAGAATGACTTATGAATATGATTAAAGCAAAGTTAGGCATTATTCTCATAGTGCAATAGAACAGTATTTTAAGTATGATATTGAAGAACCAGGTCATAAAAGAGGGTTACAGGGTTACAAGGCTTTAAAGTCAGAACTGCTGGAGAGATGAAGAAAGTTCAGTGTATTACAACATCGATCAAACCAGAAGGATTCTTTGCAAATGGATAAATAAATTGAAATGAAAAGGTTTTACATTATAGATCAGTAGTATTTTCCCTATAATTAGTGACTGAAAATTGTAAGCCTTAAATTGTCAGTTCAGACCATCATCCAAAATTTAGAAACAGCTTTATGACGTTAGGCACTTCACTCAGATATACAGTACCATACAGATTTGGCCTGGAGGAATATATTTTCTGCTTTAGCTTATAAAATTGCCCTGACAAAACTGTGTCCACAAAATGGTGCAACTGATTGAATTTAATTTAATAAATCTGTCTTGGAGCCATATATCTTTTTGGGTGAAAAAAACGCAAACCTATACAAATATCTTCTCTCAAGATTTTTTTTTAAAGTTATAACAGTTTGGTGGTCATACTCAAAAAGCACACTATGATATAAACTTTCTTCCAATTTTAAGTCACAATGTAACTGTGATTAGTAAACAAAAATTAATTTAACAGCACCATTTTTATTTTATTACAGGGGTACCTGGTGAAGCTTACTGCAACAAATTTTGTAAAGGTGCTTTTAGGTCTTCCTATGTATGACATTACTATAAATAATAGTAATATCTAGCTCTTATACGATGTTTTTAGTAGTAGCTTTCAAGTGACTCAAATAGGGTTAGTTTATAGAATGAAAAATAACACTGGGAATTATTATTCATTTAACTCCCTCATAGTTATGATACAGAAAATGAAAAAAAAAAATCTTCTTTTTCTTCCTTCTATTTCAATTTCCTATATGAATAAAACTGCCTTTAACAGAAATTCCTTAGAACACACTACAATCGCATAGTATATTATTCATTGCAGGTTTTGCTATAATAAAAGCACCCATATAACGATGAGTAGTGCTTCTAAAAACAGTGAACAACAACAGAAGAAAAATCATTATAACAACTTGATGACTGTCATAGAAAGTGAGGAACAACCACGTTGTCCGCTACTGCTTTGAGATTCTACCCTAGTACCAACGGAAGTGGTTAGACATTTCTAAATACACTCTTTCATTTTGTGGGGGTTTTTGGGGTTGGTTTTTTTTTTTTTTTTCTTCTGCCAAACCCTACATATTTACCAGTAGGAAAAACTGCCCTTGGACAAAATTATTTTTTTCTGATCATAACAACTGCATGCATCTGTAACTTTCAAAGCACAGTAAGGTTTATAGCTTTGGGTTCACTGATCAAAATGCCATCTTCACAAAAAAACCAGCATTCCCATTTCACATAAGTTCTATTTAAAAACCTGCCTTAGCTTTCACAGAAACTGTATTTTCATGTCTAAAACACAATGCAGTCTCATTTTAAAATTATTTCCTATCTTAAAATACATCAGTTTCCATATTTTCTTTCACTGAGAACTAAAAACAGTCATAATACAAACTTTTTAAGTTGCCAGGAAAACATATATCCTTCAAACTACAAATTACTGTATTAAGTAACAACGTCAAAAGACATGCGTACTTCAAGCATGATGCCAAAGGTTACTAGCAGGTCCTCTCTCTTCTACTGAATTTCTATGGAGGAGTTTAACATAAGGCAGTTAGACCAGTTTATAACGTTGATTCTATTTCGTCATATTCTTAGTGTATTTCAGACACATTCGCTCATTATATACATCTTTAAGCTCCAGACACCTTGGGAGAAATATGCTTTTTTCATAGTTAAGCCACCTGAATACATCTTTCTTGTGTAAACCTCATGACGTTATTAGAAACCTGAGTTAGTTTGGGATGACCAAAGGCACAGCTGAAGTGCTGCACCGTCTAATTCACACAGCAAAAACCAGTTGGTCGTCTATCTCTTTCTTCCTACACTTGCACGCAGGCATGTACATTTGCAGGCAGTCATCAAGTCTGCTAACTTTTTCAGGAGTTAATTTGTGGGGGGAGGAAGGTTGGCAATGGTTTATTGGGCAGCACCATGAACACCTGCAATACAATCAGTAGCACCACTTAAGAGTAATCTGGAAGAAACTGTATTCTTCTAGGAGCAAAAACTGAATACAGAAGGAGTCATATCTTTGACTGCTGCTCATTAAACAGACGAGTAATTGGTTAAATGCCTGACTATGCACTATTGTTCAAGGCACAAGGCATCTATATTAGCCTCTCTAAAATGACTGGTTCAAGAGTTTATCTTAAGAGAAACAACAGGTCAAGTTGATTCTACTGTTTCTGTGGAAGAGAAGTTATTTTACTACATATAGCATCTAAGAGAGTTAATTAACCAAATCTTCTTACCACCTGTCTCTTAGAACAGAATGGCCACATAAGGTCTTTAGCAAAGAACAAATCCTGGGGAATTAAGTCTTGGACTCATAATGCATTAGAAATAGCACAGCTTCCCTTCCCACTGCCCATGTTCAATGAATTTGTACTCACCCTCTGAGTGATGCTTTTTCCCTCTTTGACTTGCACTGCCAATCCAAGATCAGACAGCCTGCAATTACCATTATCATCCAGGAGGACATTTTCTGGTTTCATGTCCCGGTACACAATCTTGATGGAATGGAGATGCAGAATCCCACAGGTGATCTGAGCTGAGTAATAGATGACCCTGTTCATTTCCAAACCCCTTTCTCCCACATTGTAGATGTGATACTTCAGATCCCCTCCATTCATGAGGCTCATGACAAGACACAGATGGCTTTTGCTCTCATAGGCATAAGCTAGTGTGACTATGAAAGGGCTGTTGACCTTCTCCAGGATCTCTTTCTCCAGTAGTGCCATCTTCTCTCCACCTTTCTTTTTCAACCTTTTCTTATCCAGTTTCTTGCAGGCATACATCTTGCCAGTATTTTTCACCTGGATGGCACAAACCTAGAAACAAGATGCATGAGGAAAGGTAATGAAGGAATTTTACACATAGAGACTGGAATATCAAGGGCAGTAATAGGCAGGAGCTGGGGAATCACAGATGCCTATTAGTAGCCCCCGATGCTAACTTCTATGGCAGAGTATGTTAGCAGAGAAAATAAGGAAAACGTAAGCATACAATCTGTTCTGTTCCAGACCGGTATATGGTGGACCTTATGCAAAGTTCTTGAGGACACCATTACTAGACATGTATTAGCAAGTAAAATGAACAAGGACCCATTCTCTGACCATGAGAATAAGCGGCATATAGAGCTTGCATCTGTATAGCTAAACTCTCTTCCATCTCAAAAAAAGGTAGCCTTACTCATACTGTGTTTTGAGAACAGATCCTGATCTGTGCTATTCCCTAAACTGCACGTAGGAATTATCTGGGAGTGTGTGAGCCAGCACAGGCTAAAACAGTGCCAAGGAGCAGACTAATAACTTAACTATATGGACAGTCATGCAAGCTTTTGTAAAGAAGCCTGCTTTTTTACTAGCACAGATACAGAATATAAACATTTTAGAGTAGCTCTTCACTAACAGGCAAGCTGGAGCCTGTATCACAGTATAGATAACAAACCCAGCCTAATTTCTGGGAAATGGACAATCTGAAGGAGCAAGTTTTGCAAAACCTTAGACAATTTCTTAATCTGTTGTCAAGTTCCTCTTTGCAAACCCATCTGCTGGTCTTGAAAGGGATGACCCACATCCTTAAAAGTACAGCTCTTACCTCTCCGAAGCCACCTTTGCCCAGCACTCGGAACTCATAGAAGTATTTCTCAGTTACCGGCTGCTTCTCAAAAACTTTCCATTGGAGGAATTTGTCATAGAAGGGGCTGGTCTGGAAGTCCTGGAAGGGCTTGCCTTTAAGGAAGAGTTTGGTTTCCTCCTTGGCCAGCTGCATGATGTTCTCGTAGTCTTTCACAGTAGCTGCCTGGCATTTGCTGGCCAAGTCAGAGCTCATGAAAGCCAGATAGTTTTTGGAGCCTGCCTTAAGAAAATTGGTGATCATATTCTCCATGGTACTGCTCTTGACATTGTCCTCTGCCAACTCCCAGTTTGACACCTCATCCAGGAAGTCCTTAGCTACCAAATATTCTGGCACTGTCCCTAAGAAGTCTCTGAAGAATTTCCTTCCAATGGGCTGCTGCTCACAGATGCTGTCATAATCAGCGACAACAGACTGTCTAACCTCTCCACATTGATCAATCCTGGGCAGTGAGAGGCTCCTACGTCTCTTTTGCATCTCCTTGGTGTCTCCATCTCCACTCTTCCTTGCCTGCAGATAGGCTGTGTTGGCAATCAGGTTGTCAAGCCCCCCCATGTCACACATCTTGGCAAGCTCTTGGGGTGGCAGAGCCTGGCTGAGACAAAATGAGTAACTGGCCCAAGTGCTGTGCTGTAGCTGCCCTGCACTTCTCCCTGCTAGTGGTGTGTGGGGGCTTCTGAAAAACACCAGAGAGACCAACTGCTTTTGCATTAAATACCTCTCAAGGATTTTCACTAAGTACCTTTAGGTATATGCACCATTTGTGGAAAGTGACTGGTAAGAGGTTTCTCTGTAAGGAGCTTTGAGTTTGCTATGTATAGCTGAGGGATGACATCCTAGGCAAACCTTCTCACTGGCAGCACCAAACGCACACAGTTCAGCTTCTGTTTTTCTGGGGCTGACTGAATGATAAATGGGCCCTGGTAACCTTTAAATGTACCAAGGTTCCCTCTATATGCACTGTCCCTGGCTGCTGAGAACATGCAGAGCTTCCTGTCTGCAATACATGCACACTCCAAACTCAGTGGCGCTCTGGTCACAGTTAATAGGACAGCCTTGTACCTCCCTTGCTCGACACACAGAACACTAATGTACTAAGAATTACATAAGTTGGGATCTGGTTTTATAAAAAGCTTTTATCACAAATCTACCATGCCTGAAACAGAAGGTGACATAGATGAACATGAGTCATTAAGCTTTAAATTATCACACAACTCAGGGCTTTGAGCATCCACACTTCCAAAACTCAAGTCATACTCAACATCAACAGCTCTGAGCTCCAGAGACACTTTGTGCAAACCTTGATGCCTCATGGCTCTCTCTGAGCAGATTACATGCAGAGGCTAAGACCTGCTGCTGATCTAAAAATAATGATCCCTATATAAGAAACAACATATAGTTCTGACTTCATCTCCTACCCACGGAAAGAGGAAAAACACTTCAAATGACCAGCCAAATCTTGCCAAGACTCTTCCATATGTTATAGTGGCCTCAGTTTACCTTCCCTGCTGAGCTTTATGACAGTAAGTAGCAGGATGAGAAGGTGCCATCAGCGTATGGCTGAGGTGGCATCAACAAAGGGACAAAGCTAATCATAATCAAGTGAAGGCAAATTCCACCTCACTTCACTCACCAGCTGCCTACCAGGAAGTCTGTGCCCCATTTTTTTCCCCAAAGAATAAAAATCATGTGTGGCACTTAGTAGGCTAAGCCCCATTCTGCTGTGGGTTCATGTGATTTGGCTGCTAAAACTTTCTTTAAATATAAGGAAGGTATTATGGGAACAGGAAAAGCAGTTCCATGATTCTTCCAGTAGCAATGGGGTCAAGCTGTACTCTTGATGTCAAGGTCAAGTTTCCTTTCCTCTTTTTTCACTCTTAGAGCAAGTTGGAGAGCTGAATCACAAATGCTAAACATTAGGAGTAACAACAGGCACCTCTCAGACTCCCTACAGTAAGTGCTAAGCCCTTCTTGGCTGCTTTTTGTCACTCTACTACTATGCAGTATTTTGTTTTTACATGCTTAATCCTGTCTGCATTGAATCCATCTGACATATAACTCATGCTTATACTTCACAAAATTACATTAGAGGTGTGTTTTTCTAGCTGTGATTGAGAGGGCCATCCATCCCAAACTGCTATGTGTGCACGAGAACGCGGTGTACTCTAAAGCAGAGTATTTGAAAGTCTTGCTTGTACAGCACTCACTAATTCTGCCAGGTGAATGCAAGCACGGGGCAGGAGAAGGTGAAGGGCTAAATAATGCAGCCAGTAGAGTAAGCAAAACTGAAAAAAGTCAAAGGAAGAAATGCGGAATTCTGCTGGTGGCTTTCCTGAAAATGGTGCTCACAGCAGCATATTCCAATAATATCCTGGGTGCCGAAAGGCTGGAAAGGAGGTAATAAAAGCTTTAATTTCAGGTCCTAAAATTCAGCAATGTCTTTTTTACATTTAGCAAGAATGCCACCACAGCTCAAACAGTAGCAGTATGACTGGCTGGTAGTTGGGGATCTAAGGGTGAACTCAAGGTTACACCAGCTATAGATATATTCATATCTAAGGAAATCAAGAAAATACCTAATGTTTACGATATCTGCGTAAGACAGACACATTCACAGCTCCAAAAAAATCATTCTGCTCTGTTAAGTACAATCTTTTCTGATTTCTATGGAACATAAACTTTCTCTAAAAGAACATAACTTCATAAAAAGCAAAGTGAAACAATATGATCTTTGGACACATATTCACTACTCCAGTGACTTTTGAGAGAAGACTCTAGCTAGATTTGCTTAATTATCCAAATCTGCCCAGCATTTATTAAACAGTGGAGAAAAGTAGTTCAGCATAAATCTATTAGTCGATAATGGCTATTTAAGTTAGTGTTACCTACTCATAAAACAGTATGTTTGGGTGAGAAGCAAAACTGATTTATTTTGCATGTACAAGAGGTGAATAAATTCAGGACTAAAAATGGGTACTTATTAAGAACTATGCTAATGGAATATCAGGGTATGATTTGGAACAGAAGAAAATTTTGCCGGTGCAAAGCTCATAAAAACACTAGGACTTAAGCTAATCTTCTCTAAATCACAGAGAAAATATGCAGGAATTAAAATTCATTACCTCATATTCTAGCTGAACCTCTAATCACTGGTCAACAAGATACTTATAATACATAGATACATATATACAAATATCAGCTGCTTTGATTTCAACATTAACTTTCCTAATACCTCTTTGTGTTAATATCTGTTTGAGCCGACACTTTGGAAAACTCTTCTACAATTGTAATTCTCAGCTACTCTTGTCATGCACGTGACGTGAAGTGAAAGCAGGGTGGAAATTACTTTGCTACTTTCCATATTCACCTACAAACCAAAGCAAAATGAAGAAAGAAGTCCTCTGATGGGACTAGGTGGAATTAATAGAGGTTAGAGGATGGAGTCTGGGACGAAATGCTGGCAGAGAAAATAGGTGGTAGATAAGATATAGCTTAACTTTGACAGCTGAAAATTATTTCCACATCCAACCAGATTTTCTTTTGCAATCATTTTAGGAAGAATCCTTTTACATAACACAAATAATCCCAACAACATAAATGCTATAGGCACTTCAGTACTACTGTTAACCTATTTTATACTTGTTTTCAATTTTAAAACAGACATTATCTGGGATAATAACAACCAATGTGATACACTGTAACAGTGACACAGAGGATTTTTTTGATCTCGGTGTGTAATGAGACAAAAGATATATTTAAAAAATTCAAAACATTTTAAAAACAAGATTACAAGTATTAAACAAAAACACAGTAAACTCTGCACGTATGCTTGATGACACAAAGATTGCCATTGGAACTACTTTATACAGTGAAGATAAACCTCTTTAAATATACTTAAAATAAACAGAACTAGATAGAAATACATCTGCTGAGAAATGCATTAATCTTAAACATTTACGATGATAATTTTGAAGTAAACATATGCGTATAATATTGCTTCATTTTCGCCCAGGTTTATTAACTATTTTATTAAGCCTGAATTAGTTACAGACTTAAAGCAGTAATTCAACCACTCTATTACATGTATTAAAAAACCCCCACAGCATATGTTCAAGATTAATAGTCATTGCTTTGGATATTTAGGGAAAAGACAAAGTCAGAGGCAAGCACTTAAATATCTGCAAGAAAAAAAACAATCACGATTCATATAAAAAAGATGTATTGAGGATTTCTACAAAAATGAAACTATGCTTTCTCCCACTTCCAAAACATTGTAACCAATAAATTGATGATAAAGAAATTCCTACTAACTGAATTTTCAGGAAACCACAATTTAACTTTTTTTCCCTAGATTTAATTAGTACCTGCTTTCCTTGGGATATTTAAATTATCAGTTTTGTTTGCTTTCTATATTAGTCAGCTAACCAGTGAGACTGTTTACGCCCCTAGTTAACTGATATCAAATACGTGTCTTTGTACCAAAAGTCTCTGGATTAAATACATGTCTCCGTGATCTTTAACAGAAATACAAATAAAAAAATTATTGATGTGGTTAAATTTTAATACTATGGTTGTAGAAATAATGTATAAAATATAATACAGCAACGGACTTAGAGATACAACAAAACAAAATTTTCTAAAGTCATAAAGAAAACCCGAATTAGAAATGTTTAGTATAGTGTGATGGAAAAAGCTCATAGCAAATGCTTTACACACTATTCATTTTAGATTAAAAACCAGAATACTTTCTAAAAAACTCACCGACTGTGTTTTTGTATACAATATTACTTAGAAAACAATTTCTTTATCCTGACAGTAAACTATGCAGCGTATCAGACTTACAGGTAAGGTCGCCCTTTCAAATTAATTCCTTTACCTATGCACAAACATTAAATAAACTGTATTTAGGATATAACCTGCACCACCACACTTCTATGCTCTGACACAGTTAACACTCAAAGCGTAACAGATACATTTGTTAACGTAGTGTCTCTCTTTTTTTTCAATTATGGCAATATCTGCAGTAAGACTGACCATTGCCGCCTTGTACAGCAAAGACCATACAACACCACCACACTGATCTTGCAGCAGATAAACTAAATAAATCATGCCATGATTGACATACGCCATATGCTCATACAAAAGAATGGAACAAGACATACACTATTTCAACAAGTTCAACCGAAAAAAAAACTTCCAGTGTTTTTATTTGCCTATTCTCTGGACTACCCAGTCCTGCTGGCAGAGGGGACAGCGATTATTCTGCTTCACCCACAAGGACATGCAGCAATTGTGGAAGGAATGGTTGCATTCTCCCCAAACCACTGAAAGAGAAGAAGGAACATGTTCCAGTCACACTCAGCTGTCCAATCAACACCTACAGCAAGGTCCAAACTATCACTGTCAGATGTTTAACACCACTGCAAGCTTTAGAGACAAAATGGGTCATCACTGATTTATCCACCGAGATTGGATTATTATGGTCATTCTGATGATAGTCAGTTCTCTATCATCAATCCTTTTATTTATTTCCAATTACAAAAAAAGAGATGCATATATTCTCACCTTCCTGTATAAAGTGACACAATTTTGTGAATGTATGAACACATTTATCAGTTCTGTCCAGGAAGTAAGTGCAGCTAAGTTCTTCACTTTATCTTCCCCAGAGCCAAAACAGCCAATGCACTACTGACTATCACACAAGAGCATATCCCCAAATTCTCATCTGAAATGCAGTGTTTAAACTTAAATGTATGATATCAAGGAGGCACATTTGACACAATATATAGCCTCAAAATAGGATCTTAGACCAGAAGTTATTCACAGGCTGTAATTGTTTCAACACAACAAAAAGGGTTATCTATTGTCCAGCTACTCCTGAGTAGTATCAGTTACTTTTCTTTTTTCCCTTATTAGTTCATATTTTCCTTATTGGAATACAAGGATACCAATCAAAGGAGTGTTGTAAATTATGCTTTTTTTTTCCTCTCTGACTATCTTAAATAGGACACTTAGCAAGCCAATTAAGATATGTGGAACAGGAAATTCCTGTTCTCATTAAAACAATCATCAAAACCAACAGTGGATTAAGTTTGAGACAATATACTTCAAAACAGAAAGAACAAGGGCATGGAAAGGTTTACTACTGGTTTAAAAGTTGACTTAAAGGTTTAAAGCAAACTCTTTGAGACAATTTTCTCTATTTCCAATTGAAATATATCAGAATTAAGATTTGCTTTTGCATACAATGGTATGTAATTGAAAGTACATTTATGTTTAAACAGCATTATAGCAAACTCAAGTGATTCCACTTTTTCAAATGAAAAGTGAACAAACAAGCAATTGCCTCCACTATATCTGAATTAAGACTGGGAAAAATACCGCTTTCTAACCCAGACACACACTTATTTCAGAACAGAGGAATTTTATTGGTATTACCATTGTGTCTTCTGGCATGCATCTCAGGAAAAAAAAAGTAGCCTTTTCCTACCCCCTTCAAAAGTGTACATTATCCTCTCCTCAATTATGCTCAGGGTGAGAGAAACTTAAACCTTTCAGCTGCATATGTGTTGACTGCAAATCTGAAGCCCTTTTTTTCTACAGCGTGTGTGAAGTGAAAACTTATTAGTGCTCAAAAAATACAGCATAAAAGTATTGCTAATGTAAAAAGATGACACAATGTAGAACGAAACACCAGTTTACTTTTGAGCATTAACAAAATCAGTATTTCCTTCAAACTTTAAAATGCACCCTACTGGGAGAAGCTTCAACTGAAAAACAAGCGAATGAAATCACTACATACCAACACAATCTTCTTGTTTGTTTTCAGCTTGACATCTAAGACAGGCATCTAAAAGTAAACAAGAACAAGACTCAATTTGATTCTCAGGATTCCATCTTAAGAATAGGTTTGTCAGAGGAAAATATAAGCTCTAAAACCAATTTACAAAGGTAAAAATCGCAAGTTTTGATGTCTAGTTCAGCCCTTTAACATTAAATAACCCTCCCCTAAATTTTCAAGCAGTGCACATGACAATATATATCTGAAAGAGATCAGAAGGACTATAAACTGTCCAACAAGTTTTGTTTATTTTCCATTGCTTTGGTATTTTCATAACTTCAGCTGAAAAAAAGGCCTCTCCATTTTGTAGATATAACAACCAGCAGATTTGTGCCAAGGCACTCAGGCATATTAAGACCAGAGCAAGCACAAAGCCAAACCCTAATTACAGGACTTTGTTTTTCAGATGTCAGCATCTCCTTTTAAGGAAATCATTCACAATTTTCATTTTTTTAGGCTGTACATCTCTAAACCACAACGCCCACCTCCTACTACTTTTTGTATAGTAGTCTTCCTTAATAAGTACTTGCATGTAATTTTCACAAGAGTCACATACACATGCAAATATATCAGTCAATTTGATAATATAAATGAATAAACATGGAACAATATCTAATTAAAAATATTTATCATCGTTATGCACTCCAGTTTGTGGCTACAGGACTGGATGGCAGCTTCAGGACTCAATAAGATACAGAAGTGACAACTTCCAGGCTTAGTACTGTGCCACACACGTACAGTGGAAAAATGCCTTTGTTCCTCCTTTGCCCCGATATGGGCTGCCTTAGACATATGTGCGCCTACCACGCGCCACAAAAAATGTTCACCTATTATGGGAGCAAACACATCTTCATCTCCTCCAAAGAAAAGGTAATAGCTTAAACAAAAGCATCCCACAGGTTGGACCTGGCCTACCTATCACTAGTTGGACCATATTTTCCTAGAAGACAGAAACATAATGTGCTACAGGAATTTAGATTTGAGTATTTTTGCTTTCTCTGCCAGATACGGCTGGTACTTCTATTTTAGATTCATCTGCCCAGACATTCCTCATTTTCTCAGATAATAAAGAACAAAGAGGACAGAAACTCTGAAACAGTTACCCTTTCCTCACTGAGATAAAAGTAAGGCAGTAAATAAAGTTTCCTGATGTCTGTTCCTATAATTTATACTTCCATAGCATTTAAGGGCCAAGCTGCAGGGAAGACTCGGCCAAACTGCTTCAACTTATATCATGGTGCGTCGAAGCAAACTGATCTGGGGTCACCTCAAGATGCAGGGCAGTAAGCTGTGGCAGACTAGTAGTCACTATAAAAGCAGCTTCCCTATCCTAGCCCCAGATTTGTTGTTTCAGACAGAGAAGCAGCACAGAGAGCTGAGGACAGAAATCACTGCAGCCATAGCAAGGTAAGCTGTCTCCACTCCTGCATCATAACCCTAAGGGTGTCAGTCTGAAAGGTTAGGCAAATCTAAGTCAGTACTGCTGCAATCCTGCCCTTCCCAGCTAACACCTGCATTTTTGCTTCTTTCCCTTGTACTTCTGTAATCCTTGAAGACCACGCTGGTTCAGGAAGTTAAACCAGTAGAAGATTAAGCCAGCTAACACTTCCCTCCCTTGCAAAAATCAAACAAACTTAGCTTTCAACAAGTGCCAGCTTAAGTCTGGCACTGCCTCCAACCTAAGGTTACTGCAGACGCAGTGGCTCTACAGGAGCCAGACCGGGTCTGGCAGGGTCAACATGAAATTGCTAAACTGAAGTCAGTAATGATCAAGTTTCACATTCTAACAATGTGGTTTGTTCTCAAAAAACAGTTACCAGATTTTTCTGCTAGTTTCAGATGAAAAGTATTCCCTTGGTCTCTAGTTATGAAAAACTATAAATGAACTTTTTTTTTTTTTAACTTTTATAAAAGCTCTGGGTAAGATTTTGTTCATTTAATACTTTTGGGTTTTTCTGTAGTGCCCTGCAACAGGCTAGCTAGAACAGGGAAATGCATTCTTAAAATTATGGCTTACATGGCAGATTAAGCCAATTTCATATTTCCAGGGTGTCTCTTTACCATATAAAAGCAGGCAATCTTCAAAACATGCTTATGCAAAAGGTGAACCTCCCATCACTTCAGCCTGGGCTGCGTCTTTGTTCTTCTAGTCCACCTTTTTGCCTTTTCTGTTCCACAGAATGTTCTCAGTAAAAACCACGTATGAGAAATGACAGCGTTGCACATTTTGTCTCATTTCTGTTAAGCCAAAACCTGACTGGATTTGCAGCATCATGGTTCCTGGACCTACAAAAGCATGGTGCTCTGGAGGGAATCTTGGGTCACTTGTCCTGCCAGACTGTACCAAGCCCAACTGAGAGGACAGTTATGTCTAGGATGACTCAGCACAATAGTAAAAACTGGATATTGAGATACAGTAGAGGAAGAATCTAAAGAATTTTCAAAGATCCAAGATAAGTATCGTATTTGTAAAAAGTGTCAGAAAACAGTAATACCACTCAACGATGAGGCTGCTTTCAAAGAGATTTCAAAACCAGGTAAACTAACCCCCTACTTTTCAACAGATTTTTTGGTACGTTCACGTGTGTTAAACTGCCCTAGTAATTAGGAGGCTCGGGTAGAACTCTGGATTAACAGATTTGGAAAGTGAATTTGTATCTACATCCGCAACTGCTTCTCCAAAAGCAAAAGCCCCACAAACAGCAGCACCACACATCTAGCACTTCGGCCAGCTCGGCTGTACCTCAGCGCCCGCGCAGTTTGCCAAGAGACGAGAAGCAGCCTCCACGAAGACGGCGCCTTTGCGAAGGCCGGGGCTGGCAGGACAGCAGCCCGCCCCCGGGCCCGGCCACAAGCTCAGCCCGCCTGGCGAGCGCCGCTCCCCGTGCTGACAGGCACAGGACAGAAGCCCAGCAGGCGCTCCGGCCTCCCCCGGCAGGAGGGCGGCGCAAGGAGGGTGCC
>WAAD01028471.1:5006-34743 GCA_013389945.1 Fregata magnificens
TTGTACATCAGCAGATCAAAGCACTGCTCATCAAACGGTTCCACCATGCCTCCCGCAGCCACAAGGACTTCCTAGCCCAGGTATTGACTTACTTTTGCTGTTCTTGACTCTTTCCCACAACATTCTCAATGCTGTCTTTCCCAGCAATGTCTCTATGCAAAGCAACAGAGGTGCTGCAGATGGGTAATGGCGTCCCTAACTGTTCTAATTATGATTCCAACTCTTCTGCCTCTTATTCTATTTCTTTCTGCCTAGAGTCTATCACCCACACCAAGTTCATGATTCAATCACTACTAGCCCGGCATTTTATTTTTAACATAATACAGTTCTGTGACAACCAGAATCTTAACTGAAAGCATTGGAAGTTAAACTGTTGGTGTTCAGGAGCTAAACCAGATCTGATCTGTGTGCTCCTGCTGTCCTTCCTTTGTTTATATATATTATGAGGTGTGTACAGTGTCACTCTACAACATATATCTAATAACCTAGTGTGATGGTTTTGTGTTCCCTGCAGATTGTTCTTCCTGCTAGTTTTGTGTTGCTGTCTTTAATACTTACAGTCATTATTCCTCCGTTTGGAGAATATCCTGCCTTAACCTTACACCCTTGGATCTATGGACAACAGTTTACTTTCTTCAGGTAAGAGGAATCGCTGAGTAAAAGTATATCTGTCATATATATACCCTTTTCTCCTTAGCATTTAGGATCATGGGGCCCTGTCTTGCTGGGCTCTTCTCACTCTATGTGGTATAAAAAAGGATTAACTCCACTGGAATCAGCAGATTTAAAATAGTGTGAAATTGGTGCAAGTGGAGAATACAGCTGCTAGTATGTCCAACCAATAGTCTTTCAAATATCTTCCTGTCTTTGGTACTCTCCTCTTCCTATCTGAATTCATGACCTCAACACTTATACAGTTACATATCCTGCCTAACAGGAGATCCAGGACAGTAAGAAATCTGACTGTTACTGATATGCCATTGAAGGACTCCTGTGTTCATAATCTTAGGCTTGAATCTCATTGTTCTCTATCTGCTGACCTGTGGTAGATTTATTTATAGTTAGTACAGTATTTGGGCAAAGTTATGGAAACAAGATGAAAGCAGAGACTCTTAGGTTTTATTAATGCTGCTGCTTAGCAGTTTCTCCCCACACAGTACCCTTTGGCTGGGTCTGAATTTTTTTTTTGTCTGCTAGCACTTTGTTTCCTTTCATTTTTCATAGAAACTTCAGTTCTGTTCTCTCCAGGTCACTGCACAATTCCTCTGTGCTCTCCTGAACACTTGCTTCACCTTCACTTCCACATATTCCAAAGCTGAACTTGCACCAAGTCAAAACATGTGCAATGCAGAGAAAATTAATAAGCAATGTTTAAGTCCTAGACTAGATCACAACTAGCAGAAAGCAGCAAAAACTGAAGGCAATAATTTTGAAGCATTTTCCTTGAGTTTCATACTGAAAATTCACATGAAACTTTGATTTAATATACACATGGTAGTGTATGGAGCAGAGTTTGATGTTCATACTTGTATAACACTTGGCACTACAATATTCTCTAGTCTAAGGTTATTAGGTTGTTAGTTGCAGACACTTCACTATTAGCAGCATTGTCTATTTGGCCTCAGCAAATGAAAATGCAGAATATGTTTTTCATCTTCTGATTACTGAGTGTCACAGGGCTGAGAGGGTAGAAATGTGGATTCAAGCCTTTTTGGAGAATATTGCTATAGGACTATGTCAGAAGTCATGCTTTAATATTAGGTGAAAAGGACCATTGCTTTAGCCTGTTAACCATCTTGGAAGGTTCTGGGGTTTTGCATAAATAAATAATGTAACTGAATTATCAGCATTTGGAGGGGGGCAGTTGGTTCTGCCATATGGCTATCCTTCACCAGTTGCTATGTGTATTCCAGTACAATAGTTTGAAAAAAAATATTTTATTCCCTTAGCAATGAGCGTCCTGGCAGTGAGCAGATGGTCTCCCTCACTGATGCTTTCTTGAATAAACCAGGATTTGGAAATCGCTGCATGAAGGATCAGCCTCTTCCGTAAGTTGCTAGCTAATCTCTCTTGAACAAGATTCTAGCAGGGTATTACTAGTGGAACTTGAGTAGTGAAACAAGAATGAATTGGCTTGACTTTTCACTAGAGCCAACGCTTCAGATATATTGTTGGCAATAATATCTAATACCGGGTCAAAAGTAACAAACAAACAGCAAGACAACAATGCCACTGGATTAAGAACAATTCACAGTGCTCAGTGTGACTACCTGGAAGCCAGCTCATGTAGCATTGTATTGAGAATTAAGGAACCTTGAAATGTATGTCAGTAGGCCAGTGGGCTCAGACCCAAATCTTCACAGCTTCCCTGGCACCTTCCATGTGTGAGTCCCCTCAGGTTCCTCCTGTTCCCACTGGTGTGTTTGGAAGCAATAGCTTCAGCAGTTGCTCAGATCGTGAAGTAGCAATAGGACAGTCTCTATGATTTGAAGCTGTTCTCGCTCTGGAGGACAATGTTAGTAGAGCTCTTACTTTAACATTTGTTGTCCTACCCACTTACCCTGCCTGTGAGGCCTGCTTTGGAGGCATTGGTCACTGGCATGCTACGCTTTGCCATTTGTTCCTTTTCTCCTGCCTCTCTCCCAGTTGTGATATCAAGCAACTTGATTCTTCTGGCTGTCCTCTCCTCTCTCTTCCCCTTTCTCTCCTCTGCCTGGTACAGCAGGAATGAAGAGGAAACTTTAAAAAATAAATAGAGAAAATATACTGCATAAGCAAGGAAAAGGATAGTTTCTTCACAAGGATATACGTCCGCTGCAGATTTTGTGTGTACTAATGGGTCAAACACAGTCCCCTTGTTCCTTCGGTGTCCTATCTGCAAGCTGAAGACAGTAAACTTGGCAGAGATGTGGGGGGACATTATACTCATGTTTACCAAGTACTCTAAAATGTTCTTATTATTCATAACTCACAGGATAAGGACAAGGGCTGAGAGGGGAGTGTCTGCTGAGAGCACTGTGATTTTGTGGATTTGTGAGCTCTCATGAACTGTATCTCTGCACAGCTTAAAGAGTCTGTTCCTCTACACAGGAACTACCCATGCAATAATATGCCAACTGCCTGGAACACACCTGCTGTTCATCCTAACCTAAGCAGCCTCCTGCTGAGCCAAAAGTGGAGCCCTGAGAATCCTTCACCTTCCTGCAAGTGCAGCACTCACAAGAAACTCACTATGCTGCCAGAATGCCCTGCAGGTGCAGGAGGCCTCCCACCACCACAGGTAGTGTCCCTGTACTGTAAGTCTTTGTAGAGAAGTTTCAGGGCAAGTGCTGGAAAAGGGATTAGTGTGTAAGTACCTTGCCATGCCAATATACATGGAAGGAATTGAGTACATTTTTTTAAGGGAGCAAGAATTGCTGGAATCTGGAATTCAGTTTCAGAGGTATTGGAAAAGCTTGCACATTTAAATGGAATTTGATTACTATTTTCATCCAAATTGCAAACTTTTCATATAGAAGAAAATAACAAAAATTTTAAAATTTATCAAATAATTTTTTAAAAATCTTACTTTTTTTGCTTCAAAGACCAATTCCGCTTAGAAGATTGCCTTTCTTTAAAGAAGGGAAGGAAGGAGAAAGAATAAAGGAAGGAAAGAAAAGGTGTCATGATTTTGAAAATCATAGAGTGGGGTCATCTCATTAAAAATTGAAAAATTAATATTGAGTCAACCCCAAATGATTATTTTTTTTACTTGTCTTTTGGTTCCATTTCTAGAAAGAAAGTTCTAAGCTAGCAAAACGAATGTTTGTGTGTATGTGCACGAAGATGAGTAATTTAATAACCACTGATGCTGTATGGAGAAGAGATGAGAGCTACGCTCCCACCTGTTCCTATCGATGAATAATCTTAGTAGTGCCCTTTATAAAATGTGCTTGCTCTTTTGAAGAGCAAAGGAAAATTACAGCCTGTTAGTGTTTACATTTTCTAAGTGTTTTTCTAACAAGTTAAACAGAACTGCAGCCACTCTCAGAGTAATAGCTCACTAATTTAATGTCTCACTATGCACACCGTTCAACTTTAATATTCCTGTTTGCCAGCCTGCACACATTAGCCAAAGGACTATAATAATTCTAGTTTTAACACTAATGTCACCAGCTTAATCAATTTCTGAATCCAAATCCACGACACGATCTCTTAAATATACTGATTCAGCTTGCTTCGGTTTCTCTATCACTATTCACAAAAAAACAAAGCAAAGTTGTTTCAAGTGTCTGTAGAATTCCTGTCTATGAAGCAAAAAGAGAAATTAATAAAGAGGTTCTATTCTGCCCTTGTTCACAGCATCCCAAGTTATTTCTGATTTCCAAGTAATCCCTGTCCAAAGGACAGCCAAAGTTGAATTTTGCTAATTGCATGCTGTTGTATTTGAGAGGGAAATTCAGTCTAAAACTTCAAATCCAAGTAGGATGCAAAATTAATTTTTTGTTTGTTTGTGGGGATTCTAGCCCTCTAAGGGGAATGTATTTATTATATATATATTATATATTATCCTGATAATTTTGCAGGATATGATAATTTGGTATAACTTGTCAGGAAGAAACAGTTCACATTTGAGCCTCCAGGGAAGAAACAGTATGTAAATAATTATGAAATATGTCTGAGCATAGACAGCTCATTTAATGAAGGCACTATGCGCGTGCTACCAGTCTTCCTGTGTATTGTCCAGAATCAGCTAGACATCTGTAATGTATCTTCTGTGTCATCCGGTACTGCCTCTCTGTGGACAAATGAAGGAACTTCTGGAAAGTTCATTAGACTTACTTTCTAGGTCGTTACTGGGTCGTTTCAGGTTGCAAGCTTTGCCCTCTGAAACTGTCCAGAAACCTTTTGAAGTATATTCTACATTGGGATAAACTCAGCACGTTTGAGGTCTTGCGTTTCACAGTGACCCTGTATTTGCAAAAGACTCACAAAGGCGTCATATGGCATCATTTTCATTACAAAAAAAGAGTAATTTTCATGCAAAGTATCTAATGTTCTAGTGAAGGTGAAGTTTTCATATTCATTTTTACTTCAACTTGCTAAATCATAGAAAACTACCTTATCTTCACTGGGACCTCGATTTATTTGAAAAGTGTCCTTCTTTCACAGTGAAGACAAAGCCTTGAGCAGCCCTGGCCTTTGTTGCAAATAACTCGGGTCAAGTTTCAGAGTGAAGTGCAACTGTTTTGAGTCAGGCATCGCAAACTTCCGTGATTTCATGATTTCTTCTGAAATCTTAGCAAAGTAAGGATGTTTGGGCTAGAAAATGAATGACCTACTCTCATTTCAGTGGTACTATGAACCTGAGCAATTCCTCTGAACCAAAGCTACTTTTGCTGTTTTCCTGACAAACACTTACTTAATAGCTTTAGACACTGTAAAGTTTACTGTGATTGATTAGGTTTTCTTTTCTTTCCAGAGAGTGCAGCACAGCACAGAAATTCTTCAAGACCTGACCCACAGAAATATTTCAGATTTTCTGGTGAAAACATATGCCACTTTGATAAAAGGGAGGTAGGGATGAATCTCTCTCTGTTTTTCACATGTGGTATTTTGTACCTGGCCATGAAATTCTCATTTAATAACAACATAGCATCTGATGTGCCACAGTACTCTGTAGACTTGAGCATCATGTCCATACTCCTCATGTAATAGGAGATGCTTATTTTAGGGGAGTTAAATTGTTTTAATTATACCTATTTGTATAATTGGGTGCTCCTTTGTAGGCAGAGCTAAGTTTCAATGTTGACGGAATGCCATGTTAATGGTAACGGTGTCAATGGTGAGAAAACTGGTGCCTCTGCACAGCATGGTGAACTGCCTTGCAGAGATACCAGTTTGTGTCCCGGTCTGTTTGACCGTGGAGCCTCACGAGCCACAGCAGCATCATCATCTGCCTGAGTTAATTATCACTTGCTTCCCAGAAGTGCTAAAGAGCCAAAGGACAATGTTACATAGATACATCTATCCTACTGATAGCTTCTCAGCTTGCGTGAGTGTCATGCATGGTAATTAGCTGTGCAGTGTTCATGGTCTATTATTTCTGATTCAGGCCTTCCTACCTTTTCAATTCCCAGCAGAGTTCTTGAAATTCCCGTTATATGAGCTATGTGCTGGCTGCCTTTGACTGATTCCTCTTAACACATGCCATAATTGCTTTAGATACATCTTTTAAAATCAATTCCGTTCTGTTTAGCTTGGAGAAGAAGAGGCTGAGGGGAGACCTTATCGCTCTCTACAACTACCTGAAAGGAGGTTGTAGTGAAGCGGGTGTTGGACTCTTCTCCCAAGNATTTAGGATAGAGCCAGTAAGTGTCGCTTTAGAAATCTTGCTTACCTCTGTATGAGATGGAGATGAATCATGTCAGAAAACAAAACAAAACAAACCCAAAAACACACTGCAGGGAATACTGAAAGTCTTGACAACCCCACAACTCAAAGTAATCAGCAGCAATTAAAAAAGAAAGTGAATAAATCAAACAGAAAAACCCCAAAACCAAACCAAACCAAAAAAGCTGTCTAGGGGAAACTGGAGATCTGCAAAGCATAGGAATTCACCTTTAATTTCCATTTAAGCCTGACAATACCATTGACTTTGGTTCAGTGCATTAAGAGACAGGATTCTCTTTGTCTGTTTCAGCTTGAAGAGCAAATACTGGGTCAATGAGCAAAGGTAAGAAACCAATTCACAGATTATGGTGGTAAATAAAGGAACAATGAATTTCTGTTTGACCATGGAGCCTCACGATGTTTCTCTGAATGGACAAGGGGAATTGTGGCAGATAGTATAGAACAAAGAGATGGCTTCAGTGGGAAGTAGGTTGGGGGGTCAGCAAGGGTTTTATAAAGACAAGGGGTTATATTTGTTTGGACTTCCCCCACAAGGATGAAAGCCAGAGGCGCACAATGGAACTATCACAGTTTTACTATCTACAAGAGTCAGACTAATGCGATCTGAGTGACGGAAAGTTACAATACAATACTGCACTACGTTGCGATACTGCTCTGAAACAGCTCTTTCAAAGTGCAGCAGAAAAATAGGAACCCTCCAAAAA
Source organism: Fregata magnificens (assembly GCA_013389945.1). Lineage (NCBI taxonomy): Eukaryota > Metazoa > Chordata > Aves > Suliformes > Fregatidae > Fregata > Fregata magnificens. The sequence goes on from WAAD01028471.1 coordinate 12,104, forward strand.
AAGGACCTGGGTAAGATGAAACCTAGATACTGTCTACCAAATACAGGAGTAACAACCAGAACTCCTCATCCCCTCTCTGAACACGTGCAGTAGTTATAAAACAGATTCCACTAGTGCTCCACGCTTACGTAGAGGCATCAGCTAAGCCCAGTGTGATGTCTACACTGCAGATACTAAGCTTAGAAAGATGACTGATTAACATGAAGAACATACTTATTTAGTTTTTCATCAGCAGTAGGAATTCACTTCAAAGGTAGCAGCTGGATGACTGGCTTCCTTCAGGGAATATCTGCTTGTTCATGTGCAAACATTACTTTCTATGGGATTTGATTTGGTTCATCTCGTGCAATAGTATTTGTCATTATGGAGTATTGGCTGGCACCAGTGTTGGTGAATACCTGCTCCTCTCATGGCAACTGAAATTTTAACTGAGGTCCATGCTGTCCTCAGTCCTCTGTGCTGTCCAAACAGTTAAATGTCAATTATCTTGATTTAAAGATTTTGCACTGTAGAAAGAACTGTTTTCTCCAAATCTTCTATCTAAACAATAATTTTCTCAGGATCCTGCCATGAACCCCTCAGAAACTGATAGAACTTCTATCAGTTGTAAGCCCTATAAAGACTTAATACAACTTGTTAGAAAAAGAGTGGAGATTGTTATACATGAATTATATGATGTATAGAAATCAAACTTACATTAAGTGGATTTTTAGTATTTCCATCAATGTACAGAGTTTTGGGTCTGTGGTACAAGTGACTGATGACACTGTTCTCTTTGTTAGATATGGAGGAATTTCTATAGGAGGAAGGCTCCCAGTCCTTCATGTTTCTGGAGATCAAGTTGTCAGTTTTTTAAGTGATCTTGGCCGAATGATGAATGTGACAGGAGTAAGCAAGATTTTTACACTTTTTTTGTCCCTTTACTAAAGAATTGTTACAAAGCTGAAAACCTGCAGCACTGGATTTCACCCAGACAGCTGACCTTTAGCCTTTTCTTTTTTATTTTAGGGACAAACATCACTGGCTGCTGCTAAAGAGATTTCTAATTTCCTTAAATACATGGAAACTGAAGATAATATTAAGGTATTTGCTGGAAGTAGTCTGCTAACTCACAGTCTTTCTTGACATAGACTTCAAACTGTAAGAATATTCCTAGTGGCATTCTCAGATGCAAGAAGAACTATACTATATAATACTATACTTATTATAAGTAATGTGGGATACAGTGTTAATGCAAAGTTATTTCTAATGTGAGATTTTTTTTAACTGTGTTCTTAGTACTTCTTGCTCTCCTAAATATTTCTGAGTAGGACACATTCTGCTAAATTTTAAAATATGCTTCTATAAAATCCCTTGACAGTGGTTGTCGAACCCTTTTAAAAGCATAGTATGTGAGCTCCTCCTGCTGGACTGTGCCTAGGAGCTATGAATTCTTGGTGCTGGATTCTTCCCTGCTGACAATGCCCACCGAAGTAGATGAAGGGCAGCCAAGTTTTCTCCTGCAGCTCAGGGTTATTAGTGAAGGCTTCTTAAATGAATCTGTGCTTTCTGACTCTTTTAGGTGTGGTTTAACAATAAAGGCTGGCACGCTATGGTTAGTTTCCTTAACGTAGCCAATAATGCAATCCTTAGAGCTAACCTGCGGGCTGGCCAAGCCCCTGAGGAATATGGGATCACTGCTGTAAACCATCCTCTGAACCTCACTAAGGAGCAACTCTCTGAAGTCACTGTGTAAGTCTGCCTGTGCTCTGCTGCTGGCTTTCACCCCTCCCTCTCCTGGCAGCTTACCACCTCCAGTGTACTCACACTCTGAGGAGAAATAGTTCAATTGACAGAAGGTGGAGGCCTTTCCCTGAAGTTTTTTTCTAATCAAGAATTAGACATACAATCTATTCTTTTTGGTCTCATTATATTCCTATAAGAGATCATTCCCATCCCATGTAGGAGCTATGACCATTGGTTCTACATGATTACATGATTCTGTTGATTCCCAAGCACATATTCTGAAGTCTTCTGCTCCAAAGCCAATAGATCTACTTGTGAAATAACACAGAGATCATAATCAAAAAAAGGAATCGGAAATTGTCCTTAATTGACTACAGGTAGGCAGTAGTTGTCAACCTCCATCTTGGTGCCAAGGACAGCACACAGGTAGATTTTCAATGGCATGTAGTAGGGTTGGTGTATTTCAGAATCTAAAAGCCATAATTTCTTGAAAAAGACACTCCTAAGAAGACATGACTTTCCACTCATGTCTCCTATTAAGTTCAGAAGTCAGTGAAACTGAAAACTTCTGCCTTAGCACAGAGGCAAGATCTGTGCTTCATCTCACTGTCTGCAATTGCCTCTTTAAGTCCCTCTTTTTCCAGCTCCCAAAGCACTTCGACTATTGTGCCTTAATGTCTAGTTTGAGACATACCATACAGGAAAGGCTGTCAAACTGAGAGAGAGAGAGAGAGAGAGAGAGAGAGAGAGAGAGAGAGATTGAGCTGAACTGTTCCAGAGAATGAAGGCAAGTGAAAAATCAGGGAATGGTGCCACCAACATCCATATTTGCTAGCTACAGTCCCCAACACAACTTGGGAAAATACACTAGCACATTTTGAAATCGGAAAAGTCTTCTACTTACAAAATAACCTTGCTACTTCTAGATCTTAAAATTCCCTCCAGATTCCCCAAATGCTAATATAGTGTTGTGTTGCGTCCTTTCCCTTGCTCACAGTCCCTTCTTGTGCTCTATTTTAGGCTAACCACTTCAGTGGATGCTGTTGTTGCTATCTGTGTGATTTTTGCCATGTCCTTTATACCAGCTAGTTTTGTTTTATACCTGATTCAAGAACGTGTAACAAAAGCCAAGCATCTACAGTTTGTCAGCGGTGTGAGCCCTGCAATCTACTGGCTAACTAACTTCATGTGGGACATAGTAAGTAACTGCTGATCTAATTTCATAGCCTGCAATTATTCCTGGGTTTGCGTGAACTGGGGACTAGTCAGTGAATTGAGTGAAGGCGATTCTAAGCATTGCAAAGCATTCATTTCTTTAAGTGTTTCTCAGAGAGCATGCTAAGGATGTGACTTCCTAACTAATTACAGATGTAGAAATTAAGTCACGTGCACAGCTTGTGAAGCTGAAATTGTTGTATTGTGTACTGGATCTGGCTGAGGGAGAGCTGGTTTTCCCCACGCCGGCCTGCTGTGCTCTGTGTCGGTGGCTGGAGGCGGCACCAGTGCCTGGCTGTGGCCGGGCGGTGCCTGCCCAGCCCCGGGGCTGCCTCTGCAACATCTCCCCCCCCACCCCCGCTGTGGGCTGGGGCTGGGCGGAATCTTGGGAGGGGGCGGCCAGGACAGCCGGCCCGCGCTGAGTTCCGTACCGCGTGACGTCTGCTCGGGGATAAAAGCTGGGAGGCAGGAGGAAGCGGGGGGCGTTCGTGGTTTGGGACGTTTGCCTTTGTCCTCGGGAGCAGCCGCGGCACGTGCCGGGCCCTGCTTCCCGGGCGGGGGCCGGGCGTCGCTGCTGGGGAGAGGTGGGGAGCGGGGTCTGTGTTGTCCTTTCCCTTTTGTTTCCGCACGTGGTTTTTGTTTTATTAAACTGCTTTTGTCCTGACCCACAAGGTTTCTTTCCACCTCATTTTCTCCCCCTGCCCTGCTAAGGAGGGGAGTGATAGAGCAGCTTGGTGGCACCCGGTGTCCAGCCGGGGTCAAACCACCACATACTGTTAGGGTTTCCAGTCCTTACAACTGAATGTATAATAAAGTACAACTTACCATAGCAGAGGAAAGCCCAGTCGCCTGATGCTAGTCACTCCTGCCCTCTAGAAGAACCATAACGTGTTTCAAGATCTTCAAGAAATCGAAGTGGGAGATTCACAGGCTGCTGGAACAGTAGCTGGAGGCCAGACAAAATACTCCAGGGTGTCTAAAATGACATAGATGTATTTGTTTAGGTCACTGAATCATGTTCACTGTGTTATTCCAAAAGGATTTAGACCACAGGCCCAGGCTTGCTTAGACAGAGCTCAGCTACCCTGCCATTACTCCTCAGGCCACTTTGTCACAAAGGAGCAAATTCTTTGCCTGTTTGAGGCACAGCAAGGGACTTGTTTCCTAGCCGTGCCTTCTCAACAAAAAGAGTGGCCAAGGGCTTATGCAATAAGAAAAGCATGAACATGGAATTGAAAAAATTAAAAAGAAAAGGAATTGAAATAATTGAAAAGCCCAAAACTATTTGGGCTTTGGAAGGTGCTCTTTCAGGAGAAGGTAAAGCAAAGTGTTAATTTAGTAAATGAGGACAAAGAAGCAGGTCTCTGAGTTCCTGTCCCTGCAGGTCACAGCAGCCTCCCAGCAGCTTCCTTGACAGGAATTCTGCTTGGCCGTGGCCCTTGACAGCATCATGCAAAGGTATTAATTGGTGTTAGCAGTTCTGTGAAACGCCACCTTCAATTCTGCATGGGGAGCTCCGTGGATTGCAGTAGACTAGCGCTACTAATACTGAATAGAGAAACTGAGAAGAGCAGTGGCCAAGCATACTCACTTTAGCCTCCTCCCAGGAATGTAGCTCAAGTAACTAGCTTTTTCGCTCCTACACAGCCTTTGCATCACCAGAAACTGCACTTCCCTTGCATACCCACGGCCTCTTTCTGTGGGCAGCGTGCCAGCAGGACCGTGAAATAATTGGCTTCCAAAACATAATCTGAGAAACAGCAACACCTGCTGTATTTTTGATGAACAGTCTGATAAAAGATGTCTCAGAAAAATGTCGAGTGCTGCCAGGGACCCATTGATCCAAAAGCTTGAGTGTGACTAGTCTAGCTCATAAATTCCGGTGTTTCTCAATACAGAATCCTTTTGGAATAATGTGTAGGATCTGGATATGTTTGCAGACCTTCTCAGGTCTTACACACTGATCTTCACCCTGTGATGTGGCAGGTGAATTATGCACTGAGTGCTGGAATGGTTGTGGCTATATTCGCTGGATTCAACAAGAAAGCATACACGTCTCCAACTAATCTCCCTGTGCTTGTTGCCTTGCTGCTTCTGTATGGGTGAGTGTTCAAGGTTTTTCCTGCATGTGGGGCCCTGTATTTCACATGGAGATGATTTCGTGTTATTGAGCTTGGTACTCAGTGAAATCCAGCTTTAAAGAATAAAACTGAGTGGGTACAATACAGGTTAGAACTGGATTCTGTCCCTGCTCCGGGATATTTACACACTCTGTCTGGCCACATGCTGTAAAGGAGATTTTTTTTGTCCCTGCCTTACATTTTTAAGCATTAAGTGTGATCCTTACAGGAAAATATATTTGTTCAGTTTGCTGCTTTCTGATATGTACATTGTGTAGGAATTTAGTGGTTGTTCATTTGCCTCCTTGACAGCCAATACTAAAATAACTTTCAGCTTTTAACCCAAGAGCAGAGAGTACTGAGTCTTCAACACTTTTTTTAACCTAAAATGAGCATTTGTATTGGCAAAATAGCATTTTATAAGGCTGACTGAAATTCACTTTCTCTCATTTAATTAGTGATCATATATTTTTATCTATAAAATCATATTCCTGATAGCCCTGCAGCTGATGTAGTCTAGGCAAAATGATTGACCAGATCTATTTCTAGAGTTAAAGAAAGGAATTAAGCTTTTCACATCCTCCTATGTATACCATAAGTTAAACCTAAGAGGGAACAGTTCTTTTCTGGGCAGACTACCTTTAATTTTCTGAAGTTTTCGTGTTCTTTGAATGAAAATCCTGAGAAAATGCAAAGCATTATGATAATTTAACCTCTGTAAAATACCACATGTTAAAAAATGCTATCAGAATGTTCATTTTAATTTTTCATTATATCTTTTTAAAGTGCAATAGTGGTATCTTTAAGTTGTCTGTGGCTCTATGTATTTTTTTTTAAATACAGTAATTCATGGCTGTGTGGATGGACATTTAAAATGTCTTTGCATATTTTAAAACATTACCAAGATGAAACTTTCAGAAAAAATATAATCACATGGCAGTCACTTCAATAATAATTTCATAATTTGCTATTCAAAATAAAAAACAGAAGGGAAGGTAAATCCATAGGATCTTATATTAGCCCTTGCGTCCAGCTGCAGTCACAATGGGAAACTTAGGATGATTCTTTCTGACCACCTGTGTATTGTCCCGTTAAGCAATTCAGGTGGTTGCTACTGAATCCTTCCTAGTCAGACTGATTGTTGCTAAGCATTGTAAGTTTATTCCAGAGGAATACTCCTCTTGTACTGCTGCATGTGCATTTGCTATGTCCCAGAAATCATGGCACAGGAAGCTCCAAATCAGGAGTGAAAAAACAATGGTAGAGGAGTTAGAAAAGAATATCAAAATTGACAGAGTTTCTGATTTCTTTGGACAGTTCCAAGGCTGAGGAGTATCTAGCAAAGCAGTGCATTGTATTTGCTTTATCTAACATTTCTTTGTTTCTCCCTCCTGGTGTACAATCCAGTGAGATGAGCAAGGATACCTGGGGTGGTAATAACCTTGCTAGCATTAAGTTTTCTCAATTTTAGCAGTTTCTGTTGCCCTGCATTTTAACAGCGAAAAGGACTAAGCAGAAAAAACTTTTTATCTAGTCACCAGGGAAAGAATACTCTAGTGGCATCTCTGGTTGGTCACATCATTTCATTACACTTGGGATGAGAAGAAAGCTCAGCTTTGTGTTTTCATTAGGCCAACTGACATGAGAATACTGAGAAGCTGTTATCACAGTTTTTCTATCTTTTGCATGCAGATGGGCAGTAATTCCCATGATGTACCCTGCTTCTTCTTTCTTCAGTGTCCCTAGCACTGCTTATGTTGCATTGTCTTGTATTAATCTCTTTGTGGGGATCAACAGCAGTGCCATTACATTCATCCTGGAGTTATTTGAAAATAACCCGGTAAGTAATGTTTTTGTTGACACCTGGTTTTAAAGAGCTGTGCAAAACCATCTCTAACGTAACTATCTTTCTCTACCTTGCCATTTTTTCTGGCAGTAGATGAGTGGGGAACTTGCTGAGTAACTGGAGGGACAGGTGAGCAGAATAACCCAGAGGAGTGACTCCAGGGTACTGGAGCACCTCTCTTATGAGGAAAGGCTGAGAGACCTGGGTCTGTTCAGCCTGGAGAAGACTGAGGGGGGATCTTGTTACTGCTTATAAATATCTGAAGGGTGGGTGTCAAGGGGATGGGGCCAGACAGACTCTTCCCAGTGGTGCCCAACGACAGGACAAGGGACAATGGGCACAAATTAGAACACAGGAAGTTCCACCTGAACATGAGAAAAAACTTCTTTACCGTGAGGGTGACAGAGCACTGGAACAGGCCGCCCAGAGACGTTGTGGAGTCTCCTTGTCTGGAAATATTCAAAATCCACCTGGATGCGGTCCTGTGCACCCTGCTCTAGGTGTACCTGCTCAAGCAGGGGGGTTGGACGAGATGATCTCCAGAGGTCCCTTCCAACCCCAACCATTCTGTGATTCTGTGATATCTTGGGCTACACACACAAGGAATCACATTGAGTGTTTTTCATCCCTATGAGCAAACTTCTGTACACTTTCACAGCTGGGGAGGAGGGGACATGGCACTTTGTGCTTGCTTCTGCAGCTTGAGTTGTACAGGAAGAGGTAGACGGTAGAAAATCATAGAGTCACCACTAAGTATGGAAAGACATTTACTCCTGCTAGTAATTGTGTTAGGGGAGATGTTCTCCTTATAGTAGCATTTTGAGAATTTCCCAAAAATGGTTTAACACCACCAGGAAGGTGACAGAAAATACAAGAATAGACAGTGAGTGCCAAGATTAGTTCTTAGAAAGGCTAAGAGATCAGTTTATAAAACACTGTTGGCTAGTATGCACTACTACTACCACCTCTACAGTTGCTGATACTCTGGCCACTGAGACTGACACACTTTCTACATCTGACAGCAATTCAATTAGCGATCGTTACTGATAGTGCATTTTCAAACACCATGTGCTGATCAAGCATTGTTGTTTGCCGGGAAGGAGAAACAGATCTTGGTTCAGTTCATGGTTTCAAGGGCCGACTTTACAATACTTTCTTTCCCTGGTGTTCCTGCATTCTCAGCTGTGCATCTTGATAGCACACAGTTCAAGCGAGTGCCATTCAGTCTGTGGGACAGCAGGCCAGTATTGTTATCTTTGAGAATATGTCTCCGTTGTAGACACTGTGTCTCCAGAGGGAAAGTTGCCCTTCTCTGGATTCAGCGTTGGTGCAGCTAGACTAGTACTGGCACTTACACTGTTTTAGTATCTCCACATTGCACCAAAGTCTACTGTGTATTTATGCCCAGACACTGGTACTTTTCAATATTGTGGCAGTCCTGATTACGGAAATATTCCAGCTATAAATATACATGTTATGACAGAAAAATACCGCTCTTTCTTGTTGCTTACAGTTGCTGTTTATAATAGCTGACACCAGAATTACATGTCACCTCTGCTACATAGAGAAATACTTTATTACAAAGATTAATTTCTCTCCCCATTGACAGTTGTTTCACAAGCCCCTTGTCTGGTGCAGTGTATGCCAGCGTTCTGCTGTGCTGAGTTCTAGGTTGCAGATGCTTTGGGTGTGACTTGGTAAATACTCTGTTTTCTCTCTTGTAAGAACACAGAACATCCAGTTTCTCTGGCGTGACAAAGAACTTTTCACTCATGTTGCTATGTTTTCTTAATGAAGTCTGGTTTCAACTGCTTATTATGTTGTTTCTATTTCTTATAGTCTTTGCTGAAGTTTAATAAAACATTGAAAAATGTCCTGATTGTCTTCCCACATTTTTGCCTGGGCCGTGGACTCATTGACTTGGCCATGAACCAAGCTGTGACTGAAGTATATGCCAGGTTTGGTAAGTAAGAGCCAATAAGCAACAAGTTATATCAGTGTCACATGTCCTGACCTTGGAGGAGGTGGTTAGGAGTGTTATCTTGGAAAATTAGTGGCTGTTTCTGAAATCCTCCCCTTTCGCATCACCAGGTGGATGAGGAGTATGAAAGTTCAACCTCTCTGAAGGAATCGCAGCTTCTGATACAGCTGCCAGAACTCTACGGCCCAACCAGTAGTCCGTGTTGGAAATTAACCCATTTGTTCAGTGCCAGACTCTGGTGTCTTTTTATCATTTGTTCTGAAGTCCTTAGATCATTACAGTAGGATATATATTATTTCATTTCATTTGAATACTTTGGCGGCCCTCATGTTAATGCTTAAAGTGGCTGCTGTTCTTCAAATGCATCCTCTTGGGATGTGGCTGTCTTTCATATCAGACAACTTCTTATTGAAAGAATAGTCATACAGTAGAACTCATCTGTTTTTATTCAGAAAATGTATGTCTTTCACATAATCCGTGCAAATTTCATGTTATGATGTCCAAATTAGTGCATATTCAGAGAGCTGATATTCATTTTTGCTCCCATGCAGCAGCTGAGCTTGGAGTGTATTTTCTTAAGAATCTTTACAAGACACTGGAAAATGGAGACATTGCCTGATCACGGTCAAATAAAGTACAGATTTTCATCCTAAACTATTATGATTATGCCTTTTGTTCCGAGGAGCAGTGTTTTGTTTCAGTAGTATTTCACCTTGCTTTCTGGTCCTGTTTCTCCAAAGGTGAGGAGCATGTTTCCAATCCTTTTCAGTGGGACTTTGTTGGAAAGAACCTGGTTGCCATGGCTGTTCAAGGCGTTGCATTCTTCATGCTGAATCTCCTTATGCAGCACCGTTTGTTCTCCACAAGATGGTATGTCTGAAAGCTTGTATTAATGTTTCTTTATTAACAGGGCGAGTGTCTTTGTTATTCCCTGTCTCTCTTTTTTTCTTTTTCGCTGAAATTTTCAGCTTTTTTTTTTCAGTTTACTTACCTGATTTCCTCTTAATTTGTTGATATCCTGGTTCAAGAAAGCATTTACAAATGTGCATTATCTTAACAGGACTTAAGAATATATTATTAAAGAAATGTTTTCTTTAATTAAGACTTTAATGTAAATTTTTTTTAGATTAAGGCATTGTAATAGTGAGATTCTAAAATGACTTGGAAAGTTTGTAGTGTCATAAGTACTGGCATGAGGTACTAGCCTGACATCCCAAGATCAGAATTCTAGTCCATTGCACAAGACAGTTGCAGCCTGGACACTATGCAAGCTTCCCCTCTCTGCTTTACAAATGTGCCTCTATCTCAATGAAAGCAGCTACCTTCCAGGTGTGAGTGGGTCATTCACCCCTGTTCAAGATTGCCAACAGGAGTACTAATAGGTACAATTATGAAAATATTGTCTTACAGGAAGGTCTACTCAAAAGATCTGTAGAAGGATTATCATTAGCTACTGAAGAGCAGCCAAATAGCGAAAGCTGTGGCTGACGAGCAGGTTATGTCATATCAGTGACTGACAAGGCATGCTCTTTTGAGCAAGCTGTTTCCTCCCTTTTTAGTACTTAGAGATTAACTTTCAAAGGTCAGGGATTCTCCCAACAGCAGGAATGCTCCAGCCAATGTCACATTGTGAAGTTTCTATCCCACTGCTTCCACCGGTCACATTTTTGGCAATTGATTAGCCATCATTTCACACTGTTATTCTAACTGCACTCAGGGCAACTCATTGTTTCTGCAATCAATCTCTTGGGGTTTTCCAGGTTTGCTGAGACTGCCATGTCACCTATTATTGGTGAGGATGAGGACGTTGCAGAAGAAAGAAAAAGAATTATGAATGGAGGGAACAAAACAGATATCTTAGAATTACAAGAACTGACCAAGGTAATATTTTGAGAAGAATGAAACAAATGAGTCTAGTGTAAATTTATTCTTTCAGAATGTATTTCAGCTGTGGATTCAGATGGTATTGTTTTCAAAATCAACCTTGTGCCTTGGAAAATACAAACATTTTAGGAGTCAAGGCTTGACATGTTATTTGGCTATTTCCTTTGATTAGAAATCAAACCACAGGGAAGTCCAGCAAGGACAGTGCAACCCTCCCTGCTTAAGGTTTTGGTTTTTACCTCACATCGTCCGACATGACTGTTATCTTTTGAGTGCCTATTTCTACTACTAGCCTTTTCTTCTACAATGCTTTTTTTTCCATAGGTGAGTTTCAATTTCAAGTTAACCATTTGGTTGCTTTCACATTGAGGGCTATAGTTATCGCTAATTTATCTTCTTTCCGGACGTTGAAGGCATCCGAGTTATGCTATCAAATGGATGCAAGCTTGAGTTACAGAAATACAAAGATTGCACACATTGCTGGGATCTCATGAATAGAGAACTGGAGTATCATTCTTCAGACTATCTTGCTGTATTGTTCCACTTTGGTTTGATATGTCAGAGATACTTTGTCCCAGCAAAGCATCAGGTCTGTCTCCTAGTGCTAAAGATATGAAGTAAAAGGCTGCATGCAGAAAAATTGGTATTTTTAGGGGTCATTATGAATTTATGTAATGTAACTACATGTCTGACTTTGTAGAATGCTTAGTCTTTCATTTTAATTTTTTATTTACTCCTGTCTTGGTTCTAAAGATGCCTCATCCCAATAACATTAAACTAAAAAAATCAGAAGACTTTCTTTGCTGTAGATGTCTTGAAATAGGATTTTTCTTTTTTTTTTTTCTGTCAATTTAGGTTTATGCAGGTAGGCGCAAGCCTGCAGTGGACAGACTCTGTGTTGGCGTCCGTCCCGGAGAGGTAGGTTGTTCAATAACACTAGATTACATTCCATGGATCAGTTCAGATTTCATGCCCCTGCTGATTTGCAAGTTGGAAATACTAAAGAATGTGATCGATTTTGTAATTTAGTGCTTTGGTCTTTTGGGAGTGAATGGCGCTGGCAAAACAACAACATTCAAAATGCTGACTGGAGATACTGATGTGACATCTGGCGATGCTATAGTGGCTGGCAACAGGTAAGTACCTTAAAAAAACCTCGTGACAGTCCATTTACTGGGCTAGAACTGCCCAGATCATAGACTCAATGACCCAGCAGCTCTTTTCCAGTTTCATGGTACTGAGACCAACCACAGCTCCACACACACTGGCACTTTATACTTTTAACACACTGTTGTAAACTCTGTGGGTAAGTTAGAGTAATGCTAACAGTGGGACAAGGCAATTGGATCTAATGGCAAGAGCTTGCAAACATAAGATAACCAGTCCAACAGGGTACTTTGATCTGAGCTTTGGGACTGTTCTCTAGCTGTTTCTAGCATCTTTGTTTACACAGTGCTGGCATAATGTCATAAGTTAATATGGCGTGATCTGGTATTCGCTTAGGTTAGTTTAGTTCCAGGTTGTGCATCTTCGTTTGTTAGGTGTAGTTGGGATTTGATTCTTTGTCCATTGATATGATTTGAACAATAGCTATTCTGTTGCCAGGACATCGTCCTGGGCAACGTGCTGTAGGTGACCCTGCTTGAGCGGGGTGGGTGGACAAGACGACCTCCAGAGGCCCCTTCCAACCTCAACCATTCTGTGATTCTGTACTACTCCTACTATTACTACCAACAAAGTGTTAGCCTTGTGTCTTGCCTGCCTGTTCCCAGTGACCACACTCTGAGATGAAATTGGCTGATTTTTTTTCGTCTAGAAATAAACACCATTTGCAAAAAATACGATCCGAGTTCAAAGAACTTCTCATTAGGTTAGCCTATATTTAAACAGGAAAACGGATGAGGGGAAATGGGCTTACACTCTTAACCAGGACTGAGCTGACTTAGATGAGAATATATTCCTTACTATTCTGCACAGACAGATATTTTAGCAGGATGTGGTATCAGGAAGAATTCATTTTCCTCTTACAAGAGTAGTTGCCCCAGAAAAGAAAGATTTTATTCAAAGTGTCCATCTCTGTCTTAAAGCTAGTGTTATAGAGATAAGATTCTTTTCTTTGTTTCTCCAGTATATTGACCCACATTTCTAATGTCCATCAAAACATGGGATACTGCCCACAGTTTGATGCCATTGATGACCTGCTCACAGGACGAGAACACCTCTACTTATATGCACGCCTGCGGGGGGTTCCAGCAGAGGAAATCAAGAGGGTAAAGCATTCTTGCTTTTGACTTCCACATAGTTACAGTGGATATTTGTGATGCTCAGCTGGATTCACAACATGCCAAGGGCCAGAAGTTCCAAAGTGGGCTTGCCATTCTGTGTGTTGAAGTCCTGGGAGTGGTTCCTGTCATTTGGACAGTTAAGTGCAAGACTGCACTATCAAATGGCATTAACGGTACTTGCAAAACTGTGGTGCCAACCGTGAAAGGCTAAAGATGCAATTGCTATGACTCAGACCTGCACTGGCTGCTGTTTCGTTCTTGTCTTTAAAGTTGTTTATGTGTTTAACTTCATGTTTAACATGAAGAAGATTCCAGAAGAAAATAATTTAAATTCTTGCACAGATAGGAAGTCTACAGCTGAGGCTGGTTTATGACTTTCCCTCAGGTAGTCAGAATTCCCCTCATCATCAAAAATTTTTTGGACTCCCCTGCTCCAGTTCTAAAATGAATGTGCTAAAACCCAGGGGATTGCCATGTCTCTGCCAGAAGAGGGATGTATCAGCAATCCTGTCTGTTACGCATTAGCTGCTGTGTGAAAAAGACAGTCTTTCTCATAGGTTGCTGAATGGGGCATCCAGAAGCTGGGACTTCCTATGTATGCAGACCACCTGGCTGGTACCTACAGTGGCGGCAACAAGCGCAAGCTCTCTACTGCCATTGCACTGATAGGCTGCCCACCACTCATCTTGCTGGTAAGTGTCATGGTAACATAAAGCTCTGTGATAGTTCAATATAACATCTCATCAAACTACATGCTAAAGAGGTACAAGAATGTTTATGACAGTCCTTGCAAGCTCCTTTCTTCCCTCAACTTACATCCACTTCAATGTAATTTTGAGTTCTTTAATTTCAGGGATAGACTGGGATGCATAACTATGTTTTCAGTGGATCCCAAGTGACTATGAAAGAAAGATCTTCAGCAAAGAATGGTTTGAGATAAAATCTATAATCCCTACAAATCTGAATTTAAATCCATGTTTGGTTTCAGTCTGCCTTTTCTTGTCAGAGTATAACCACTCATGTAAAAGATGATCTTACGACATATATCTTGCTGCTTTATCCAGCGGAACAGAGGAACATAGCTACCCTTTTGCAGCCTTTAATATCTTTGGAATAAATTATACAAATTTAGACTAAACTATACAAATGCTGAAACGTAGTTCTCATCAAATAACATAAGTTATCAGACAATTGCGTATCTCAAGGGAAATTCTAAATGCAATTACTACAAAAATTCTTTATTTAGATTATACTGTACCACCTTAATTTGTAGGCTAAAAAGAAACATTTTAATAACATTTTAATAGCATGGTTCCTTGTGCCATTTTATATGCCTTTACATGTATTCTGTCTGTACGTAGTAAACAGCCAGATAAAATGTTTTCTCATAATTTCTTAAGATAAAATGTTGAATGAAAATTTTTCTCTCCACGATTTTTAAAATTTTTTTGTTGGTCACTGGGTTAACTGATTTAGCTAGGACTAGATCCTTAGCCGGTGTAAATCAGGGTGGCTTCACTAGCTTCTTGGGTTGAGAAATGTGTCCTGTATGTTTATATGAGAAAGAAGGTTACTTGGGGAGAACTCGCTCTCCTCTTACAAAAGTAGCTGCCCCAGAAAAGAAAGATTTTATTCGAAGCGTCCATCTCTGTCTTAAAGCTAGTATTACAGATATAAGATTCTTTTCTTTGCTTCTCCAGTATATTGACCTACATCTCTAATGTCCATCAAAACATGGGAGCCAAACTTGACACAATTTGATGTAACTGCTACTGCATGAGCCTCTTTCCATTTATTTGTATTTTGGGTCCTAAATGTTTTTATAATGGGGTATCACAAATGCTTACATTTTTTATATCTAAGACCCTAGACTGGGGACTGCCTTTGTCGTAATGGTCAGTGCATTCCCTTCCCTGTAGCTGTGCCCTACACAGACAGCATTATATTCTTGCCTGCAGTTTCTTGTACTTGTTTCCTTGCTGCTTTGTGCCAAGAAGTACATTAGTACCAGTTCACTCATATGCTTCTCAAGGTGCATGTGCTTTCTTAAGGCACAGATTTCAGTAGGGAAGCAGCTATATGCTAAGGCCCAAACACACAATGACTTGATTCTAAATAGATTTTCTTATCTGCCCCTCTGACTCTGATTGTCTTAACATTTTCCGTACAGGATGAACCGACTACTGGAATGGACCCTCAGTCCCGGCGCCTCCTGTGGGACTCTATTGTCAGCGTGCTCAGAGATGGGCGAGCTGTGGTTCTAACCTCACACAGGTAAAAAGAGTTAGAATTCAGAATCCTAGAGTAGCTGAAGTTCATCTGCTGGCTTTTATCTCAAATATCTGTTCTCTGTTTTGAAAGTATGGAAGAATGTGAAGCCCTCTGTACTCGTTTAGCCATCATGGTAAAAGGTACCTTCAAATGCCTGGGCACAACTCAGCAGCTAAAATACAAGTAAGTAGAATAATTTATTGGTGTTTTTTAATGTGGTAACTTAGTGTATGTGACGTACCGTTCTTAATACAGCAGTCCAATCTGAAGAGCTGTTGTTTAAACAGACCCATTTCTGGGTGCAACTCTCTGGTATCCTAGACGATTTGAGCAGACCTCATTTCAACTCTGTTACGCTACACACGGCTTCTGCAGGGCAAATACAGAGCTTCTTACAAAGCTAGATCTTATGCATTATCTTTCAGATACTGTTAATGTTTTCATAGCTGCTGAAAATGAATTTTCTTCCTGAATAATGAAAGCATCTCTTCATCTGATTCCCAAATCCACGTGTGCTTCCCAGGTTTGGAGATGGCTACATTGTCACTCTGAAAATCAAAGCTCCAAAGTCCGGGCTGCCTCCAGATCCTGCTCCTGCTGAGCAATTCATACGCATGAACTTCCCAGGGAGTTTACAGAGAGAGAAACACTACAACATGCTGCAGTATCAGATTTGCTCCTCCTCTCTGGCTAAGATTTTTCGGTTAATAATCTCCAATAAGGAAAACTTGCATATTGAAGAATATTCTGTGTCTCAAACAACTTTAGATCAGGTGAGTAAAAAGTAAAGCATCGATGAGAAAGCCTGTCTGGCAAGAATTAGGCAATGCAGTGGGGATGTATCCAAACAACTGAAGGACCAAACTGTTCAGAGTAGAGAATTATCTCGCACCTCTTTCTCAGGCAAAATTCCCAGACCCCTCATCAAGGAGGGTGGATCAGATATGAAATCTGTAACTCATTCCCTGTGTAAACAGGTGCCATTTGAAAGCTGGTAAGACAGTGTTTCCCAGATGCCAGAATTCACACAGCCCATTCCTTCAGGAGCAGCAGTCTGAGCAAGGTCAGCTATTCAGAATGAGGCTTGCTGAGCTGGGAATAACGTTTTATTTTAAATAAGAGATTTGGACCGTGTTGTGTCAGCGATACTGTGATATCTAGCTAAATATTTATACGTCTCTGTCATGCACTTTTATACAGGAACAATTAGACACACAAAACCTGGAAAGTCCACTGGAACTGTTGGCAACACCCACTTGCTAGAGGGTATTAGCCCCATCTGCCTGCTTTCCTAAGTAGCTGAGGGTCCACATATGCAAAGCTGTCTTTGATGGAAATGCTAGAGAGCCATTCCTGGCTGCCTTACAGCTTCCTACTAAAATATTCTGTCTCCTCTTTCCCATCGCAACCAAAATCACTTACACTGCGCAAGCCATGCAAACCTTGCTGAACCCATCTCCCACTTAAGGAAAAATAATATTTTAGTTGCAAGTAAGTGCATCCAAAGGAAGGAAGTTGCAAGGAAGTTTATCAAAATAAAGAAGGAATAAATGATCCCTGCTGCTACGCAGTGTCTCAGTTCAGTTCATGTCTACGGATTCCCCTTTCTGTCTCTTCCCTGTGGAGAGGCCAAGAGGATGCAAATGTACAGAGACATTCCACTAACTCATCTCAGTGGATGAGATGGTGACATTTTCTGCTTTCCTCACACAGGTTTTTGTGAACTTTGCTAAACAGCAGATGGAGGATGAGGAAATTCCTTTGCATCCCCGTGCAGCTGGAGCCAGCCGAGAAGCAAAGGTGTCCCCTGCTTTGCATCAGCAGGCAGTTGCATAGACTATTCCTACAGTCACTAGCTCTTAGAGTGTGCACAGTGCAAAGATGTGCCATACCAGAGCAGTACAAGGGTAAAACAAAGGTTCCCACACTCAGTATTATACTGCTATGCTCACAACAGCAACAGCCAACTTCTACTGCTCTACCAGGAACACTACATGCTGAAAGTGTCAAAGGCAAGACAGATCCTTGCTATGGAACAAAATCTTCCTCTAACATAAAGTTTATTATAAAATACAAGAAAAGAAGCTTCATTCCTCCTTGTTGACATATAAAGAGCATTAAAGATAGTTTCTATATCTGGTCATTTCAGGCTAGTAGGTTTTTCTTGTTTAACTCTTAAGTCAACTGCTACCAGTCAGCAGACAGGTCCCAAGGCAGAGAGCATTGCCCAGCTTAGAAGTGGATTCCTGCCATCCTGAGCGCACAGGACTACCAAGGTCAGGACATCAGTGCTGGCTGATGGGGCTAGTGCTGGGAGACTGCTTCACTGTCTCATCAGGCTGCCAGTGAAAATAGATGGTTGTCTCAGCAAGAATGGGAAGAATTAATTCAGATCTCAGACCCAGGCAAGAAATTTGCTTTAAAAAACCAAAAAATAAATCTTAATGAAAATGATCTCATACTCATCTTCAAGTTTCTCAAATAGAAGCAGAATGTCAAAATGGAGATGAAAAGGAAAGAGAGTATGTCCAAAACTGCCAAAAGTTTTGTTTTCTCATTGGAGGCCTGGAAAGATACCTTTGTTACTAAACAAGACCAAATTTTTGTTCTTTCCTGTGACTGGACCTTAAGTGGGTGTAAAGTGTGACTAGGGTGTGTGCTTTCTCTGTGCTCAGAAGGAAAATTTCAACCTGCTTGTACTCCACACTGCACTCAGTGCAAAATCATTTGACATTTAGCTCTTTTCTCTGCTTCACAGTTAAACTAGTGGAAAATAACAATACTGAAAACAAATTCATAATGATGTGTTGCTTCGGTTACCTACCAGATCTAACCATTTCTAAGAAATCTTAGAGAAGATATTTTATACAGAAATAAAATCTGGGTCATGTGTTTTTGCTTTGTTAGGTTTTTTCCTTCAATTGATGTAGATTTTTTTTTTTTAAATATAAGGACATTCTTGCTTTTTACTGTACAAAATATTACGAAACTTCAGCAACCAGCTGTAGCCTTCTTCCTTTGCCATAATTATTTTCACTGATTTCAAAATATAGTCTAGAATTTATTGCATATTTCACCCTTACAAATAGTTGCAAAAATCTTTCTATACATCCATTATAGAGAAATAAATTAATCATGAAACAAAACAGTATCTACGCATTCTCTTCATATTCTAAAATAGCTTCTTTAAAATGTCATTCAGATAGATTGCAATAGTCTTTTTTTACTAGATTTGCACAAAACCCAACTAAGTCCCACTGAACATCTTGTGAAAAAGGAAACACAGGAAGTCCAAAATGTAGCTGATTTTTCTCCCTGGCTCTGAAAATAGGAAGGGAGCTAGCATTCTGAGGACTAGCAGTCACTTCATGTATTTACAAAGTGTATTAAAAATTACTCAGAGAATGCTGACATAAAATGCTAGGTAAAAGGTCCTTTAGTACCATAAGGACTTGTTACATGAAAACAGGCCAAATGTCACAGGTATAGCATAGATCAGATCTCCTGAACCTTATTTACTAGTATGCAATTTACTAATGAAGACTGAAGACAAACAAAAAACCCCAACAACGCAGGCTGTTACACCCACAAATACTACAAATACTTCTTACTTTGGATCCTTTTGGCAAATCAGGGGTTAGACCCAAATCAGGTATTTGAGATATTGCCTACTTTATTCCAGGAACCATTCATATTCTTTGGTAATGTTATTTGTTACAAAGCACCTGCCTCCAGGCAGCACACTTCTCTTCTTCAAGTCAAAGAAGGCAGATCATGCAACTGTCTTCAGGCCAGCTGGCTGTGCTGGCTGAGCTGAGCTCTCTAGTAGTTAGCTGGTATGTCCTCGTTCCAATCTACTTATGTCTTGCAGAATGCCACTGCTAAATTTGGAGCTGCTTTTCAGCACAGACTTCTCAGTCTCT
Source organism: Fregata magnificens (assembly GCA_013389945.1). Lineage (NCBI taxonomy): Eukaryota > Metazoa > Chordata > Aves > Suliformes > Fregatidae > Fregata > Fregata magnificens. The sequence goes on from WAAD01028471.1 coordinate 31,354, forward strand.
CTGATCCATCAATCTAAATAGGCTAGTACAGGAAAATCTAAGTCAGTCAGGTTACAGTGAACTGTAGGGGCTTTTGACTACCAGCTGTGCAATGAAGCCTTATTTTTTGAAGGTGCTTCTGAGTTGAGAGTTCTTGAATGTAAGGAAGTGCAGCTTTCAAGTGCATACAATTTCCCTCAGCAGTGGCGATTCAACATGCACCAAAATCCTTTAAATTAATTCACTTATTTGGCAGGAGGTTTATGAGCTTTTTCTTCTTGAAGTTCCGTGCAATATTCAAATTAAACCTTTTTTTCTTACAACAAAAAGGGAATAATTGGCATTCGAAGACTTGGATAATCCTTGAATTCTCGTAGGTAGGTGCAGTGTTTATCCTTTGCCCAGATTGTCATCTGAATGAAGCAAAGCAAGGTGAACAGCCCCACTGGAAGGAAGGGAGAAAAAGATACGTTTCATTATCAGATTAAAAACACGCTCTTGTTGCTGACATCACTGCAGGGTGAAGTACCAAAACATTACTCACCTGGAACACACTGAGTCATGATAGTGAAACTGATCCAGGTCCCCACCTGTTTTGGCCAAGGAAATTTAAAATATTTCTGGTGACAGCATTTGCATTTATGTCTCTATTGATCAAAAACAACCTTGTCCTAGTATAGGTAAATAAAAAAGCCAAGGTCAGCCAGATCAATTTCTAGTGTTAATAACCTTTAGCCAGAAAGGTGAACAGTGCCTTATTATTACAAACAAAACCTTTGTGTTTGCTTCCATAGCTATTATCATGACAAAATTTTAAGCATTACAACATAGTGTCCTTTCTGTTTCTCCGCCTAATTTGTATTTGTCACACCTTCATCAATGCTAGGAATGGTAACCTTCTATAGTCTGAGGCCAAATGCTGTTCTCATTAACATCTCCACTGAAATTAAAACCTGATGCTGTCCTTCTGTGCAAGAGTGAATTTTACACAGAGTTGCACTGGTTTTAACTGCTTTTGAACTGAGCCAGGAGTCTTGATTAAGGAATATGAAGTGACAAACTGATTCAAGCTTCTAAAGCAGTTGCCACCACCATAAGCAACTGTATAACTTAAGAAAATGGGGAAGAAGACCTGGGCCTATTTCCTGTTTTCTCTACCACAATATCTTCTATTTGTTGGCCCACTATCTTCCTGAGTACTGTGATATTCCTGGGCTCCTTTATATTATAAATCTACCAGATGCCCCTATCCCCTCATTGCAACACACATTCAGTGGCAATCTCCTTGTTCCTGTCTGCAAAATTTGCACTGCTTTAAAGTGTATCTTTGTCTTGTCTAGCAGCCACACTGATGCATAGGCCCAGGGTCTGGGCTGTCTGTTTAAGGTTAGCCCCGTAATTACTGCCTCAAGGGAGGAGAGGAAGAACAAACAAGTTCCTGTCTGCAATCTGATTTCATGGGGCTTAGGGGAGGAGGGGAAATCTATTGAGCTGAACTGCTTCAGAAGTTTCTTTCCTGTTTAACATTCCAAAAGAAATGAAAATATATTCAGCAAAACTGCAATCTTAACATCTTGTTTGAAAATACATACCTCATATGTATAGTTAGGGCAAGATACAAAGAAAAACAGCCATGTGAAAGGATTCTTTGTTGGATATGGGATCTTACGGATTTTGGATCCTATAGATTAGAAAACAAATCACAAAATATTCACACTCCTAAATATGTTGTTTCCCATAAAGACAACCCAAATCTGCCTACTCCTGTGTCTCATTACTGTCAGAGGGACAAGCAGGATGTGGGAAAGCAGGATGTCCTCTGGACCCATGAGAAGGAATAGGATAACTGTGAGGAAACGTTCTGGACATTAGAAAGCCATCTACCTATGCCTTCGATCACAGTCACTCCTGTAAGAAGAGGTACCTCAAGTTTTAGATTTAGAAGTTTAAGGTTTTGTCAGATTGTCATANGTCTGATCTCCCCTAGAATCCAATCTTTACAGTGCTGAGCAACCTGCAGTCCCACAGCAGTCAGCTGGCGGGTATCAACGCCCTCCAGGATCAGGTCTTTCATGAGGTAGAGTAACTGCAGAAGTACTGAATGGCTGCGCAAAAGTGAGAAATGATGGTGCAATTTTTACCATTTCTCCGGAGGTCACTGAGTGCAACATGAATGGAAAAGTTTCCAGCTTCGCACAGCTGCAAGAAAAAGCATGACAGAATTAAAAATGTGCTTCCCTTCTATTTACTCTTCCTCCTTTTGTTATTTCCTGGGTTACTTTAAAAAAAGGGGGGAAAAGAATCTATTATTATAGACATAATAAATATCCTTAACCAAGATTGCTGTCTGGCAAGAGGATGGAATGTCTTTGTTCAAACATGAGTCCATATTATACTGTGTTATATATTTATGATATTTGCCAGCAAATGTGGACTCGCTGTCCAACAGATGAAATTTACTACTTATATAATCCCCAAGAGATCTAAAGGCAATAAACCAAAGGGGATAAAAGTAAATCCAGGAGATACTTGCTTTATCTTTTTGGTTATTCTTATGTCTTTAAAAACACCCAAAAATTGATTTGGATAGTTTTGGTCTCTCAAAAGTTATTAAAATCCCAGGGAAAATATGGGTTGGACTCTTAAGTAAGTTTTCTCCTCTAGAGCATAATTGATATGAATCATGAAATATAATTGATCCCACTTCCTCCACTGGTTTTAAATAATGCTTCCCCAATCAATTATGCAGAAAGTGTGTTGAAATGACCCATTTATATGATTATAGACAGTCTCCAGTGTCTGCAAAGCATAACTGTTAAAGCAAATGACTGGTGGTCAGAACTCCTGAGTGTTATTCCCAGCTCTGTGCTTTCAGTTATGTAGTCTCTCTATAAAATGGGAATAGATTATGAACTCACAGAATTTGCATACTGGGAAGCTGCTTTGAGATCGTGCAGTCACTGATGATTAGTTTCTCAAAGCAAGTGAACAGCTGATGTTCTAAACAAGTTACGCATGCATAGCAAAAATCTTTGTTGGCTACGCTAACATCGCTTCTGCATATATGAAATGTTCTTAGGAACTGTGAGAATGAACAGACAGTGACTTAAGAATTTTGCTTCATAAGGAAAGCTGTAAAAAATTTCTGAAGCCCAGCAAAATGGACTTCTATCCCTGGAAATTATCAGCAACATGCTTTCTTAGTTGTCCAGCTCTCTGAGTTTTATGATCTGTTGTGATTCTTAACACTCAATAAACAGTTCACAAAACAAACTCACTGGCTTTTAAACACAGTGTCACAAATTGGTAGTTCCAGGATTCTTCTAAAGATTATGAGAGATCATCCCAGCAGATAAATATCCCAGTCTTGGAATGGATACTGAATCAAAATCTTCCCTTGTGTACAAGATC
>WAAD01028482.1:0-19229 GCA_013389945.1 Fregata magnificens
GCAAGAGAAGAGATGTTCCTGAAGTTTAGTTGATTCTTTGTTAACCAAATATAAAAAGAGATACACATTTGAACACAGGTTGTTCAAGACAGAAATAATTGCCTGAATCAGAATATCAAGTAAGGTTGTGGTTCAATAAGAATCATAGAATCACAGAATCATTTAGGTTAGAAAAGACCTTTAAGATCATCNNAACATGGCTTTGCATTTATTATAAACTGAAAAACTGTTCCCCAGAATGACGGAGGAGAAGGGGAAGGGGAAGTGGAAGGAAAAAAAAGGAAAAAAAGGAAAAAGAAATTTAAAAAAATAAAACAGAAAAAGAAAAAAAGAAAAAGGGAAAAGAAAAGGGAGAAAAATAGAAAGGAAAGCTGAGCAAGAGAAGAGATGTTCCTGAANAGAAGTTGCAGTTCATATTTGTAGCCATTGATTTTTATCTGCACTGTAGGAATAATTCTGTTTTTCTCATGTTTTTGAAACCTTCATAAGGATTTTCTAAAGCAAAGTTTGTTAAAAGCAATGATAATTTAAATCATTACATATATGTATGTGTATATGCTTATTCCTCTGTCTTCATAATGTATGTCCTCTAAGCATTAATTTTTGCTATGCCCCTACTAAAATTTGCTTACATAAATACTAAATAAATATTGCAAAACAGTAATTAATTTATTGAAAAATTCAGTAAACAATGGAAACCTTATAAAACCAACATGAGAAACAGAGCAAAATTCATACTTCTTCAGATATGATATTTCCAAAGGAAGATAACAGCAGGTATAAATTTACTTATTTTCAGGCTGCACAGGAGATAACACATTTTAATCAATCCTAAAAATATTTTTACAAACCACTGACTTTGAGAAAAACTCTTAAATGTCACCCATGTTTTCTTACCAAATTATGAACTGGATTTGCAAACAAAAACCTAGCTGAGCTATAGACTCTTACCTAGCCTGTGCTTCTACTAAAAAATTTAAACATGTCCGAGTAATACTCTATGTTAGAACATACAGCACACCTTAGTAAACAGCTGGTATGACTATTTGACCCAATGCCTCTCACATTCCCCCCAGATAAATATGTATCAAGACTTGGTAATTAGAATGATGTGGGAACAACTTCCAGTTGCAGGAAGACATGATGTTTTGAACATGAAAACACCTTTATTAGCATGGGTTTGGACATGTTAAGAATGCTTTTGGACATGCTTAATCTATTATTATATATTTACACATAAAGTCTCACAGCTCTAATAGAATTTTACTGCATGTATTTTACCTTTATCTGCAGGAAATGCTCATCAGGCTTGTCTGAGAGATACAGCAGTTGTTATTTTTCTAGACTAAGTAAAGGCAAATGAAACCTATTTCTGCCTTCACTTCTATAGCATAATTTAATGATCTTACACATAGTTCACTGTCTTTCCTAATAAAATTAAGATATTCATCATCTATATATTGTTGTAACTAATTTTTGATAGTTTAGCTACCTTTTATTTATATTGAATCAAACTAAGTGACCTAGCCCAAGTAAAACATCATAGGATTAGGTTTGTTTGGTTTTTTTTTTTAAGATTGGATAATAAACATTATTTAGATAAGGAGTACAGCATTATTACTGAAAGTATTATCCACATAATATACACTCTCTGCTTTCCTGCAGCTCTGCTTTGCAGATCACAGCTGCTGGCTTCCTAATAGTAATTTGAAGATACTTAACACACAAACCAACAAAAACATGCATGAAAACTATACATAGCAGCTATTGCTTAACCAAATCAAGCTCCCCTGCCAACAAAAATTCCACTAGATGAAATTTAATTGAAATTTGAATTAATGTTGACCCTTTTTTTTTAATCTATAAACTCTTGCAAAAGAGATATATTTGAGTCTATTACCCAATGTCCACTGTCTACCTCAGCTGTAAGGTTTTAGGATTTTGGGGTTTTGGTGTTTGGGGTTTTTTTTCCCCTTTGAGGTTCCCTCCTGCTACCAGGCAGCAATTTCTCATTGCTGCTGACAGAAAGCTGTTCCAGCTGTCTGTAAGACATTTTACAAAGCTTGCATAAAGAAACATCTCACAATATACCAAGAAAGCTGATCAGTTTCATGCTAAACTTTGATATCTCAGGTGTCCCACTTAGGATAGTTTTCTTCACATCTCCATACTTTTAGCAGCATAGTTTAAATAGCTAGCTGAGAGCACCCTTAAGAATTTACCTCAAAACAGTGTGCATTGTAAGCCATATCTAGACTCTGCTGCCTGTCAGAGTTTCCATTCACAATCTGTGTCCAAAGCTACATTGTCTGGCACCCTCCACATGCCCCTCACATGCCCACTCATCTTTTTCATTTTGCTGTTTCCTTCCTCCCAGGTTAGTAGTGGACAATGCTGTTGCTGCAGCAGCTCTACAGTTCTTTCCTTCCTACTGTGCTTACTATGTGATTGCAGAATTTTATCCTACCCTGCTAAAAGAGAGGTTGCTTCTGGTGTATGACTCTTTACACAGCATTTTCATATGCTTTCTTTACTGACTGTCAGGATAGGTAAACTCTATTTTTTCACTTTGCAGAATTGGAAGTCGAAGAAGGAAAGGGGAAAGAATAATGAAAAACTATACAATGCCTGTTTTTGAGACTCACTATATGCTATTTTACAATAAAGTAATTATATTTTACTTTTATTGTGGATCCAATATTATTTTCAATGGGGGTCCTTCCCATTGCAGAATAAACAATAACATTTTCTTTCAGCTTTCACTCTTGTTTTCCTTTCTCTCTATTCTTCATACTCCTAAAGTCTATATTTATTATGACCCTCCTTTTTTTTCCTCCTGATTCTGTTCATCATTCCCTTCCAGCAGCACAGTTCCCTCTCTTTCTGTGAACAGTTCATAGATAAATATTCAATACTCATTCAGAATTACACTTGCCTTCTGCAAGACTTGCACATGATGCAAGTGCTGCCTTCTATCAGTTCTAGTGGCTGCATGTCTCTTCTGTCCCTCCTAACTTTATAATAATGCAGCATGATGAGATCCCAGACTTTAGATGAATAAGGCACAATCACTACAATGTTGATATGAACTGAGCTGCAAGCTCGCACCTTACAGGATAACATTTCCTTGTAGGATCAAGATCCAGAAGATGAACTCTACAAAAAAGCAAGCTGTGAGATGATGTCCAGCAGATGCAGGAGACTTGACACATACGATAAGCAGGAGGTGACATAACCTCAGAGTTTGGAGGATCCTGCAGTACTTAGGCTCAATGGAGCAAATCAAGGACTGAGAGGCTAATCCTTGTCTGTGGTACGGTACTGTGTGTAATGCCTACTTGGTGTTCCCGTGTAATGATAGTATCATGTTTTATTTATAGTCTCTTCTGACCCAGGATCATGTTTATTTCTTTTATTATGCCTGAACATGAGGCATGAAGCGTTAGGGATTTTTGTACAACAGCTCCCAAATAATTTTTCTGATCAGGATGCAGTATTTTTTTCTTTAGTTAATATGCTTTCTTCCTTCCCTTTGCTGTGAGAACCATTAATCTACATTTATTTTCATCAAACTGTGTTTGCCATCTGTTATTCTTAACATTTAAAAGATATAACTTTGAGTGTTCCTCCTAATTCACTGGACCTAAAAAGTTAATTCTATTTGTAAAATGTGGGGGGAAAAAAAACCCCAGCAAACCAAAACAATCTCCTATTGCTAACACAGACAGTTACCATAAAATAAAAAAGTGGTAATAGTAATAAAACCCTTAAGACCTTGGTATTTCTTTCTCTGATTCTCCTACAGATTCAATTTTTATTTCAAAATATTCTACTTTCAGCTGTTTCTTGTCTTTGAGTGGTTTTTAGATCACCATTTATTTTTATTCCATAACACCAAAATAATCTTTGCTATGAAGCTTGGTAACTGCTGTCAAAACCAACAGGCACTTATCTATGATAGTCTCCAGACACTTCAACTAAAGATCTATCCATTTTCCTATCCAGTGTTACACTCAAAATCTTCTTTACGGACAAAGAGGAAACACACACTATAGATATAAAAGCAAGAATGTATTGTTAGTAGAACTGAAATCTTAATGGTTCTAATCAGTATTAGTCCAGATCCAACTATTATCCAATATAAAAAGAAAGACAAATACTAGAGTAAAAATTGTTACACACAGTTAGTTTTTATTCCTTTTCTTGGTGTTGTGCTTCCCCTTCCCCTGAGCTTCTAGGTTCTCAGTGTGGTGGCTTCATTCTGATGATGAGGGTGTGGAGGCATTTACAGCAAGTATCAGCATCTAGAGTCCTTTGCTGTGAGGAATATGATGTTCATCGATGGTTTCTTCTTCCTCCCTCTAGAGTCCACTTGGGGTCAATTTTGTATGTCTGCTAACAGGCTTTTAAATTTCTTTATTTCTTTGTTGGTCTGCAGATCCATGTTAAATCTATGTTTGCTTCATATAATGCCTTTCACATAGTTAGATATTATTTCTTTGTTCTCTTTCCTATCCCTGAAACCAGTTTCATCCAGCTCCAGGTCTGCATTTCCTTAACTGATCATGGGTGAGCTGTTCATGGCCATGGGGCCTCCTATGCTAGGCTTCTGCTGCGTCCCTTATCATCCCACGCCTGTGCTCCTCTATGCCACATCAGCGTCTCCACTTCTCAAGGCCTCTGCTATCATACTGTGTCTGTATTTTGCTATGCTACATACTTATGTTATAATTGTAAAACTGTTGTGATATTATAAAAAGATAAAAAAAAGTAAAACATAAACACATATATACAGTCTACTTAGTATTGTGTATGTTATCAGTTTTCCAGTTTCAGAAATCTCTCTGAATGATTATGAGTCAGTTTACATGTGACCCCTTTCAGGTCCATAAACATCAGCTACAAGAACATGAGATTAATCTTCTTGGCCGTGGTGCCCATAGAAGAGGTAACCTGCGTTACATGCACATGCCACAGAAGGAGAGCCATTGCTCTGTGTAAGAAACGGAGAGAAAAGACACTTCTTTTGTCCTGCTGCTCAGTCAGGAGCAGTGCCACACAACTGAAAGGTGGAGGATTTACACAGCAGAATACATTTCAAAAAGTACAGGGGAAAAATATACATCTGAGGAAATACACTATAGAGCACTTTTGACATTTTGTTCTTACTTCTCTATTTTGCAAGTTACCTTCTTTAAATTCTTGAACACATTTTCTGAGCTGTTTGTGCGTCTCCTGCTTTTTCCATAAACATTTATTTTACACTTAAGAAAGTACTGGGCAAGTAAAAATTTTCTTTATCATTTCCATGATGTCACATTAATCTTTAATCTGTCTCCTCCTATCATCCACAGTGTGGATTGCTGAAGAACATGAAGGGTGCTACAGCAGATGTTGAAACCACTTTCATCTGTGTACTTACACTACATAACTTTCTCTGAGCATGTATCTGTCCTCATTCTTTCTGACATTGCTTTAACATTCTTGTAAGTTTTGCTTCCACACCATTATGGCTTTTCATATTGTTTATTCCTCCATATCTGAAAAAAAAAAAGGAACGGTTATTGGACTTCTCTACCTCTTAGACCATTTTTAAATTTGATTAAGATTTTTTTTTCACAGGGAAAAGAGCTTGAAACCTACAGCGGGGGGGGTGTCTCTATTTTTATTTTTTTCTGTCATCAGATCACACTGTTACACACCATATTTAGTAGCATAACCATCTGTTTCTTTCCCCACTTTTGAATATTCTCCAAAACCTCAAAAACCTTTAAATGTCTTGAACTTGTGTTTATCCCACAAATAGTGTCGATTAGAGCAGCTCTCTTAATGGTAAAGCAGTACCATTTTGTTGGCAAAGACTACCTCTTAACACCATTTCCACAGGAAGTTCAAAGAGAATAAATGATTTATTACATTCAAGACTGGGCAAAATGTTCATTAAATATATATAGAGACCTAGATTCTAGCTGGAGATGACTTCAGCAGTGAACTTGAGGTGTGCCAGTTATAAATATCTGACTTGGCTTGCACCCATATACAGTGTTTTATACATGTCATTGGCTTTTTTCTTTTTTTTTTAACTTGTTTAAGGGAATCTGTAAGAAGAGCTTTTCAGATTAAAACCAGAACAAAACAATCCCACAACTAGGCAGCATTCCTTTTGATATTCAAGGAATTTGAAGAAATGTGAAGCTTCCTTTTTTAAAATACTCACTATAATGCAGCAATACAAAACCTAAAGTGATATGCCAAACTAGTTTGCTGCAACTAGAAATGGATCAGATCATAAGATACAGATCCAATTATTCTTGTATTTGAAGCTGTTTACTCTAAAACTTGAACTGAATGTCTTGATCCCTATTTCTGGTTTAAAAGCAGAGCTTTGCCATGAAGCAAATGAGCAGTAAAGGAGAAAATCTGCTGCGGTATATACATGACATCAGTCTACATGAGTTCTTCTGCTTAATGATTCTGTTTACAGTTCATCTGTTCAGATATTTCAAATTCTGGCATCTGCAAGCACTCCAAAGAATGGCTTAGAAGTGTGAAAAATTTGCAGTAAGGGTAGGAGACAACTCGTTATTGACACTGAGTAAATAGCGATAGAGAGTGAATTGGGCTGTAGTAGTTATGAGACTGTGGTCAGGTCATTTACTTTAAAACTTCTCATCTTCTTTGCATGAGTGTGCACAGTATTAAAGGTCTCTCTCACTACTAGGACTGAAAGGACAGGCAAGGGGAACTATTTGTCTATGACAGGTGCTGTGGTCTCAGCAAAAATCCAGGATCCTCTTGAGCAATAGAAAACTTGAAGTAGCTTTGAAGCTAATTCCTTTCTCTTCCTAGAAATTCTCCCTCCTCACAGAAAGGTTATTATCCGTGCTTCATAGGATGCCCCAGTTATAGGCAACAACCCCCCCCCCCAAAAAAAAAAAAAGAAATTAAAAAATCAGAGCTATCAACAGTGATTATTTGATTATTAAAGCAAGAGAACAAATCAAAGACAATGTAGAACAGAGCACATTTAATAAACAATTACTCCTTCAATTACAATCTTTTCTTTATATCCCTCTGTGGAGAGCTTTTGAGAAACGTTATGTCTTTGAGAGTTGCTCTGAACTTAGTGAGGCCTAAAATATTTTATTCATACACACAGAGGAAAAGTGAGTCTTCTCTTTGTCTTTCATATGCAAATACAATAGTTAATTGCATAGTGTTTATCACTGGTACATTCATAAGTTTATAAAAGGTAATGCAGTCCATTCGTTATTGACAGATGGGGAGTAGCCAGTTCTGCACAGGTGACCAGGGAATAGCAAGTCCAAGGTCAACAGCCAGAGGAAAGAGCTGAGGGTCAGACTCAGGCAAAGAGGCACAGGAGTCACAACTGTAAGAAACAGAAGTATTTAGGGTAAGTAGGAGTGGCCAGTTATGACATGTGGTTCAAGACACTGTAGACACAGCCCTGGCAAAATTGAATAAGACAGACCAGTAGAGAGGCAAGCTGAGCAAAACGGAGAAGCTGAGGAGTGCTGAGAGGTTGACAGCAAAGTAAGTTGCATTTACATTTCAAAAAGTTGTTATCACCCTCTTTCTCCCATCTTTATTGAAAGCCTTTATCTGAAGACTTGCCTAGATTTTAAATGCACTGCTGTTATCTTCTCACTAGTTCAGTATCATCGTGAGTTGTCTTTGTTAAGTTTCAGCTCAGGAACAGCACGTACACAGTAGCATGAAACAGTTGTACTGGTTTTATCTTTGTGGCCAAAAGTTCCCTAAATATTTAAAAGTGTGAATACTTTCTTTTACTGACTTTTAAAGAAATATTCCTTCACTTTTATCAAAGGCTGATAGATCATGAAATTCTCTTTTAAAATAGTCCAGACTTTTGTACTTGTCCTGGTTTCGGCTGGGATAAAGTTAATTTTCTTCCTAGAAGCTGGTATAGTGTTGTGTTTTGGATTTAGCGTGAGAATAATGTTGATAACACACTGATGTTTTAGTTGTTGATCAGTAGTGCTTACACTAGTCAAGGACTTTTCAGCTTCTCATGCTCTGCCAGGTGCACAAGAAGCTGGGAGGGGGCACAGCCAGGACAGCTGACCCAAACTGGCCAAAGGGATATTCCATACCATATGACATCAGGCTCAATATATAAACTGTAGGGGAGTTGACCGGGGGCAGTGATAGCTGCTTGGGGACTGGCTGGGCTTCGGTTGGTGGGTGGTGAGTGGTTGCATCACTCATTTTTCCTGGGTTTTGTTTCTCTCTCTCTCTCTCTCTCATCTTCTTTTTCATTACAATTTATTATTATTATTATTTTAGTTATTAAACTGTTCTTATCTCAACCCATGAGTTTTCCTACTTTTGCTCTTCAGACTCTCTCCCCCATCCCACTGGGGCAGGGGGAGGAGTGAGCGAGTGGCTGTGTGGTGCTTGGTTGCTGACTGGGGCTAAACCTCAACAGTACTCTACAAAACATTTGCAAAGCTTGCAAAATAAACTTTTAAAATTAATTACTTCTCTAAAAGTATCTTTAAGTTGTAGTAGCTACTTCATTTATTAGTAATAGTATTATCATAATAGTTGGGTTCATATACTAGTCATCAATTGTAATAAATTCTTATACTGAACAGAACCCAATTCCCTGAGTTTCTCAGGGATTTCTGTTACAGCTTTGGGGACTAAGCATTAGCGTGAATTTACCAGGCTTCCAAATCTCTATGAGCATACAATTAGGATTATTATTAGGGTTCTCTGCCCTGAATACCCTGCCTCATTCTTACCACTCCCAAACCAGCCTATCAGGACATCCAGCATCCTTACTTCTGTGACAAGCTTATTTGAAACTGAAAACCTAAGTGAAGTGAGATAACTCTGCCTTACACTCAGAAAATGTCAAAATTAAGATATTTGGAATTGTAACCAAAATAATGGGGAACTAAACAATAATGAAATATAATATAATGTAGGCTTATGATAATTTGTGAAAAAGTAACTATAGAAACATGTTATGCACCAGCAATGCTGCTCAGGAGTCCACCCAACCCTTCCCACCTTGATTTAAATATTAAGGATTTAATCAATATGTAAAATGTGATTGCACCACATAGTATTAAGATCAGAGGTAGTATGTTTTGTTCTTTAAGGAGGAGCAGGTGGACAAGGAACAACTTGGTCATTTCATCTAAACAATAATATGGCATAGTGAAATGTAATCTTTCTGTCTTAGAACAAAGACTTTGGAGTGAATAATTGCCTGATTGTGTTAACGGTCCGTGAAGGGCCATTTAGCGATGCCAAGTTTAAGTGAACTTAGAGGAGAGGTAATTCCGGCAGGGGGAGATCGCGACCACCGACTCAAGGACCACCCACTCAAGAAACCCACCGACCCAAAAGATCAAGGAAGTAAAAGTCTCAGAAATCACAGTGGGCATGCGTAGTCATTTGCATGGTAGGCGAAGAGTCTTTAACCAATCATTTAGTAGAAGGATAATGAATATGTATTGGCTATGTATCTGTGCATGTATAAAAGATTGTTTCTTAAACTGATTGAACGAACACGATCTTGGGAGGAACTATCCCCCGTGTTCCGGGTGCCATGAATAAAGAATGCCTGCCTTTTAACACTACATTGGTGTTAACGAGGTTTATTCCCGATTTCGGTGACAGAATGAAATATTTGGGGCTCAACAAGATAACTCTTTACAATTAAATTTAACAAGAAGATTTCCACTCATCTCAATGATTTAAGAAATTATCAAGGAAACCTGAGTCATGCTGAAATAACCAATGTTTTCCATAGAGTATTTTCTATGTTAATCTTTCACTTAAGGGTCGAAGGCCTTAAAGTTCTGATAAAAGTAACATAAATTAATTTCATTATGATTTTTTTTTTCCTGATTTGAAGAGATACTTCATTTCTGAAGAAGACAGACATCTATTTTGACAACTCTGCTTTATGGTTTCTGATGAAATCTCCTATGTAGGCTCCTGTTCGAAGTAACATGAACAGGGCCTCTTCTTATTTCCATTTCAAGTCAGGACTGTTCTGTAACATAAATATCTTATAAATATAAAAGGTTTCCACACCATCATCCTTCCAGCAGTAAGGTCATATTAAAATCAACTAGTATTTTTACAAGATGTGTCTTGCTTTTTGTAAGACTATTGATTGTTACTCTGCAGGGGGGGGCGGCGGGGGGGAATATCTTTGAATTTACAACGTACTGCTCTGAGTGTATCTGTGTCTTACTCCCAAAGGAATATGACATATATTAGATATTTTATGCCATTGTTTATAAATTTTTTTTCAAAATATAGCATAAAATAATATTATATGAAAAAGTTCAGGCAGGGTAGAAATTATACAAAGAGACTGTGCAAGCACACTGGATGTAATGAACATAATTTTAGAATGGAAGTGTTATACTTCCTAATAATTAGCTTGTATCCAGCTAACAAGTTTCAGAAATCAACAACAATTTTGTTGCTACTCATTTTTATCATAAAATGTCCTGAGTTGGAAGGGACCTGCAAGGATCATCGAGTCCAACTCCTGTCCCTGTATAGGACAACCTCAAAATTCATACCATGTGTCTGAGGGCATTGTCCAAATGCTTCTTGAATGTTGTCAGGCTCAGTGCCATGACTACCTCCCCGGGGAGCCTGTTCCAGTGCTCCACCACCCTCTGCGTGAAGAACCTTTTCCTAATATCCAACCTAAACCTCCCCTGGCATATCTTCCTGCCATTCCCTCGGGTCCTATCACTGGTCGCCAGAGAGAAAAGCTCAGCACCTGCCCCTCCTCTTCCCCTTGTGAGGAAGCTGTAGACCGTGATGAGGTCTCCCCTCAGTCTCCTCTTCTTCAGGCTGAACAGATCAAGTGACTTTAGCTGCCGCTCATATGGCCTCCCCTCTAAACCCTTCACCATCTTCATGGCTCTCCTCTAGTAGCTTCTCTCTAGTAGCTTCACATCCTTTTTATACTGTGGTACCCAAAACTGCACACAGTACTCAAGGTGAGGCTGCACCAGTGCAGAGTAGAGCGGGACAATCACTTCCCTCGACCGGCTAGCAATGCAGTGTTTGATGCACCCCAGGACATGGTTCGCCCTCTTGGCTGCCAGGGCACAGCGGTGGCTCATGTTCAACTCCACATCAACCAGAACCCCCAGATCCCCTCCCTTCTCCATGGGGCTGCTCTTCAGCCTCTCATTCCCCAGTCTGTACATACACCCAGGGTTGCTGTGTCATATTTCATTCATATTTCACAGGTTTATACTATCTAAGCTGAACTTAAGCTAAGCATAGCAGATAGATCTACCAGACATGTTTTTACTGTGCATTCCCTCCTAACGTTTCCACTTCCTGCTACCCCCATGATCACAATGCTGTGTGTGACTTACAGGTGATGACTAACTTAATTAGAAGGTTAAGATATGGGCATGCAATAAGGCTTTGCTGCAAGGTATCAAGAATACAGTTTTGGCTGGTTTTCTCATGCAAAACAGCATGACAGTCTTAAAGGGAATTACATTGCAGCACCAAAACAAATAAAGGATCCTGGCTAAAGTGGAAATCTTTGATAATAGAATAGCAAATAGCAGATTCCCATTTCTTCCAAATATTCCGCCATGAACTCTTGTATGTTATTATTGTTTCACTCTGCCGGAATTTTGAGTTTATGTGAGGTTAGTAGGGTCTGTCAATACAAAAAGTGTCAGCAGGTGAATTCATTATTATTGTCTCCTTATATGTATTTCAATACCTTAAGAAACTAATGGTATCTCATTCACATGTATTACACTCAAGGTCAGCAAATGCAAATAATCAGCTCATATAGGTGACATTTTATTAAAGAACATCTAACCGTCATTTTTGTTACACAAATTTTAGTTATTAGGTCTGAGCAGAGATCTTAAAAAACTGTTATAATTGATTTCCTAAAATAGTAACAATAAAAATCCATTATGCTTGAATATGAAATTATAAATGCATTGTACAATTCACTACGGTAAGTAGAGCAACATTACTGTGGTTGTTCACAAAAATGTGAACACAAACAAAATAAATAGTTTCTATTTTTTTTCATATTTCACAGACACACATTTGAAGTGTCATTGTGACACTGTCACTTGTCACTGTGTTTTACTCTCTGTGGAAAAAATATTACTGTTATTTTTATTTTCAGGTTTAATACAAGAATAGTTAATAGTTACACCAACTCATTAACTGATTTTATTTATTTTACATTTTCAATAAGATGTAAATTTTACTTGTAACCTTTGTTGTTTGCTACTTCCAAATCAGATTTTTTAAAGTTACTGTAAATGGCTTTCTTAACCATAGAAATAAAGAATAAATGAAGTTGTTTAATCACATTTACACCTGTAATAAAATTTAGCATCTCATCACTGTACAGCCCAATGTATTCATTAATTCAGTTTTTTTAAATGTAAAACTGGTCAAAGCATCGGCTAATACAGAATCTTTATTAGGTTTTGCAGCTTCATATTCTTCTAATTATGCTCAAGAACTCAAGAAAAGCCTTTCATCAATCAGCCAACAAAATTACCATGCCTAATATAAAAACTGGAGCAATATAAGCAGTTTATTGGGGAGCAAATCTTAAGTTAAAATAAATCTCTCCACAGCTTCTTTCAGAATAGGTTGCATGCTGACTGCCATTCGCCTGCTAGACTCAGGATGAAAAGGAAGGTTTGAAACTTTCTGTTTGATAGTGTAAAGAAGGAGAGACTGAACTGTTTTAACTAGAAGTGAAGCCAGACAAGCAAGGAAAAAAAATGCTGAAAACCTAGTTCAAAACTTGCTCATTCAGAATCCAACTCAGCTTTCTGGTATGCAGCAGCTTTCTCTCTTCTGGGGAGAAAGAGGGAGTAATGATGATGATCCCACATGCCCAGGCAGTCACTTTCAGCCTTTTTCCATTTTGTTGCATTCACACATGGGAACCCTCTACTGACAATTTCTTTCATCATTTTGTTCATTGATTTTCCTCAAGATCTTGTGATTACATTCTCAGGATGAGACACAAGAACGCTCTGTCACAGTAATTTGTATTAAGACTTTCAGAATC
Source organism: Fregata magnificens (assembly GCA_013389945.1). NCBI lineage: Eukaryota > Metazoa > Chordata > Aves > Suliformes > Fregatidae > Fregata > Fregata magnificens. Next base: position 13,103 of record WAAD01028482.1, read on the forward strand.
TCTCTATTTATATCTCTTTCTTTTTCTCTCTGCCTGCCTTTCTCTTTTTTCCCTTTCTCTCCATTAACTAAACAGTTCCAAGACTTCTTTCCTGAAGCTCCACAATATTTACTATCTAAGAAAACTAACAATGAGACCACTGGAATGATATGTGGTGTTGCTGTGGAAAACTACATATTTTCGAGTGGGGGAAAGAAAAAAAAAAAGGAAATAAAACAAAAAAATCAGCAACAGCAGCCAGCAGAAGCAGCAACAGCTAATGCTAAGTTCAGGTATTTATATTAGTGCTATTCCATAACTTACTTATACACAAAACTACATAACTGTGTAATCAGGTACTAAAATCATGTAGCTTAACAGTGTATATAAACCATAATGGAGGCAAAACAAGAACACTGCAGCTAATTTCTTGTCAGCCTTGATTTCTTGAGCTTTTATTAGTTGCATTAGAAAATACAAGAATACTACAAGGGTTGAAAATTACAGTTGTATGTGAATAGACTTCCTAATCTCTTCCCAAAGTTGAAATTAACAATACCATAGACTTGATTTTGCATGGATTTTTCACTGACTATACATTATGGGACAGTTCAATAATAGTTTCTTCTGTTGTGTTAAAAGTAATGCTTTATAGACCAATTTTATTACTACGATGCTACACCTCCATTGTATTACACTAACAATTAAAAGAAATGTTCTTCAATACAAATAGGCCTGTTCTTACAACAAATGCACATCGCAGTTGATATTTCCAGCATTGATAAACTGTACACACATCTCATATTGCACGTCAATACTACTTGGTTTGGGGTTTTTTTGGTCACATCTTTAAAGATGCATCAGCATATGTGTTATATACATTTCTTATGGGATCTGTAGCTTGAAGATCAGTCGCCTATGTACAAAAAAATTATCTGGAAAAGCTCATTCTGAAGGTGCTTAACCCTCACTTGGCAATTAACTTTAATAAATTCTCAGAATTACCAATGATCTTTAGGTGCTTAAACTGAGCTACCACATTAAAACAAGGCACAGTAGTTGCTAGAGTAAGATATGTAGCTTAAACTCTCTTGAGGCGTTGAAATAACCTGGACAGATGTTTCATCTTCTCTGTAGTTGGAAGGACTTGGTATCTCACCACTATCCAAACACACAGTACTCATGCATATCTTTGTGAATATCTACCACACTAGTTAGGGACACTTACAGTAAGAAATACAACCAAATGGAAGAACTCTTTGCTCTACTTTTCCATGATTCTTCCACTTGTTTAAATATATTCCTCATTTCTTTGTGCATAACAACACTCACTATTCTCTTCACATCTTATTTCAAAATCAATCTTTTCTGCCCTGGCCTTTGAATCTTCTGTCCAAAATACCAAATCATACTAAATGCTAATATTATCTTATTTCCCATTTGTCATGGCAATTGAACTTGAATACTTTCATTCTTTGCTGCCTTCTTATATGGTACAGGTTACACCGTGTATCTTTACTATATTTTCATTAGGAAATCAGAATTTAATCTATATGATACATAGCATTACTACAGTTTAGAATGTTCTTCATGAACTATGGTCAGTGTAAGAGTGAAGAGTTCAAACACACATTCAAACTTCATCGAAATGAAATTTTGCACCTTTTGAACCTCTCCTCATAGAATGGAAAACAATGTCTTCTAGGTTTGCTTTTGTCTTGAAAACAGAAATAAAGGTCAATAAAGAACTATAATGTAAAGATACTTAGAAATAAAAATAAATTTAAATTCAATTTAGTTTTACACAAACCTGATTGGTGATGTTAGAGCTAGAACATTTACAGATTTTGCTCCACATCTTATAGAAAAATATTTTTATTTCTTGGAGACATATTCTAATTTGGGAAAAAATGGAAGGAGTACTATAACTGCTTCCTCTTTATTTAAAACAAGATAATTTATCTTTTAATCTAACTTTATTCTGTGTTTTCAGTTAAAATTATTGAGAACGTTGCATATTCTACCATATCCTACATTACATCTTCTGTCCAAAATAAACATCACTGTTTCAGTTATTCAGTTATTTGACAACCTTTGTCTGAATAACTATAGGGGAAAGAGGGGGGGAGGGAAAAAAAAAAGGCAGAACCTGTTAAAGAACAGCAGTTTGAAACATCTGAAGCTTGAATAACTAAGAATATCTGTGAGTGGGAGGATGGATCAAGTAAAGAGTGTTGCAGTTTTGGTGTCATCCACAACTGACATTTATCATTCTTGTTGCAGTAAGGAAAGAAAAATAAAGGATCCCTAAGAGAGTAGAACAAGATATTGATCAGAGCTTTGTAAGCTCTAAAATCTTGTACTTGAACCTGGAGTAAGTCCTTTAAAAGAGCTGTGTAAGGTCAAAACTTCGCTTTGTTTGAACAAATGAATAACAACTAACATGGTTGTATCTAGGCTTTCTGGTTAAAAAAAATGCTGTAAGGCGGCATTTGAAGTACAGTTACAAATGTGCTGTTATTACAGAGTGACAAAATTGTGTAAGTTTTCCCTTTTTATTTTAACCTAAACTTCAATCTCTCATGCTATGAAGTACTTAATATTATAGATGTGTTCATTGTTGATGTCAGCTAGACTATTCATGGTGGTAAATAGTTTAGAGACAGAATCAAGGAACAGTTTTACCCTTCAACATGATCCATCAAACAAGGGAATTTCATAAAGATGTTTGTGTGGGGGTATGTGCATTTGCAAATTTGACTCAGGAAAAAAGCTTTCATCTGTCAAAAGCTTTTATAAGGAAAACAGTGATATTTAATCGTGGGACAAAACCCCAAGTAAACAAACATACACACAGCACTGTATACCACTTAAGTACCTAAACCTAGTGTTTTTTAATAACTGTCTTTAGACAACTTGTTAGTCATGACCAGCAAAATATTCTTCAAAGGAATTCAGATGTAATTTAGGCCATATGAACTTTCTTTTTCAAAACCAAATGCTAGAGCTCTCATTTCTGTCTGTTTTCCTATGAAAATGGCTGTGTTGCTTCTATTAAGAACTTAAGACAGAAAACAAACAACAAAATTATTTGCATTTTCACTGCTTTTATCAGCAGTAGTTTTAGTAGCTCTCTGAAATAAGCACAACTCAGTGTGTTTGTTTTTAAATTTAAGATGTTCAAAAAGTTTGAGATGATTTCTGAAATGAGTAAGTTTTAAAACATTTTCAGAAAAGATGTGCCTTTAAGATCTTATGAGGAAATGCTTAAAAAAAAAAAGTATTTCTCTAAATGGAAGGAAACTATAGCTGTAATATAAGAGGAATCCTCGTAAATCCCCATTTTGTTATGAAACAATATATATTAATGTATTTGCTTCATTACCAGTCTTTAACCATATCATACTTAATATTCCACATATTTGAATGTCCAGCATATGGAAAGCACAGTAAATATGTTACTAATACCAGAAGGTTTTATATACTTCAGTTCTCAGAAAGGTATTAAGAACCTGCACCAGCTACCAGGCATATTAACATAATCAGCATGTTACATCAGGATGAGACCAAGGAAGCTTGCATGCTAAGCAGAATTAGCTAATAGAAAAGCATTGAGGATAGGGCAGGATGCAAAATTCTCTCTTTTGTAGAGTTAGAATATTTCACTGAAATTCTGAGAACATAATCTTCATACTCTCATTATTGTGCAGTATTCTCCTAGAGTGTATGTGCTTAAACTTAGTGACACGAGCTCACTGTCAAAATACTAATATAAAATTCTAACAGCTAGATCACCGCTCATGGGCTCTTCCAGTTGGCTGCAGAGTTTACACATAACCATGAGTAGCTATGTGCTCAGGAACAGTTTATCTTGGAGCTCTACTCTTTCAAGAGATTTTGATGAAGGAATGCCTAATTTCTGTATCCAGGGGAAGTCTATGTCTGAATCGACTTTGAACTAGTTGGACTCTGGAAGTCTGGAGATGTGCACAGGCACAATAGTAGCTTGCTAGAGAACCTAAAACTGAAGCTGGGACATATCTAGGTAGCCTGTATGTTCCAAAACTAAATGACAGCTGGAAGGAAAGTGTTTTGGTTTTTTGTTTTGTTTTGAAGATCTCAGTGATACCTCACATCCAACATAATCCTGCTTTAGCTAGTTATGTACTAAGCTTAAGAATCTAGTTTTAAAGTAAGAAAACCTGTTTGAAATTGTTAAATGGCTTTCCTAAAAAGAAAGAAAAAAAAAACTTAAAAGGTCACCAAAAAAAATGGAGAAAATATAAAAGATAGTCATTGGCTAAAAAGCAAAAAAAATCTTCTTAGATGTCTGCAGGAAAATTAATTTACACTTTTAAATCATATGAAATATTTTTCTACTGTGCTCAATTCCAGAGCAGGTCTCTATCATTTAAAAAAAAAAAAAAAAAAAAAAAAAAATNAACAAACCAATAAACCAATTATCATCTAAAAGCAATAATATTTTAAACAATTAAAACAGCTTTGTATATTCCAGATGTAGCTTACAGATGTGGAATTTTTTTTCTTCAATCAAATTGATCCGCATTTACTTTTGATAGTCAAATCATATGTGTTTTTATTTGAAATTTTTTGAGGACTGCTTTAGAATTTTCTAAAAGGTGTCCTGATGAACAATCATTTGGTCTGTGGAAAGGATTGTGAAAATACATGGTATCCATCAAAGTCACTACTAAACAAAGAAAAATGAAATCTAAAATACGAGATTGATTAATCGGTGGCTCGGAGGGCTTACCAATCACTTCCCACACAGGAAAAATAAAATGGCTTTGTTTCATGCTATGGAATGTCTCTGTGCATCTTCATGCAGTATCCCTAACATGTAAAATAAGAAAGATGTTCAAACTCATTCAGATAAAATTATGGGGCTGGTAGTGTTCCGAGGTACCTCATTTTTGTCTGTAAACAAACGTTAGGTTTTGTGAAAACATCTGTGTTTTCTGGTCTGCATGGAATTTTGATTAACTTAGAAAACTGTAGATAGAAAGCTGCAGAAATAGAAGGACAGTTTGCCCTCTGTTTTCAGTCAATTTTCAAAAAAATATCAATAATTTGTTTTCATTATTTTTTTTAAGTATTCAAGTCTGAACAACTCCAAGTCTCTTCTTGTTCTGACTTAGAGGTACAAACATCATGGGGTAATTTTTGCTCTTTTGATGTTAGATGTCTAACCATAAGGAAAATAAGAACAAGTTTCATGAGAAAGGAAAAAAAATTACAGCAACTTAGTTCTTATTACAGTTTGGATATATTCATCATTATGTCATTAAAAGTTGATATAGTTTCCAAATAGTTAATGCAGTTTCCACTCATTTAAGAACTTATATCGTTAACACATGCAACTACTGTATTATTTAGGTTGTTCTTAGGGGTGCCCTTGCATTTGCAAATTTATCCTAAATCACATAAAATTGCATTGAAAGGATGTGAAGATTTCAAAGTTAGTATGTAAAAAATCAAGAAGTACCATAAGTATTTCAATGCTACAATTAATTCATTTTTCAGTACTGTATCAATTATTACAAATTGGAATGTTAATTCTATAAAGATATTCCAGAAAATTTGTGTGCCTCAAATCAGCTGATATGCTAACTGCTCCTTTTACTTAAACTTTTCTAAAAATAGCAACTATTCACAGAGGTTTTAGTAGATTCACAATCAGTTGACTCTGCAGAAGAAAACTATATAAGCTGTGTAGATTCTAATGATACCAAAGTGCTGGGCCTACATGCTTCCACAATACCTCTTTAATTTGTAACGTCACCTAAAATTTCAGCACAGTCATCAAAATCAGCTGGTGAAACAGCATTAAGGCATAGATTGCTTTGTGTTGTAACAGAGTTGATGTGCTTTAGCAAACAGAGGCTGTGCTTCAGTTGGATCTTTCTTTCTTTCCTAGCATTAGTTACAAGTGGCATGAAAATATTATTTTTGGGGGAAAAAGTGTCTAAAGTGTACACACACACAGCTGACCTCTCTTTCTGAGTCTGTAGGAATGTTCTTGCTCAGCCCACCTCATGGATCCCTACTGACTGTTGGCACACAAGCTAACACATTAAGTGTTCACCAGTTTCTAAAGCTGGCATTTTGATAGCAGTCCATGTAAAAA
>WAAD01028497.1:8951-19848 GCA_013389945.1 Fregata magnificens
GGACCCAGGCCTCGCCGTGTCGCCGGTGGCTGGGAGCGGGGCCGGGGGTGCGAGCTGCGCCCGCGCTGCCCCGCCGAGCGCCCCTTCGCTCGGTTTCCATCGGGAGGAAGTCCGGCGGTTTAGCTGATTTTTTTCTTTCCACCTCCTCAAACCAGAGCTGAGATTGCCCCGTGCACATGGCCGGTTTCTCTAGAGCGGACCTGTAACAGAAACGGGGGGTAGGAGGGTTAATAATCAGGATGTTTTTGAAGTAGAAACAATAATTAAAAAAAAAAAACAAGGAGCGTTTTGGGTTTTGGGGTGTGTGTGAACGTTTGCACACAGCAGAGGGATGCGCAAACACGCCCCGCTGATGGCCTTGCTCACCCTGGAGTTCACCCGTGGCCCTTCTCTTCCATCCACCTGCGTGCCAGCGAGTGTGAGCAGGAGACGGGGAGGAGGCGCGAGGCTCGGCGGGAGATGTTCCCCAAACCCTGCAGGTGACCCAGGGCGCAGAGTGAGGACCTTCCCGTAGTAGGTGTCCGGACGAGTGGGTCATGGGGGAGTCGGGGAAGCCACCGTGGCCCAGGCAGGGCTAGACTGGAAGGAAGCGCTTTCCTTTCCCTTCTTGATGCTGTTCTCCAAGGCGTGTGGTAATTGTGGTGAGTGGCTTTAATGGCTTTGGGGTCATTGTGGCTTTGCTGTTGGAACAGATGGTGTGTTTTGTCGCGTTTCTGTCAGATGCTTGCAGCAATGTCTCTTTTTTATGGCCGATTCTGGTAAATACACAGCCTCCTGTTTTCTTGTGCTTTAAGTCAGGTAGTGGAAGACCAGATTCGGGATAATCATCAACATGCACTCCAATAAAATGAGAGATACAAAAGTCTGAGCTGCCAGAGTTGCCTTTTCAGAAGACTGAAATGCCCCATACAGTGCCCCACAATTTTCAAAGTAAAGAAGCCAAAAAATAGGTACCAAAATTAACCTGCCATAAATCAGGTTGAGAAATAGCAGTCAGTCCAGCAGTGTTGATCTGCTGTTGTTTAATCTGGTGAAGCTGTAATATAAATTGATACAAAAAAAATAAAATGAGGAACATAAACAGCTTTATAATTGCCCTTCCAAAAAAAGCAAGCTTTTTTTAAAGAAGTTTACCGGTAACCTGTTTACTGCTTGGTAAGATCTTATGGCCTCCATTTTACAATGATAGACTGTCATTTAATTTGATGTAAGATTGACCTGATCTGTCTTTTATCATGCTGCTTCCTGAGTGCATGTGCTGGTTTAATTCAATGTACAGTCGTGCTGTCTCCTGGGGCAGCGATGATCTCATCTAATTTTTGACAGTCAAATGTAGTCCTTCCTCCATATGTGAATTTGTTGTCTAGACCCCATTTATAGTATGTTGTGCCCTTTTAAGGCTCAGTCTAGCGTATCTATTCAAGTACCTTTTTTTCTGCCCACTTACTTAGAAACTTCCAGAAACTACTGCGGAGATTTGTGTTGGTTTCAGCAAAAGTTTGTGATTCACTAATGAACACTGCAGGAGAAAGCGTGAAACTCATCAAATAGTATGATTTGCAAAAAGTGAAAGTGACAGTAGATTTGTCCTCACTCCAGTTAAGATTTTAGGGCAGGCTGGTTATTTCAATATAATGCTGTTCTTTTACTCTGCTGGAAAGTTTATTTCTATGTGTCGGTCAAGTCAGTGCAAGAAACGTCACCAAAATGTTATGGTTTAGGAAAAATCCTTCCCCCTATTATGTAAAATCCAGCTGGCTTCCTGATATCTGAGCAAGTAAGGAGAATCCACACTCCCTGGCAGGAAGCTGCCCTCCAACCCTTTCCTGCTCTGTTCAGAAAAGATAGCTAGCAACATCTTCCAAGAGCTCACCTGTATACAAAACTACTGGCAATACAAGAAATGAGCAGCAGCAGCCGCCTCCAGACCTGCAAACAGGCAGGCATTTTGATTTCAGTGTATCTCCTTCCTTCTCTTAGATGCTTGGGTGACAGCAAAAGGTGGTGTAGTTTTTCAGTCTAAAATTGACCAGGGTTGAGAATTGGTTACGTGGGTCCATGTTGTTTCCTTATGTATCTATGCAATGGTGTTTATGCTTTCATTTGCAAGACTGTGGCGTAATTTCACAATGTTAAGTCATGAGGGCCTGTCCAAAAAGTTCCTGAGATAATCGTGCCTGACCTCTGTCTCGGGATGACCTACGTTCTTGGTAGGTCAAGAACACCACTTCAGAAATAGGTACAAAAAGACCTTGTTGAGTCAAGTGAAAAGAAATATAACGTTTCCAGATAGCAGGGATTTTAATTTATAGTTTGTCAAAATTGCCTGGAAGATGTTACAATAGATTTGGGGTCAGGGAGTTGTTTTTCTTTTAATCTCCAGAATTTTGAGTTTCATCCATTTCAACTGAGAATGAGTATCCTGATGGTGGAGACTACATAGGGGATGGTTATATTCATGTTGCTGCTCTAAACATCTCTGCTTTAACCATTCCAGCACCTCAACTGTTACTCATTTGGATTGCTTAGAGGTTACTGTGCAAGTCGGAGATCTATCTGATGGACTGTCAGTGCCTCTGTACTTTTTTTTAAACCAACAAAAGCGGAATGGCTTGGACATAAAACTCCCCTACTTACCTGCCATGCATCAAACTTGAAAAGAGAAGATGCCCAGACAGAATTTTATATATGACTTTTGAAATGTCCCCAAAATGAATGTGTAGAATTGTGCTTAGTAAAAACGTGAGTTTATATACCAACATCTTTCTGCAGCATGAGCCTGGGAGTCCTTAGAAATGTGTTTATCTTAAATGTGAATGCGGGAGTGGGCAAATTGACCTTTGTCACATGCAGGGAGTTGAATGAGTAGTGGCACCCATCAGCGTATGGTTCTTCTACCAGGCTTCATCTACAGAGAATAGTAATTTGGTACATGCCTGAGCTGGAGACTACAGATTCCTAATGTTAAAGGTTCATGGGTGTTGTCCACTGTGTTGATTTTTGCAGGATCTAGCAAAATCAAGTCCATTTAAAATCTTGTCCTGTTTGTTTTCAACAAATATCAGAGCTATGCCTTATCACTTACCCTGCATCTATCTATGTGTTTAACACAAAGACAGTTCTTCAGCTCCTGTGTCTGAATGCCACTTCTGGAAGCCGAATTCCGGCTATAAAGCTGGAAGAACTGACCTGATGTTGGCCTTTTGAAAGTTTGCTTATCCAAATTGTCTCCAACTCGTGACTTCTTACGCACTAGAGCAACAAAACCGCAAGAGGCCCTGGAAGCGCTCAGCGTACCAAACTGTGCCATAGCATTTCACAGGAAACACGCTTGCCTTCAGATACACCACGGCCAGCCACAAGCAGTTATGTTTTTAGCTGCATCTGCACCTGACCGTAAACAGAGGAAAACAGAGTTGTCTGACTAAAATGATGTTGATCCCCTTTCCCTGGCCTTTTCCAGTATGTGGTGCTTTGGTGCATTGTTTTAAGCTGGGTATTTCCTTGGTTTGGTTCTGTTTCATCATGAAAAATGAATGTGGAGATCCCTCCCTCCCCCCCCCCCCCCCCCCCCCCCGATCACAGTGGGAACAAGCATCAGCACAGAGTTTCCCTACTCAAGATTTGTAGGCCCAATATTGCAGCTAGTCCTGTGGCCCAAAGAGCTTTACCTCTGCTCATGCGCAGGACCTTCCACACTGCAGCTGGCTGCTGGCTTTCTTCCCCCTTCCTTCCTGTGCTCACACCTGCACGCATACACCTGGATTAGTACAGACTTCTAACCCTTGCGCTTCTGGTCCTTGGAGAAGGCCAGAAACCCTCACTGTTTTGCTTTGGGCCAGTTGCACTGTGCAGTCTGTGGTCTCGAATGAGAGTCTTCAGTTGTTGTCAGAGCCATCGCTGCGTAAAAGCATGTGATGCTTTTCCCTTTGCCTTAACCCAGGAGTCCTTTCTGCCTCCCTGGTTGAAGTCTCCTGCTGTCCTGCAGTGATACATACAGCTTCAAAGCCAAACCCACAGTCTGAGGAGAGAGAATAGTTTGAGAATAGTGTCATTTTAAGATTTTCATTTTCTCACCTGTCCCATTCACTGCCATGTGTCCCAATGTGGCATATGCTTATGCAGTACCCCATATTAAGATGTATTTGTATTCTGGAGCAACTGCTTGTGATCCAAATTAAGAAACTTACCAATGTTTGGGGGGTTTTTTGAGGAGGAAAAAAAAAAAGTTGGTATCTTTTAAGCTGGATAAGGTCCTTGATGTCTTTCAAAGTGTGCAGTCCAAGCTGATCTGAACTAGGGCTAATACAGTCCTGTCCTCCCTTCCACCTCTGGTTCCTGCCCCTCTCTTTTATCTAATCCTACAGGGAGCCCATTCTGCTGGTTGAGGCAGCAAAAAATGTTGCGTGTTATTGGGGAGGGGGGTAATGTCGGTCTTCTCTTGGCTTAGCTTCCTCAATCAGATCATTGTTAAATGCAGGGGGACTAGCTCTGATATAGACCACTTCCTGCAGGATTGGGTCGTTCCTGGGGAAGCTTAGTTTAGCTGTGCCCCATCCTCCTTTTGTTTGTTTGTTTTCCTTAAGCTCCCTGATTAAACAGTCTAGCATATCTTGCAGTGCTGCCCTCGATCTTGATACTTCAGGGGTAAGATACAATGAGTGGTTTGCCATTTGTGTTTGCAGGCTTTAGCATTCTGAGATCTTCATTAAGGTTTTGTAACTACTAAGAAAATGGCCTATTTCTGTGATACTTAGTTCAGGTTATTTGCTTGCCTTTGGCAGAATATTGTTATAAGTGATCAAAACTAAACTCTGCATGGCAAAGGCAGAATCCACAGCTGATCCTCTTGCATACATGTGAATGCCAGACTTTTCATTCTGTGTGGTTTATCTTTAAATTTAGCACTTGTTTGTAGACCAGGCCTGAGGACAGAGTAATCAGGCCTCAGTTAGTCTTTAGGGTATGATGATGTTTCACCGGAGGTGTGATCCTTCTCTATCCTGCTTCCCACCTGCCAAATGCTCAGTGGATGCATTAACATGCTGTTAGTCCCAAACTAAGCAATGCAACTTCTTAGTGGAGCTTATTGTCTTACCATGCTGTCCATGTAGGAGCAGAGCAAGCACCCATCTGCCTGCAAAGGACTTGCAGACTTTATAGGAAAAGATATACATGGTAAGTTCTTTTCCTTCTGCTGTAGGTGATGCAGGTCATGTTACCACTGAAGGAATGTGCCTGATTTCTACCTCTCACTTCTTTCAGTCCCTTTTCATCTCAAGGAAGAAGAGAACTTGGGATGGTGATGATGGGGAAGATAAAACTGAGGATGGGGAGGAGTTCTAGTTTATTTAATGGCTGGGTAGTGCAAATGTCTAATGTGCTAATAGCAGGCTGTTGTAGTACCATGCTTTTGTATCATCATTATACCTAACTCGGGTCCCTGGTAGTTTAGTCATTTATATGCCCAAAGCAAGTGACAGATGCTGTAGTTTGGGGTTTTTTTTTTTTTGCTTCTTAGTGATAAAGCACCTAAAATTCTTCTTGGTTTTTATGTAGGAAATAAAGAGATCAACAACTCCACCAGTACTACACCCTTTACTACGGTTCCAGACGATAAGTTACAAGGTAATACTCTTAGCATTTCTGTTACTGTTCCTCAGTAGCATCGAGAAAAGCAATATGTATTATTGTATGCCTTAAACTGTCTTGTAATAGTTTGCCCTTTATTTTATCAAATTTTGAACTATAGGGCAGGAGGGAGGTACTCCGATTGTCGCATCTATTCCGGGACAACTAAAGATATTTAAGAGGAACAGTAGAACACAGCTCAATCCTCATATCCTTAGGTACCCCAGAGCAACAGAGAGAGGAGAAATAAAATAGGAAAATTTTACGTGTACAGCTATAAATACCTGCCAACATCAATTTACAGTTAAAAGGAGAACCATCACCTCAAGAAGTCTGCTAGGCTAGAATTCAGTGCTCTTGAGAAAAAGGCAAGGAACTTTTTATTTAATTTTAATATCAGAATGGATTTTAGGTCCATCATGCTTGAGCTCATTGCTAAAGTACCTGTTTATTTCCTAGTGTAATCTCATTTTGACTGTGTTAAGCTGTACACCTTTAAGCATGTGCCATGCAAAAGGCATATTCCTTGAGTCATTTTTGCCCTGTACTATTTCACTGCTCTCATTTGCTGTTGGCCAGCAAGTGGGAGGTATAGCCAATACTCTGCTCATTGACTTACTCTATCTTGTGTTAATTGCATCACTGACTCACACCCAAATTCCAGGCAGTGTACGTGGCTTCTTTTCACCTGTATGAGCATGCAGTCCACATCCAGATGTGTTCCCAGGGTTGCAGAAGTAAGCACTCAGAACTTGGGGGAAACCCAAAGCTGTGTTCTGGTTGCAGTGTTGGGCCAGTGTGGGAAAGGTTTAGCCCCAGGCATATGCATGGCTTATGCTGGTATAAAAGTCAACATATCCAAGAAAGAATGTGTTTGTACAATCATAGACTGTTTCTCAAAGGCAATTAAATCTGCAACTTAATATCCCAGGTATGTCAGTATAGGAGTTGTGTGTGCAGTACGCAAGGGTGGGGCTAGTTGGCTATGATCATACCAAAGAAAAGGGAAAGTAATTCCCTCTGTAATTTTTTTCCCTACTTTTTGGTAGGTGGTATGAAGGTGTAAATTTGTTGCATTTGTTCTTAAACCTGAGCTTGCTCATAACATGTATGCAATTGCAAAGAGTCGACAAAACTGTTTTAGACTAGACTTTTCCAGTGGTAAGAACAGTAGATCCATTCAAATGAAATAGGCCTGCTTCTTGATTCTGGTAGCTGTGTTGCTGTTCTCGTAATCTCTGAGGTTATACGCTTTGTTTTCCAGCCATGCTGAAAAGCGATAGAGCTGCCGCAAGGCACAGAACACGAGCAATGTGGGAGGATGCTGTAAAAGATCAGTTACTTCACAGGAAAGAATAGTCACAGAATGGGCGTAGACAACAGTGCAGAATGAAGGGAGGGAATCATAGAATCATTAAGGTTGGAAAAGACCTCTAAGATCATCAAGTCCAACCATCAACTAACACCACCATGACTCCTAAACTAGGCCCTGGAGTGCCATGTCTATACCTTTTTTGAACGCCTTCAGGGTTGACGACTCCACCACCTCTCTGGGCAGCCTGTTCCAATGCCTAACCACTCTTTCGGTAAAGAAATTCTTCCTGATGTCCAATCTAAACCTCCCCTGACGCAACTTGAAGCCATTTCCTCTCGTCCTATCACTAGTTTCTTGGGAGAAGAGTCCAACACCCGCTTCACTACAACCTCCCTTCAGGTAGTTGTAGAGAGCGATAAGGTCTCCCCTCAGCCTCCTCTTCTCCAAGCTAAACAGCCTCAGTTCTCTCAGCCGCTCCTCATAAAACTTGTTTTCTAGACCCTTCACCAGCTTTGTTGCCCTTCTCTGGACACGCTCCAGCACCTCAGTGTCCTTCTTGTAGTGAGGGACCCAAAACTGAACACAGTACTCGAGGTGCGGCCTCACCAGTGCCGAGTACAGGGGCACGATCAACTTCCCTACTTCTGCTGGTCACACTATCCCTGATAGAAGCCAGGATGCCATTGGCCTTCTTGGCCACCTGGGCACGCTGCCAGCTCATGTTCAGCCGGCTGTCAACCACCACCCCCAGGTCCCTTTCCACCAGGCAGCTTTCCAGCCATTCTTCCCCAAGCCTGTAGCATTGCATGGGGTTGTTGTGACCAAAGTGCAGGACCCGGCACTTGGTCTTGTTAAACCTCATACAGTTGGCCTCGGCCCATCGATCCAGCCTATCCAGATCCCTCTGCAGGGCCTTCCTTCCCTTGAGCAGATCGACACTCCCGCCCAGCTTGGTATCATCTGCAAACTTGCTGAGGGTGCACTCAATCCCCTCATCCAGATCATTGATGAAGACATTGAACAAAACCGGCCCCAGAACTGAGCCCTGGAGAACACTGCTCGTGACCGGCCGCCAACTGGATTTCACTCCATTCACCACCAAAGTAGTATGGAAGTATGGGCAGTGACACTTCCAGGAACGGGAGTTACCAAACAGCCCAGTAGATATTTGCCAGGAGGAAGAGACCGCGAACCTGTAAGAAATGTTGAAGAGGGATGCAGCAATGAGGACAGAAGTGAGAGTGGGAGGGTGCCTGAGAACCTAGACGTAACATGAGTAGGAAGCGGGGGAAAAAAAAGAGAACTGAAAAAGTAGAAGTGAAAGAAAGGAGGGAAGGACAAAACCATTAAGACTGAAACATAGTTTATGTTTTAAGTCTTTGGAAACAGGTACATTCTTAGGAGCCTTTTTGTGTAGAGAGAGCATAAGGCCACAGAAAGATGTTTCACAGGGTATCAGTCTGTCCCTACTTGACACGACTACAGTATGTTCCTAGCATGAGCCCAGCTTGTAACAGGTGCAGCAAAATGAAATTAAAGATTGAGGGACAGGAAATGGAACTGAAATAGAGGAATAAAAACTAGGAAAAAAACCCACAGTGCTTAAGTAGGTCAAGAAAGCCAGTGACTATGGCTGATAACAGCAACTGGAATAGAGCATGACATAGAACTGGAAGAGAGCGAAAAGAGGAGATGTAAAGAATTCAGATGCAGACCATTTGGCCACTGCTGTGCATACAGTGTCACTGTGTTCTTGCTGCACGGAGATCTGGAACCATTTTGCAGAGGGGTAAAACCGTCTGCTTTGGGATGGAATACTCTTTGCTCTGTTCCCACTTGTAGCCTGCAAACACAGATAACCTGAGGACAGTATTGTGTTGTGGGTACTTTAATTATAGTATGTTAAAATGAAAATGAATAATATTTCTTTTCTTGTTTTCTTTTTTCCTTGAAGACAAAAGCAGTTCATCCAATCTCACTGTTACATCATCCACACAATCTGCAGCAACATCTACAGTAGGTACGTATCTGTTCATCTGTCCATTACTATGAAGCTAGAAGCTAGCTCCAAACCTACCCCAGGTCATAGCAAATTCTAAAGAAATATCCATCAAAAGTAGGTATTTGAGAGAGGCATCATCATTTTAGGGCTGGGAGGCAACATGTAAAACAACTCTGAAATGAAGCTATACTGTTTTTCAAGTTTAGGTAGCATGCTTCATCAGTAGGAACAATGACATTTGCGGTGCCGTTGAAAAACAGGAATCAAAATAAAACTTCAAGGAAGAGTTGAAAGAAGTTGGTCTTTTTAATGTTCGTTCTTTGTCTCTAACCAAACTTCTTCCATTTTCATGGAGTAAAGATTAACAGGTTGTTGTGCAAACAGTGCATATCTGTTTAATGTTATTTCACAGTAAATAGATTTAGGGTATAATGAAGTCCTGGGGGCTTGAGTTTTAAGAGTGAGACTCCATTTCCTTTTAGGTAAGACTCATAGCACCCTGTAACATAGAAAATAGTCCTTGTAGAGCTCATAGCACAAAACAGTGGAGTTCAAGCGAGACATGAGTGGCAGGTCTGGGACAATCTGTCACGGGTACTTTTGCATTGTTCTAGCACTACTGTCTTTCCTTCACAACTTGGCAAAAGAACTGTAGGTAAGAATGATTTCCCAAGGCAGCAGTGCTGCAGTCGTGATGCTCCAACATAAGTAATGTGTTTACAAAACACATCTTTGTAGAAAGAAGAAATCACAGAATCACAGAATGGTTGGGGTTGGAAGGGACCTCTGGAGATCATCTTGTCAAACCCTCCTGCTTGAGCATGTTCACCTAGAGCAGGGTACACAGGACTGTGTCCAGGCGGGTTTTGAATACTAGCTGTATTAGATCAACTAGTAGAGTTTGAAAGCAGATATTTAACCTGGGACACAAACAAACAGTTCATCCACTTGTATTTGCAGTGTTCCAACTGTTGGCTGTGTCAATGTGAGATTATTAAAAAAAGACGTTAAAAAAATTATCTGGAGGAACTTGCACGGGCATATTTCACCACATCAGTAAAGACTGGATAAGAATTAATGCCGTTGTTCAACCTGTGATGCACAGATAAAAGATTGTATCTGGGAGAAGAGAAGCTAGCTCCATGCATGAACTGGGTCCCCTTTGTGCTAAGAGCCATGTGAAAGCAGGGCGGAAATATTGTGCCTACCTGAAGATACTTTGTTTATCTGTGAGGTTTTATGCTGATGATAAGTCCCAACTACGTCATTCCATTTCCAGTACAGCTCTCACTTTGTTTCTCTGTACTCTCCAGATAACCTCTGAGCTACCACACTCAGAAGTTGCTTGTTGTTCATTTAAGAATAAAATACTCACCAAGAAAAAAAAAATATCTCTGCAAAGACCTTCCTTTTGATAGCAAGGAAGTGGTGCAGTGTCTCATTCCACTGCCTGCAGTGTACCAGTTTAAGCATGTCTAACTCGGCAGGTGGAGAGATTTTTGTAATCCCTTTGTTGCCTTAGGTCCTTCCCCATGTGTAAAGCCATTGTTAACCACAGGTTTTTCACCCACCCTGTGCTCCATCCGTTCCACCCTGTGCTTCAACTGTGACTACGGGTTTCTTGCAGAGGTCTGAGCTTTACTATGTCTGGATAATAATAGTAAAAAGAGACCTGAGCCCTTTACTGTTAGGCACAGTACAAACCTAGCAGACAGTTATGCCTTGCTTCACATGGTTCACGATTCACATCCTTCACTCTTTTTTTTTTTTTTTTTTTTTTTTTTTTTTTTTTTGTTGGAAACTTCATCGGTTTTAAGACAATGTGCATCCATTTTGATTATCTGTCTTGACCTCTTCAGAATAAAGGCTACTGGATATATATATACTTCATTTTGCTTAAAGTTTCTGCCTTTTTTTTTTTTTTTTTTTTTTTTTTTTCAATTTTTCCC
>WAAD01028497.1:19853-31986 GCA_013389945.1 Fregata magnificens
ATATATATAGTTTGATTGATGGATATAGCATAGCTATTTAATGTTTAAACACAGGTAGCATACAAAGTAAAACACTTGTCCCGTTTACAAATAAAGCATCATAAACCTGAACTGTATTACTGGCATGTGTCCTTTTTAAATAACAAAAATTAACTCAGGCAGTCTGGGTTTGTTTAGCATGATGTTCGATGAAGCCCAGCTGGTCTTTTGGGGGAAAAGTAATTAGGGAAATAAAAGATAGAAGGACAGATGTTGCTAACAAATGTTCTTTCATCTTAACTCTGTTGGTAAAATAGTATGGGTAAGATTTTTTCAAAGACACAGAAGAACAGATTGGTGCCCAATTCATGTCAGCTTCCCAAATTCTCCAGCTGCCTCAGCCACCCACTGATGTTTTGAAATGACTGATGCTAAATACATCATGAAAGATAAGTCTGTAGGTGATTAACCGGACTTTACTCTTAATGTTACATCACCAAGTGCTGTAATCTTGATAAAGTAAGAAAAAAGGATTGCTAGTAGGAAAGAGGTGGGGAGGAAAGTAATGTGCAAATTTGCTGAAATTCCTCATGATATCTGCTTGGATATATTTTGTGCTGACTCAGGTTTTCTGTAGGGTGATTTAATGCCTGTGGAATAAGTACCATCTTTGTGTAACATCGTTTAGTAATGTTACTCATGGAACAATNCAGAAGGAAAAGCCTGTTTCATTCAGTCATTTTCCATGCAAAGGAGAGTATTTATTTTAGGAAGAGCATTCAATAATAATTATTTTGTATGTTAGCACAGTGCTTATGCAATTTGAGTTGTTGTGTTCGTTCCTGTTGAGTTAGAACACTAAGAGAGTAGTGCATACTGCTAAGAATTCTTATCTTTACGCTATATATATAGTTTGATTGATGGATATAGCATAGCTATTTAATGTTTAAACACAGGTAGCATACAAAGTAAAACACTTGTCCCGTTTACAAATAAAGCATCATAAACCTGAACTGTATTACTGGCATGTGTCCTTTTTAAATAACAAAAATTAACTCAGGCAGTCTGGGTTTGTTTAGCATGATGTTCGATGAAGCCCAGCTGGTCTTTTGGGGGAAAAGTAATTAGGGAAATAAAAGATAGAAGGACAGATGTTGCTAACAAATGTTCTTTCATCTTAACTCTGTTGGTAAAATAGTATGGGTAAGATTTTTTCAAAGACACAGAAGAACAGATTGGTGCCCAATTCATGTCANCTGATGCTAAATACATCATGAAAGATAAGTCTGTAGGTGATTAACCGGACTTTACTCTTAATGTTACATCACCAAGTGCTGTAATCTTGATAAAGTAAGAAAAAAGGATTGCTAGTAGGAAAGAGGTGGGGAGGAAAGTAATGTGCAAATTTGCTGAAATTCCTCATGATATCTGCTTGGATATATTTTGTGCTGACTCAGGTTTTCTGTAGGGTGATTTAATGCCTGTGGAATAAGTACCATCTTTGTGTAACATCGTTTAGTAATGTTACTCATGGAACAATTAGCCATTATATTGTTCAGAAACACAAGCCAGTTTGACACTCAGAAATCATGGCTCAAAAAAAAAAAAAAAACCACAGAAAACTGACTGGTTGACACTTGCATTCAGATTTGTCTTTCTTTTGGTATCTTTTATATTAGGAATGCAGTTACCAGGTGTGGTTTCATGTCATACAACTGTAGGTGGTTTCCATATAGACATTTCCTTGCTAATTTCCTACAATGAGGAACCATTTGATATTTATAGATCATTGTGCCTTTGGGGAGTTTACCTGTCAGTATTAAAATGTGCCCTGAATTTTATCTGATGTATTTTACACATGCTTCATAGAGGAACTGAATTTCCTAATTGTAACAAGGTAAGCACATGAATATAGTACTCCAACTGTTCCATCTTAATGAATGCTCATTTCAAAGTTAGGTTATGGTACAATACAATTATAACATCAAAGAACAGGAAAATAAATAACATTTACTATGAGGACTATATTGCGCTGTTTCAGTAGTTTTAATGTTAAATGTCTCAGAAAAGTGTTGTGTAGGCCAGTTCCTTTCTGAATGCTTACATTGTCATATTGTTTGGTTATTTTAAGTTTTTGATGTTCACATCTGTACTGGAAGCAGTGGTACTTAAGTCTTAGCAAAGACACTATTCTATGTGTAGCTACTCACGTTTTAAACCACACTTACAGGTAAATTATTCTATAGAAGCATTTTAGATGCTGTATAAAAAAAGCAGAAATCAAATATCAGGTTTACTGTGGAATTGAGATGAAACTACCTATGCTTCAGTTGCTCTAGTTTTAGACAATTTCAAGAAAACGTGGGTATAACTAGACATTTGAATGTCCTTAATGAAAAGCTTTTGTAGTGTTTAAAATGAACCCAGCTTGTGTGAGGTTATAGAGATAATACAGAGGTAGACAGCTGCAAAGGGAGCTTTTTCTCTCTAAAATTCCTTCATACATAAAAGCTATTTGCCTCATATTGTCTGCTTAGAAAAATGCTAGTTGCATAACAGGCTCATGTTTCTTGTTAGTTTCTTCTTAGAAAAATAAGTAATTATTCTTAAGATCATTCTAGCTGGCTGCTTTCTACTAAGATTCTAAGGATTTTGCTATAAATATCAATCTATTATTCTTGAATTTTGCTTCATGGTATTTTTATTCTGAACAGTTCATTACTGATTTGTGAGGAGGGAAGGGGAAGTGTTAAGTAAAAGCAGAGTAAAAGTTAAAGATGTTAGGTGTCAATTAAACTTGGGAAACAGCATTCCAATCTTTGTTTTAACCTTGGCAAGACAGCTCGCTACTAAATAAATGATACAAGCCAGAAGATTTACTTTAGTCGAACTTTTATCACGTGTGGAAAACCTTTTAACCTTAACATACATACAGAATTCTCTCTGGTAAGTTTAATATACATGCAGCCTTAGTAAAGCCAGTGTTTCATTCAAAAACAAATTAAAGATTAAATCATTTCTAAAATTGGGGGGGGATTTTCATGTAAAATCCGTTCTTTATCAGAAAAGCGTAGTTATCTGAAAAGTCGGGTGCTTCAAATGGCAAATTACTCTTGATCCAGCATTTTATCACACTTTAAAATACTGTAATTTAAGTGTGATTCTATGGAATTGGATAGTGTTATTCAAAAAAGTTGACCCTTCTAAAAGTTATCAGATATTATTCAGGTTTTCTTTACAGCCTTTCCTTTAAATCATTCCTGACCTTGAGCCCCAGAAATCAGAAGTTAGGTCTTTCCAAAAGAAATTCATAGGGGAAGAGTCTGTATGCAAGCCTGGATATCCATGCAGTGGCATTTTCATTGTTACTCTGTCATTCTATTTGGGCATGGTAAATGCTATCTTATTCAATGAGTATACAGTTTATTATTTTTATCTATTTTTCTGTGTGATATCACAAATAAAAATTTCCCAGGTATGTCCACCAGTACTACTCATCTGACCAGTACCAGTCAGCCCACCAACACCACTACGTCTGTCACCTTGATGACTCAGCCCACCAAAACCAGCCAGACAAGATCCACCACAGCTTCATCAGTCACATCATCACAACTCAATATTACAGTGGTGACCACTTCCAAGATTTCTTTCACTTCTGTAACAGGTGAGTTCACATTTCAAGAAGCTCGTAAAGGCTTGTATACATTTTGACGTGTTGTGCAATTGTAAATTGTTAGTTTTACAGAAGTATAACAAAGAAAGAAGGTATTTGCATGCTGAAAAACGGGAGTAAGGTGAGCATTTATTATTAAGTTGGCTACAATAATGTTGCTCTGAGCACTCCGCTTACTTAAATAAGGCTTCACTTAACCTGAGACACCTGACATATTTAGGGGAAAAAAAAAACAATGCGAGTGGTCTGAACCAGCAGCCACCAGCAAGGAGATGAGCAATGTTAGGAGAAAGCCTGGCTTTTGAATACAACTTCTCTGTTTGTTCAGCTCTTCCTTCTACAGCTTCCTTGAACTTATCTCTATTACTTCCTTTTTCACAGCTGACCCATGACTGAAAATATGTCTGCTGGCTTGGTAGGAAGACTGAGTTCTGTTAGCTACATTTGTAGCAATGTAATGAATTTTATCCCTAATGGAGGATAGAGTATGACTATGAATGAGTTACACTTTATGTAAAAGTTGTCAAATACAGTTTGACAGTACCCTTTAATACAAAAACAGTAAGTGTAGAATTCAGCATTTCCTTGCAGTTAGATGCTTATTTGCACCACTTTGCTTACACTTCTAAACAGATCAGGGCTGCTCACATGTCAGTGAAGCATTATTGGGTCACTGGAACTGTCATCAGCAGAAGTTTTAGTTGGCCACGTAACGCTCCCTGTGGCAAGTACAAATAGAGATGGCATGGACTGGGTCTTTTGGTGGGAGTTTGTAGCAGATAAAACCAGTTTTCACACGGAAACTGCTATGGCTTATCTGAGGTCATGTTATCTGTGTCAATATTTGTGTTGGGCTGCAGAGCTGATCTCGCTTGGAGAGTGAGGGTACAATTCCATGAGACAAGGTAAAGCAATCCAACAGCTCATCGCCACGAAAAGTGTAACTAACCACGTAACTATACCGACTGATTTGGTGGTTGTTGGAGCCCTCTGCAGACTGATTCAGTATGCTCATCTGACTAAAAGCAACTTCTTTTCTGCTTGGATTAATTTCAGGCCAGCTTAGTGAGTTAAATTGGCTTATGAAGGGTATGAAAAACACTAGAACTGCCTAAGAAGGGCGGGAGCCATATGTGCGGAAGGAGGAGAGTGCAGGGGGAAAAAAGGCAGGGGAAAGAGGGAGGTGGAGAGGAGCAGGGGAAATCAGTCTTTCAGAGACAGCAAGCAGTTGGATCAGCTCCTCCTGCGTTACCGGAATCTGGCACTTAAAAACAGAGCTCGCTCTAGGTTTCAGCATGCTTGGCTGGTATCTTGCCAGTTGTTCTACATTAAATTTTTCTAGTTGGGTCTTTAGCCGATATGTCAATGGGGAGGGCAGGATATAGAGGAGTCCTTCAAAACACAGTTTTGCAAGCTCCATAAAAAGTACCTTTTGTTTTCTTCTTTTCAGCCATATCAAAATCTGAGGCTGTCGTAGCCAAAACCTCCAGATTTGATGCGGGCAGTTTTGTAGGTGGCATTGTGCTGACACTTGGAGTCCTAGTTATTCTCTACATCGGATGCAAAACCTATCACTCTAGAAGAGGCATTCAGTACAGAACCATGTAAGTTTCCAAGGAATTGTCCCTTGTCAATTTATTACTTTCTTGAGAGGAACAAGGACAAACAAAACAAGGAGAATGAACTCTAATACATACATTTGTTTAAAGTACATTATATTAGTATCATTAAGAGACTTAACTGTGATATTTTGTCTTTCACCACTTCAGCTATTCCTCATTATTATTATGATGCCTCTCCTTCTGAGTAGTTTCTTTCTCTGATCTATTATATAAAATCATTTTGTCTTTTTAAAGGATCCTTGTCCTTTAGCTATTCCATGAATAACTAAAATTTTTTTTAAATGCTTGCTGCAATTTGCAAGATTTCTGGTTCTTCCTGACACTTTCTCCTAGACTCTATTTGTCTCTTCAGTCTTTAGTGTTTTCCTCCCCCTTGCCATTAATTTTTTTGTCGTAGCTCTATTTTCTATTACCTATATGATGTCTTGTTGGAACTCTGTTACCACCTCTTTTTTGTATGACCTTTTATGTACCTTCAAGTCTAGTTTGAACAGCCAGTTTTAAAGCCAGATATCTAATATTGCACTAATAAGCCACCACTGTTGAATTGATTCATTTATTTATTTATTGTCACAGAAGACGTTCAAAGGCAATATGGCCATTTTTAAAAGCACAGTATTTGATTGTTGTCAATATATAAACTCAAACTTTTGCCCCACCTTGCAGCATAGGCAGGCCAGCTGGTTGATTTCTAACATTTAGTTTTCTGTGTTATCTTATTCTCAACTCCAGAAACCTGTCCATAAAATTGTATGCACTGAACCTGCTTTAAATACTTTACACAAGTCCATGAAATGAGAAGTAGAATTCATTTAACCAAAAACAGGCATCTGCATCTGAAATAGTCATATCATTCATATTACCCTAAAGTAGGGTAAATCTGTCAGTTGAATCAGCCTATTGATGCGTGTATGTATTCACTTACTGTGAGGGCAGCTAAGTCTTAGATAAAGAAGTCTGTGCTGTGGATATTGAAAGGTATGGGCTGGATCCCACCTAACGTCACTTGTTTACTCTGTGACTTTCAACCTTCTTTGAGCTGTAGGCTGCTTATATTTTCCCTGTGGAGTGTAGGTGCTGTACAGCAAATACAAGCCTATTGAGAGTAAGCTTGCTTTTCTTAGTTACCTTTTCAAGACCCTTTAGAAGTTGTTTGTGGGCTTCAGACAGTCTGTAGACTACAAGTTGAAAAACACTGATTTAAACAGATTCTCTGCCACCAGCTTCTTCCAGGCAACTGGTCTTTCTCCTTCATAGTATGAGATTGGAGGACAGGAGGTAGTAGGTCCAGTCTTGTCTTGGGTATGGTTCTTCTTTGTGGAGATACTCTTTTCCTCTCCTTTGCAGCATTCATTTCTGAGAGCACAGTATCAGACATCTGTGATTTTGACTTCATCTTGTATCTCACCCCTTTTGTAGTGAATAGTTCAATCAAAATTGTACCGTCTCATTTGCCACTTATACCCAGCTCTACTCAGTTTTCTTCCAGGCTTGCCTCCTTGTCCCACATTTAGTTTAAGAACTGGGACTTCTTAAAACTAGGTTGCTTTTCTTTTTCCTATTCAGTATCATCCATCTCAGTTGAGAAGCTTGTTTTAAGTGAGGTGATGTCATTAGACTTGTTGGGACACTAGTGTTTAGGCCTTGTGTTTTCTCTCCATCTTGACTCCTGCTTGTTGGTCATGGAATTCAACCAGTCCCTTGCTGCACGTTTACCCACAGTAGTGTTTGAATGGATATTGTAGAATTCAGATTAACAGTATCTTTAAAACAAAGGAAACCTGTCGCTGAGCTTGTAAACTGGCTTTGATTAGCTGTTACTACTGGATATAGGTATAGATAGATAGGATAAAAATGCCTGAGCAACAGCTGATCTAAAAATATTTACTTGAATGAAATGTGAAAGGCAAAATGTTAATAAGGTTAGTAAAGCTAGCAGAGTGCTGACAAAATGCAATTGTTCTGTTAACTTCAGGCTTGGCTCAAAGAGGACTGTAACTCCCAGATCAACATGCCCTTAGTCCTTCCCAGCAAGATGGCCTCTGTTCACAAAATAACCTTCTTAGCAGCAGCTGGGTGGCTGTTTCTCATGTTGACTGTTGCTTGTACTGCAGAACGTTAATTAATGTGTTTCTATTACAGTGATGAACATGATGCCATCATTTAAAGAGACTTCAGGGAAGACAGTGTTGGAAACCCGTTCTATCACAGCTGTTGTAACTTACTTCTGAAAGAGTTCCTTTCGTAAAGATCATCACAGTCTCTAAACCTGTCTTGGGTGTGATCCTGCAAAATGTTGAGAAGCTCTTTAAACATCCTGATTTTTTTGGCATTGGCTTTCATAAGAAGAGGAGGAACTCAGCACTTTGTAGAGACAGGATTTTTTTTTCCAGTATTTGTAACCAAATTTAAAGAAACACACATACTGAGTCATTTTAAGGTACACACACAAGTCTCTGAAATAGCTAATTACTAGCACAGTGGATCGCATTATTGCAATTCTAAGTAAGTTCAATTATTTCTCACATATTGCGTAAATACAGTGTGTTCCATAATGGATACAGTAGGTTAAATAGGATACCTTTGAGACCAAGCATAGGTTTTTGCAAGTAAAATGGGGGTTTTTTCTTAATATTTTGTATTAAATTGTATTTATTTTGAAGTTTGATGTGAACTTTAGTTTAGAAATTTTGGATTTTGAACAATTCAGTTAGTTAATTTTTATTAGGCTGTAAAGGGACATGGTTTGCTAACTGTATAGAAGGTGATAATGAGTACTTTAAACTTCAGTCATTAGCTCACCAGTGACCTGCAGAGACTTTCCTTAACAGGCTATACAGTGAGACTAGCTGCAGGAAGCATGGACAGACTGGAGATATCCATCCACAATCCTGGGTCCTTATAAGAAAACAGACTATGTGATCCATAGCTTCTTTTTTCTAGCATGTCCTAATGAAGCATGTGCAATTGAAGATAAAATAAAAATGGAAAACAGTAACTGCACCATCATAAATATGACAAAATACAAAAATTGCTTCTAAAAATTGGCTTTTAAGTTGTGTAGCGATCACTTCTCTCCTGGTTTTTATTATTATGAATCTGCATGCGATGTTTTAGCAGCATTTGATAAGCATTGAAAGTTACACAGAGAAGTGGAAAATCTGTAAGATAGCATTTTAGAAGAATATAATCTGCATTTTTACAATGATTTTCAGAACTTGGTACTGCTGCACACGTGTACAGAGGTCTGGTCGAAAGCCCACTGAAGGCAACGGGGCACCTCTCAGAAGGCCTTTAGAGTAAGGCCCAAATACACTGGGGGTCCCATGCAGGATGGCTGATGCTGCTTCGTATCACTTCTGCATTTACACTGAGGTAAACCTGCTGACTTCAGTAGATAGGGTCCTGATTTACACAGGTGTAAGGAAAACTAGAGCAAGGATCAAGAAACACAGGCCTGCATCTCCTTACGTCACTGAATAATCATTCAGTCCTGCTCAGGCTCCACTTGTAGACCTCTCCCTGGTGAAGAGGGTTGGTGTGGTGGGACTTGACCATCCTGGTTACTGCTGGCACTAGTCCATCGTGCAGGACACAGCAGGAGGCGGTGACAGCTGAGGAAGGTCACTGCATGGAGGTCTGTCAGGGGGCTGGGGTACAATGCATCAGGGGAAATAAGACTGCAGCTCTGGCACAGGTTAATTTTTTTGTTGAGCAATAGTTCATTCTGACACGCAATGTTAAAGTGACCATATGGATGGTTTTTTCCTTTTTCACATGGAGTAGTAAAACCATTGTGTCCAAAGCACAGCTGACTGCAGCAAACGGTGGCTAATGAGTAGTCTTTATAGCACCAGCCGCGCACCTTAAATGGGGGTAGCAGGGCTGTTTCATTTTTTACTGAGATTGATGTACAGGGGGAATAGTGATTTGAAGTAACTTTTGTGATTTTTTTTTTTTTTTTTCTTTATTGCATTGTTCAGTGGAAAACTTCTGGTTTTGACTTGAAGAGTTTGGAAACAATTCTTCCACAGAACTGCAGTTCCTTTGTAGAAATTAAGACAATTAAGTGCAACTCAATTACTGGGATTGTCTCACCTCTGTTGTACAGATGAATAAATAAAATTGAATCTTTGGAGTTACTATATCAATTTCAGTTGGATTTTTATTTTATTAGACGGTTTCATAATTCCCTTAACACTTTCCACAGTCATAACCATTGAATAAGAAGTGTTCACTATATATACTTTTAAATGCTAGAATACCAGACCTGGTGTGTTTTTGCCCAGCTCAATCATTTGTAATATATTTTCTAGTCGCATTACTACAATAAAGCAAAATTATGTGCTTAAGATTTCATAGGTGTCAGTGCAAATACAAAACCTGACCTCCCTTCAGGTGTTTGGATACTAGACAAAGTGAGGTGCAATTGATAAATCTTACCTTTAACTTTGTAGTTGCTTTCCAACAGTAAGTGAAAACCCAGCTTTTAAGTTACACACATATAAAGTGAGATGAACAGGACAGCTTTTCAGTGTATCATACCACCACCAAGTACATATTTAGGCCCCAGTCCTGGAGGTCACTCTGCAGCATTGGAACAAGCAGTGGACCTGAATTTAGCTATGCTGTACACATGTAGAGGGGTTGACTGTATTAAATAACTGAAATTTAGCATTCAAAAATCCTGATTATGTTAACTAAAGAGTGGCACTTCGTTGCTGTAAGGAAAGAGTATTTGAAAGGTTGCACCACGGGAGTCTACCAAATTTTAGACCAATATGAGGTATAAAGCTGAAGTAGGAGCAAAAGACAGAAAAAGGTCTTTTGTCTCGTAGACTGAAGTCTAGCACTATCCCAGGCAACTGGGGAACAAAATATAGAATAGAATAGAATAGTTGGAAGAGACCTACAACAATCATCTAGTCCAACTGCCTGGCCAATTCAGGACTGACCAAGTTAAAGCGTATTGTTAAGGGCATTGTCCAAATGCCTCTTCAACACCGACAGGCTTGTGGCATCGACCGCCTCTCTAGGAAGCCTGTTCCGGTGTTTGACCACCCGCTCAGTAAAAAAATGTTTCCTAAATATAATCCCTTCCTCATGGAAGTCTCTCCCACTCACTTCTCCGGTGATCAGTTATTCTAAATTCAATCATAAGTTTATGATCTGTTTATATTCATTTTATGCAACAAAGTTTTAGCAAAAATAGCTCCTCCCCTTCTTTAGGTATACTTATGCTACAGTCAGTCTTTCAGCTGATCCTTAACTGAGTTTATTAATATTGTAAAGATGATTCAACTGTTTATAGTTCATCCTCTCAACAGGACTGCATATCTGTTTTCTTACTAGTACTGATGGCTGAGCAATGCAGTTCATACTTCTGTCTTGATTAGGAACTCCTCTGGTGACACATCACAAAACTGCATTTACAGTATCGTGTTTTAAGCCCATCACCAGCATTCAGCTGATTACTACAGCTCTTTCACACAACCCCTATATTCATTTTTAATCCTTAAAATTCATGGGTTTGTGTTTCATATTAAAATTTATTTCACTTAATACTACAGGCTTGGGAGGTCATCCAATGGCTACAGAACATAGCCACCTGAGGTCAGATCTCATGAATGTTATTTTTGCCCTTCAAACACGTCGAGATCAACCATGTGACCACATCTCAGGACTGCAGCATTCTGCCTTCCTCCCACAGGTCTTTCCTTTTTATGCAACTCTCCCTTAGCCTGTATTCTAGTACCAAATCACAGCCCTTCCAGCTTAATTGTTTTGATGGGGCCCTGCATCAAAGGCTCCAAAGCAGTCCAGAAATGCTGCAGTGCTGTATTTTGTTTTTTATAAAAAAAACCCTATTAAAGCAAGATCATGTTACTGTGATAATATTCAGTAACTTGAATATTATCCCTTCACAAATCTACTTTCATATCTTTCCTTTTTGTTCAGAGACTGTTAAAGCTCTTACATACTCATGTCACTCTATTTTTGCCCTGAAAACATACATAGCATTCTTAACATGCTTTATTGAAAAAGATACACGCAACAAAATGACAATATTGCCAAAAGCAAAGTGGAATGTGGAAAATTACCTAGATAACTCAAGAGGTTAAGAATTTAGCCGTGATATGGAAGCAGGTAGAATGAGAATGGACCTGTGCAGAATGTAAATACGTTCTTTAGATAACACTGAAGGAGTCCTGATTGGTGTATGACTGAGATAGCAGTCTTAAACAGGAAAGTTAAATGAATTTAGGAATCTGCATTTGACAGTTCTCACAAACAGCATAGACTCAGGACTGCCAATTCCTGGTGTTGATCCTGCAGTGTCTAAGCTTTAGCTTGCATTAGAATTTAGCGTTTGCTTCACTATAAAAACACGACTTTGATCCCTGGATCAATGATGAAGAGAGAGTCCCTTGGGAGGCGGTCCTGAAGGGCAAAGGGGTCCAGGAAGGCTGGGCACTCTTCAAGAGGGAGGTCTTAAAGGCGCAGGCGCAGGCTGTCCCCGTGTGCCGTAAGACAAACCGGCGGGGAAGACGACCGGCCTGGCTGAACAGGGAGCTCTTGCTGGGGCTCAGGAAAAAAAGGAGAGTCTACCACGCGTGGAAGAAGGGGCAGACTACTCAAGAAGAGTACAGGGAGCTCGTTAGGTCATGCAGAGAGGAAATTAGGAAGGCAAAAGCCCAGCTAGAGCTCAATCTGGCCACTGCTGTAAGAGATGATAATAAAAAATGTTTTTACAAGTACATTACCAGCAAAAAGAGAGCCAGGGAGAGTCTCCCTCCTCTGGTGGATGCGGGGGGTAACATTGTCACCAAGGACGACGAAAAGGCTGAGGCACTTAATG
>WAAD01028497.1:32859-44117 GCA_013389945.1 Fregata magnificens
TACAAGAAGGACACTGAGGTGCTGGAGCGTGTCCAGAGAAGGGCAACGAGGCTGGTGAAGGGTCTAGAAAACAAGTTTTATGAGGAGCGGCTGAGAGAACTGAGGCTGTTTAGCTTGGAGAAGAGGAGGCTGAGGGGAGACCTTATCGCTCTCTACAACTACCTGAAGGGAGGTTGTAGTGAAGCGGGTGTTGGACTCTTCTCCCAAGAAACTAGTGATAGGACGAGAGGGAATGGCCTCATGTTGCGTCAGGGGAGGTTTAGACTGGACATCAGGAAGAATTTCTTTACCGAAAGAGTGGTTAGGCATTGGAACAGGCTGCCCAGAGAGGTGGTGGAGTCGTCAACCCTGGAGGTGTTCAAAAAAGGTGTAGACATGGCACTCCAGGACCTAGTTTAGGAGACATGGTGGTGTTAGTTGATGGTTGGACTTGATGATCTTAGAGGTCTTTTCCAACCTTAATGATTCTATGATTCTATGAATTTTATCCTTCGGTGTCAGATCATCCCTAAACTTCAAAACTTCCAATTCAGGAACTCTGAAAACTGAAAGAACAAAAGGGACTCCAAGTTCTGGGGGCTCTTAAGTGTCCTTTTAGAATATCGAGAGGAAATATATTCTCACTCTGATACTCAAAATTTTGAGTTTCTCTATTGTTTGTTCTGACCTTCTCCACATTAAGTTTAAAGCAATTCGGAAACCAAGGTGTTGCACCTGGCCAGCACTGAGGTGATGGGTGCTTCTGAAGTGTTAGAAGAAAAACTATGTAACTCAGTTTTCTTGACAAGGTTCATAAAGAAAAGCAACGAGTGTCTGTACAAATGGGGTGCTTTCGTCTTTTGATTGTTGCATGGACTTTTTTAATCTTTCTGAAGACTTTATTATTGCCTTAGAATTGAAGCTATCATCTTCCACTGGGCAAATCACAACCCTAACTAATATCCTATACTCGGTAAGTACTGAGTATCTCACTTTGTCTGCCAAAAGAACAGAGCATCAGTAAGGCAAGCTATATGGATCCAAAAGAAAGAGATCTTTGTTCTGACCAAGTCTACACCCTCTAATGTGAGTTTAGAAACCTTTGGCAAGTTCTCCAGCTTTTCCCTAAAAAAATTTCACCAGGCCAAAACTAAATGTGAAGGCCACTGCTAGGACATTCCTTATTGTGCAAACAATTTCCTGCTATATTCCAGCATATTTTTATCTCTTTGAAGAGAAAAAAAAAAACAAACTCACCTGTTTCTTTTTTGAAAATAGCACAGCAGGAGCTGCTGTTTGGAGTTCTGCTCTTCCTTGTGCAGGATGTATGCAATACCCCAGACTCTTATGCTTGAAGGGTCACATGCCAGCAGCCATCAGTGAGGAAGCTGGGCTGGAGCATCAGTAACCGTTGTGATCACACACTCAATTAAAAACAGAAACAAAGGATTGGTGATTTAGTATTGTCTCAGGAAGTTTACTTCCTGCACTAGTAACCTCCGGAGCAAGAGTGACAACAATTGCATGTTAAGTAGTTCAACAGAACAGAGAATCCCTTTTTGTGTCCAGAATACATCTCCTGCCTGAATTGACATACCTGAGGTGGGTCAGTTGCATTGGGTTTGCGTGGCAAGGTTTTGGTAGCAGGGGGGCTACAGGAGTGGCTTCTGTGAGAAGCTCCTAGAAGCCTCCCCCATGTCTCATAGAGCCAATGCCAGACGGCTCTAAGATGGACCCGCCACTGGCCAAGGCCGAGCCGATCAGCGACGGTAGTGCCTCTGGGATAACATATTTAAGAAGAGGGAACAAAAAAAAACCTGCACAATTGCAGCTGGAGAGAGGAGTGAGCATATGTGAGGGGAACAGCCCTGCAGACACCAAGGTCAGTGAAGAAAGAGGGGGAGGAGGTGCTCCAAGCACCAGAGCAGAGATTCCCCTGCAGCCCGTGGTGAAGACCATGGTGAGGTAGGCTCTCCCCCTGCAGCCCATGGAGGTCCATGGTGGAGCAGATATCCACCTGCAGCCTGTGGAGGACCCCATGCCAGAGCAGGTGGATGCACAAAGGAGGCTGTGACCCTATGGGAAGCCCACGCTGGAGCAGGCTCCTGGCAGGACCTGTGGACCCATGGAGAGAGAAGCGCATGCTGGAGCAGGCTTGCTGGCAGGATTCGTGACCCCATGGGGCACCCATGCTGGAGCAGTCTGATCCTGAAGGACTGCACCCCATGGAAGGGACCCATGCTGGAGCAGTTTGTGAAGAACTGTAGCCTGTGGGAAGGAGCCACGTTGGAGAAGTTCGTGGAGGACTGTCTCCCGTGGGAGGGACCCCACGCTGGAGCTGGGGAAGAGTGTGAGGAGTCCTCCCCCTGAGGAGGAAGGAGCAGCAGAAACAACATGTAATGAACTGACTGCAATGCCCATTCCCCATCCCCCTGTGCTGCTTGGGGGGAGGAGGTAGAGAAAATCGGGACTGAAGTTAAGCCCGAGAAGAAGGGAGGGGTGGGAGGAAGGTGTTTTAAGACTTGGTTTTATTTCTCATTACCCTACTCTGATTTGATTGTTAATAAATTAAGCTAATTTCCCCAAGTTGAGTCTGTTTTGCCCGTGATGGTAACTGCTGAGTGATCTCTCCCTGCCCGTATCTCGACCCATGAACCTTTCGTTCTGTTTTGTCTCCCCTGTCCAGCTGAGGAGGGGAGTGATAAAGCAGCCAGGGTCAACCCACCACGTACTGTAGGAATAACTAACAGCAAGAAAACTGAATTTGCAAGTTCAGTCCATCTGCAACATTAAACATGTTACTGCATACCCCAGCCTCACTGTACTACAATCGCCACAACCCAGAATCAAAGGCAGATGAATACTCTGTTTACAATTTCACGTGCTTCTCTTCTTCTGACATCTTGTGAGGAAGATAGTGAAGAACTAAGTTCTGAAAGCATGGCACTATGCAGTTACTAAATAACCACTAACTCTCTCGGTCACAAAAAGCAGTGACATAAAGATTTTTATTTTATATCATGCTAATGGAGTTCCTAGATATTCCATATATGGCCATGCATTTCAACATATAAGAGCAGTGCTCTGTTATAATGACTGGTGACAGTCTGATCACTTGTGGATACTGTCTGCATGCTGTCTTCAATTTGAAGAGCGCTGGGCTTCCTGGTCAATGCTTAAAAGCAAACAGAAAAGCAAGCTATGCATTCAGTTAAAAAAAAAGAACACATACACAAAAAAACCCCAAAACACCCACCCAAACAAAAAAAATGCAGGAAACTGCTAAATCATTACAATAAAGCTTCACAAAACACACAGCTGCTACTTGGGAAGCTACTGTATCTTGCAGTATCTCAAACCAGTATCAGAAACTGCAACAGCTCCAGGCTAGATCCTTTGCAGATATGATAGCATCATTCAAGTAAAGAAATTGCTTATTTATAGAAGCTGGGAATATTGCCTTCCTCTTACAGCAAGTCTGGCCACTGAACTCCAATGCTACCAAAGTTCCCACCCTCTACACCCCCTAAGCCATGCAAACACACTCTGCCAGCTCAAGACAAGCTCTGGACTTGGAACACTGACATCTGAACTTGAGCTGCTTGGTCAGCAGAGCTGCACAGGAAGCTGGGGGCAGGGGGGCTGTTTATTGCTGTTTAACCCAGTCAAAGGTCTGGAAAATGCTTTCAAAGAAGGAAGTGGACACAGAACAAAGTGTGAACATGGTCAGCTGGATCACAAGTAACAGAAGTCACTTGATCCTCTCCAAACACAACACTATGCAGTCTTCTCCATGGTTTAACATTTTGCTAGGGTTCTGTTTGCAATGTGCTACTGACAACTAGTTTTATTACAGCTTTCTTGGAATAGTACTGAGGAGAGCATAACTGCTCGCTTGTACAGCATTATAGATCAGGGCAACCACAATCAGTATAGTGGGGAGTAGTGGAAAACCATAACCTAGATTAGCCTTCCTGCCAAAACTAGGTCAAAGAATTTTACCCAGTTGTTTCTAGATCAAGTTCTTCTGCTTCTCAGAAAGCAGTTCAGGTGCCTAGATACAAGCAGCCAGTGCTGTTTGAAGTTGCCCAGGCCATTCAGAACACTCACCAACCAGGGCTGACAGGTATGTTGCAGGTCCTGAGATATGCTCGGGCATCACAAGTGACACTGAACAGCTGAATCACTCAGTTTTTAAAGCCCTGTATATCCTGTCATCTGACCTATATGTAGTAACTGCAATGTTTGGACAAACTCTAACACCATATGGTTCTAAAGAAAAATGCATTGCTTAAAAAGTCTGTCTGCTACTATGTTTTCCCCTATCCTCTTCCCTGTTCAGAAATAGGGCTTACACTCTAACAATTCCACACTCTTCAGGTGAGCCTGACCTCTCCAGCTCCCCCTGCAGACTCATTCTAATCTCTAGAAAGCATACTTGGTTCTAATAGCACTAATTTCTGGGTCTGAACATCAAATTTGAAGTCATGCACTTTAGTCTGTAACAAGCTTTCATAATCTTTGGCAACATTTTAAGTTGCTACAGAAGACAAAAGAGCCTTCAGAAACATTTCAAAACCAGAGAAGCAAAAGTATGTTAATCAAAGCTGTTTAAAACTACATGCTAGGTTTGAAACATTTAGATTTTTAACATCAAAATTAAAGGGAGGATATGTACATGTAATAAAGTTGGACAAAAGTCTACATTTAAAAGAATTACAGCGAGCCAATCTACAGTTAGTAAAGAATCCTATGTACTGTGAGGAATGTATGCCAAAGCATTAAAATAACTATGGTGCCAGCTAATGCACAGCATTAAACAGTGTTGCAGAAATTATGGAAGAATGGATGAAACCAAACATCAGTGTTGCTGAATTCACACTAAAAATGTTTAAAGACAGACCAGTCCAGATTCTTACACCCCTCCCCTAACCCAAAGACAGCAAAGCAAGACTTCTTCAAACAAAGTATTACTTTGAAAGGGACTTTAGCCCAGGAGGTACTGCTTGGAGATACAGGGCAACGACAAACTGATGATAACTAGAACATATTTGTATCTTCCTTTGCACAACTGTCCTCACTAAATTTAGTGATCAGTATTACTGATGGAAACATCCTGAATCTACTAACAAATCAGCATCAATCACATATTTAACAGATAAAAGTACATATTTTGGCCCTTTTTAGCTAGCCAAAACTTTGATTCAGTGCTGTGGCTGCAATTATGCTAGAAATATAACATACTGTTAACTCCACACACAGTC
Organism: Fregata magnificens; assembly: GCA_013389945.1. NCBI lineage: Eukaryota > Metazoa > Chordata > Aves > Suliformes > Fregatidae > Fregata > Fregata magnificens. The sequence continues at coordinate 38,103 of WAAD01028497.1, forward strand.
TAAATCCCAAACTCAGTGGACAGATTTCCCAAGACGGCAGGTAATTATAGGAGGAGACCCAGAGGTTTCTTTCACAGACCTAGACAGGGACTTCTATTAAATTACAACTCACATGTACCACAGGAAAGATGTATACAAATACCAAACATCCAGCATCTGTAAGTATGAAATTTATTTGCTAGTAACAAACATTTCCCCCACTTCATACAAGCCTTGCTCTAAATACTAGGCAACCATTACAGAGGGTAAGTCAATGAGAGTCACAAGTTACACAGCCCACACAAGTTCCTTTCAATCCATACACTTTACTACTTTCATACATATGGGGTGCTCTCTTTTTAGAAGAGATAATGTATGTATAGCCAAGAGCCATATATGAAGTGATGAAAACCAGTTACATGCACACGACTTGCAAACACTGGCATCCTGAAACTTCAAGAAATGGTATTTTCACCTCACGCTACAGAGCGTAAGACACCAAAATACTGTTAAAAACATCTTATTGCTGGGAGGTCTGAAGATTGAGAGGTCCACACTTGGGCAATATGATATGACTGAGGATGACTGACTGCACAATTAGAGCCAGACAAACTGACACCACCACTGCAGGATCTGATGCCATTACCCTGACCGTATTCTTCCACTGTTTGACATGAAATCCTTGAGAAATACCTATGAACACTTTCCCTCTGTATATATCTACTATCCAAGTCTAAGGATACAGAGCTGAAAAGGGTAAAGAGTCAACTGGTAAGGAAACAGTACTCCCTGGACTACCAGCTTACAAAAACAAGACTTCAGAAGGGGCTGGAAGATCCTACTATTGAATTGCACATTCACTATAAAGTTCCAAACACAGAAAGGTAGCTTTTACATTTTAATCCCTAGTATAAAGGCTGATCTGCCTCATCTCTAAGGTCATGAGGACCATTCCTGGCTAGGATTTCTATTCTTTGAAAAATCAAGACAGAATGAAGTACCAGATGATGTTAGGGTTTTTGGGGGGTTTTGTTTGTTTCTTTTTAAATAAAGATAAAAATCTGAATCCCCAACTTTACCAGAGGGAATCACCAAGTAGCACAGAAGCTCACTTCCCTGTTCAAAAATGAAAAGACACACAGAATTAAGTTTTATTGTACTTTTGCAGGCAAACAACCAACCCCAAACTTTCATCAGGAAAAGACAGCATTCTGGTCACTGCAGCCTACAGAGAAAAGTCAACAATGGGAACAGAGTAAACAAACACGCATTTGAGAAGTAGAAATATTTTAATTCAATCTTCATATGAACTATTATTAATACACATTACACAAGTATCTAGACATGAACAAAACTTTTAAAAAGTCCTGCTGTTCCTGCAACAGTTCACCTCTTTTCTCATCAAGTGCACAAGAATGCCAAAACAGAACCAAAACAGTAGGTGAAGTTAATTAATATTAATTATTAATAAACAGCAATCTTAATATATTTCCTCACATCCACAGGGAGGAAACTCATGAGAAGAGTTATGCCAAGCTCCATTTTAGGAACTCAACCAGAAAATTTTTTTTATTCAAACTGACACAAGGGCATACTAGTGAAACTGTTTTCCTTACTCAGAAAGGAAAGCTACAGAAACGTCACCTTAGTATTGAGTTCGTTTTATGAACAGAAATAGTCTTTGGCAAGGAAGAGCTAGTATAGTCATAATGACGATATGGTTTACTATTACACAATGGTGTTATGTAGTTGATTAATCATCTTCTGTACCACAATTTTCCATTCTTAAGACACTGCTGGCTTAAGCTTCAGCAGTTGGAGGATGACAGGAACAAAGACATTGTGCAAGTTTCCCTCCTTATGAAAGAAATGTACGAACCGTACCCTTTATTGTCCCCCTGCAAATAGGGCATTTTCTAAGGGACGGTGCACATTCTTTGCATACCACTAAGTGACCACACGGAATAAAAACAATAGAAACTTCTTTGTCCATGCAAACTTTACATGTTCTTTCCTCTTGCAATCTTCTTAATTGTTCTTCCATAGGTAAACCTGGAAAAAATTATTTAACTTTTTAAGAAGCCTGAATATATGTGCATTCTAATTAGAATACAGCCATGTTCCACTTCACTCTTTTTTCCCCCCCATCATGATTGCATCTTATTCACTAAATATAGATGGCAGTGAGAAAATAAGTACATTTTCCAGAGCTCATAAAGTGGCATGCAAGGAACTATGCGCTCTTCACTTTTGTCAGACAAACAGCTCAGGGATTGGAGGCCAGCTGTTGTTCTTGAGACCAACCAATGTTTACATTTTAGCAAATGCTGTACTTCTCTTGCTTGGTTATTAGAAGCACAGCCTGACTGGTGGAAGTGAGCTATATTCAGGCTTGTATACTTTTCTGCAGTCTATTAACATATTAAACTACAGGACAAGGAACCACAGCAAACTCAATCCCATGTCTGACAAGTTTTTTATCTACCCAGCTGTTGGTCAAACTAGATCTCAGGACACCTATAATCCACTTAGGAAAAGTGGAGATCATATCTGCTGTGAAATGCTAACCTACTACTCACTGTCCAGTCTTTGCCAAATGCCTGAATGAGAGCTTGTACCAGGACCAAGTCCAGCATGTGCTTGAATTGTCGAGCTCCAGAAAGCTCTACCTTCTTAGGTGCAAAAGCATGTGTAAAGCACAGCATACAGCTTATAGCAGATAGACTTGCTTGCAAGCCTGCACATGCACTAACTTTTTCAGGTAAGTCCATCTTACCAAAGCAAAATTAAGGAGAGGGTAAAGTATAAAACCTATTTCTTAACAAAAGTCATTTTCTTTTTATGATGTTAGCTATTTGTCCCACAGTACCCTTTAAAGTAAGAAGGTAGAGTTTAAGATACCTGAAACATCTTCCGTGGGGACATACTTCATGTTCTTCTCCACTAAAATAAGAGGGGGAGAAAAAAAAAAACAAAGAGATCCTAGTCATTTGACTAATCTATATTTGAACAGCATCTAATTTTTTTTTTAATCTTTAGGTTGCTATGACAGCACTGGTTAGACTTCTATAACCCTACATCCTTTAAAAAAATCCCACATACCAAATAAATCTTTGTACAGTACAGGGTCACAATCTCGTAGACAGTTTCTGAATATGCTGGCTGCTTCATTTCCTTTCACTAAAACTGTATCTATCAGTTCCCTTGCTTGCAATGGTGTCTGAGTCTTTTGCTTAATAACATCATGCTCAAGTTCCGTTATCACTTTAGCTGATAGTAAACTCCCGAGGATTGGAAGTACACATGTTAAACGCTGGAATAAAGCCATTCGATTCTTCCGGATTAAGGACAAATCATCTGGAATACAAAGGGGATTAGATGTTTGTTAGGAATACACTACTCCAAGTTGCATTTCTGCTTAACAATAATTGATACATTCTTTAAACTCTACTTGAAATGTTCACTTACTACACATCATTAATAAAGACCTCAGTAAATTTTAGTGGTATTCGCACAAGAAAACTTAAGAAAACCACATACAAGCAGCTTCTGAGCTGAAGCCTTTTCACCAATGAAACTTCCTGCTCCCATCTCTAGGTTAAATTATCTGAGGAGATCTTGTCTAACTCCACACTAGCCAGACTGACATTCTCCACAGAATTGCAAGGAAAAAACAATGCCTCTGCATAACACCAGCACCAACTCACTGACAACCAACAGGTTAACTTTAGTCAGTGGCAGTCAAAATCATGTCTGAGATGTAGATAGAATCAAGCTTTTCTAAGAGGTGTCCAACAGAATTATGTGCAAGAAAACCAGAAGTACAGCACAACCAGACTTGGGAGATTTTTTTTTTTTTAAATAGTCTATCACAACCAACAAAAAAATAATTTCCATTAAGATTTAATGGCTGAATCTATCTATACTTTTTTCATAGAACATGTAAGTAGGAAAGAAGCAGTCTTAATTCAATTTATAATTGAGAAGTTTCATTACTGCTTCACAGACTCAAAAATACTAGGATTTTTTTTTAGGCTTCAAAATTTATATGGTATTAAAACAATAGGAAATGTTAAAGACACATCAAAAACACTGTTAAATAGCTGACCTAGATGGTTGAGTCAGACACAGAAAAGCAGACCTTTGGTCTATTTATATTAGAACATAAATTTGTAAAAGTTTATGGCCTATTCTAGGAGGTGGATATGATGGCTCACCAATTCCAGTAGCTTAAGGAGCAGGCAGATTTGGAAAAAAAAAATAGTAAAGCGTGCCAAGTAAAGTATTTCAGTTCCTTTTTTTTTTTTATTAACAGCAATATAAAGGCACACAAGTTAAAAAAAATATGGCCTTGTTCCTGTGGAGAGAATCAGGTGATTCTGAACCCTTGGCACCTGTATGAACCATCCTCCTGAAAGGCAATGAAACAATACCCAGAATGCTAGTTCCATACAGATACCCTGACAATGTTTTACAGAAGCTGATCCTAGTAGCAACTAAACTAAATCCCTTAGTGAATAAAAACAATTATAAAAACTATACATAATACAATCCACTTCTGCTTTCACTTTTATTCATGCCTTACGCGTACCTGATGCCACTTCTTCAAATTGCCTCTCTTTCTCTTCTTCCCTCTTCTCATCTTCAGCAGTGAGCAGATCAGACACAAGATCATTAACAGTCTTGTAGTTTTCTCCAGTGGCCAGGATTTTACTTTGCACTGTTTGCTTTATTAGCCTTCTACTGAATCCCATCTCCAAGGCAGCTTTAACCACAGGCGTGTTCATCATGATTGCGTCTTCTGAATGACTCTCTCCAGGTTCAAAATGAATAACTAATCAAAGAGTAAGAACACCGTGTACAATATAAAGAATAAAATACCTACACAATCCAGAAGTCAGACACATCAACATTACCTACACACATGCATATACACATGAATGCCTAGCATTAAAAAGCTTAAATGGTTAAACAGACTTTTTTTTTAAGTAGGTAGTTTTAAAAACAGAAGCCAGTTACTTAGATTCAATTGGATTGAATCCATGATAAACTTCAATCCATGTCATGCCTTCACTAAAATCTAGGATAATCCAGAGAAACCACAGAGAATTCCATTGTGTCTTAGCAGCTTTTTTTATACTTAGTCATTTCTAACTTCAGCCTTGAGAAATGTCTTGGCAGGGTGTGTGGGGGGGTGGGAAATCAAAATTCAGAGTTTATAGTACTAACAATTGCTCTATTTCAGCTCTTGATCAGTATTTTCCATTCAACTTACTAAGCACCAGACACGCAGGATTCTGACTCATTGTCCTCAACCAGCAGGGACTATGACAGCATAACCCACTCACCCTCTGGGAGGTGTTTCTTTCCACCATAATGAGAGTCCAGCTCAGAAAGACTTCACTTTATCAGCTTGTCCTACCCTCTCCTTGACCACTGCTGTTCATCTCACAGCATTTACTTAGCTATGTGCCTAAAAATGGAGTTGCAGAGCTGCATAGTCATGACACCCTCTAGCAACTGTTCCACCAAGTTCAATACCATAGGTCAATTTAACAAATGTCAGATTGACTTGTTTTTTTAAACCCAACCATGAAACTAAAAACCACAACTACAGCAGATGACAAGCATTCAAAACCAAAAATCTTAATATAAGCTGCTAGTATGAAAAAATGGAAAATGAGAGACAAGATCTCTTAAAGGTGCTTCCTTGAAGTTTGTCCATATAACGAAGATACCTTTTATCATTAGTTAGAAAATCCTTATAATATTGTTGTTTCCAAGAAAATCTAAGAATTGTTGAGTAAGTTAGCTTTGGACAGGCAATCATTAAGTTTGCAAAATGCTGAGGAAGTTTAAAAACATGCTTTAATATACATACTTGGGGGATCAATGTTTTCATCTACAGGCGTATCAGAGGTTGACAAGAGCTGTGGAACACAACAGAACTACGTTAATATCAAAGTACTGCTTTTCCCCCTACATACCTTTCTAACACTTCTTCCCTCATCAACCATGCTAAGCTTTTTATCTGAA
>WAAD01028497.1:50245-74008 GCA_013389945.1 Fregata magnificens
GGGCACGGCCGGAGGGGCAGCGCCTCTGGCAGCGGCCCGGGCCCACGGCCTTGCCTACGGGACCGCGTACTAGCACTGACGGAAGCAGGCAGGGCTGCTGCAGAGACGGCCTCTTCGGTGCCTCGGATCGCAGCTCGGGTCTCGCTGGCACAGCTCTGCCCGCCGCGGTCGGCTGCAGACACAGCCCGCTGGCACGGTGTTGCTGTCCTGAGGGGGTGGCGAGGACGGGACGTGCTGCAAACCCCGCAGTTTCACCTTTTCTCCTTGACACCAGCGTAAAACACAGTTGCTTGGCCGCGTTTCCTAATACAGGCAGCTCTGCAGACTGCAAGAGGGGAAACAACGTGACCGATGAAAGACTTCAGTCATTGAAAGTCAGGGGAAGAACAGGAGGAAGACAAAATAGACTATAAATTTCCACTGGAGGGGTTCAGACAGTATCTCTGCATATAGAAATCTGAAAAACTTCCACAGCAGCTACCAGAACACTGTCCAAAGCTCAAAATCTCCCAGCACAGTCACGGTCTGGCATTTCCTATAAAGAAACAGCAGATACAAGATTAAAAAAAGCCCCATTTTGTGATGACAAAATGGTAGTAGGGTGTTTACACAACTGAGAACTGAAGAGTAAAAACAAAGGAAGCGTGACTGAACAGAGCATTATGACACTAGTGGGTAATTTTTTGTAACAGAGTTCCAGTAAGATGAATTTGCAAGAGACTCATTCATATCTTTTCTAAAACTGTTTCAAATTTCCTGTCATATGTGATGACATTTATCGTATATAACAATACTATCTGTCAAATTTCAAACACCTAGCTGCGGTGACAGTACAGTATAGCTACTACTGTAACACCATTTAACTTCACATAATCATAGACGTAGAAATGTTTGCTGTTTCAGCAGTTGCACAAAAAAAAACAGGTTAAAAACTCCTTTTAAAAGTTTAAAATGGTTATCATCACTGATGTGTCATTTTAAGGAAGCTGCTGACATGGAGAATGCAAGGCTACAGGTTCAAAAATTGAGTCAGCTCTCCAAATACCATATCTGAAGAGTGATGGGGTGTGGGATTTAGAGTTTTATTGGACATGGGGAACTGTTTAATGTCACCTAAGGAACCGAGCTCTGTATATATATGTATGTGTGGCTTTAATTGCAACTGCTTAAAGATTTACTTTCACAGAGCAAGCTGGGGTTACTCTCAGTTTGGGGACTTCAAGCAGGACTCCCCAGATGAAGTTGCATTGAATCTATTGTAACAGATTCTTGACTTTTTACCATACATTCTCCCAAAGCTAATTCATCCAGTGTTCCTCCTTAACTGTCTGCAGCCTGCATCCCTTCCTCCCTTGTGCCACTCCACCCCCAGCCACATATCTGCCCTTTGCCGCTCTGTACCCTTCGGCCTCCTTCCAATCTGGCAATATAAGCTGCTCTTTCCTCCCCTCCCAGGCCTCAAGGCGAGCAGTTTCAGGCTCTCCCTTTCTGCTTGGCAAGCGTCATGTGGCAATGAGGAGGAAGGGAGGGGGAGGAACAAAAAAGCAGGCTAAAATGCTTGTAATAGCAGAAAAAGAGGTGTAGCTGCCCGGAGCTGCTTGGCTCTTTCTGCTTGCTTTGTCTCTTTGAGTATAGTAGCAGCTCCCCCAGTTCTTCATTCCCAGCAATTCCTTTGCTTTTTAGAGAAAGAGATAAGAGGGAACCTTCCCCACCTACTTAGCTGCAATGATGGATAGTCCTTTCCCCAAAGCACATGAAGTAAGAACATAACTAAAGGTTTCTTCTTAGGACTGAAATTCCTGAGGAACAGTGCTTTATCATCAGCATCCTGAGACTGGCTTCAGCCTGGGACCAAGGTAACTCTCCAGAGGCAGAGAGAGAGAGGAGAGCAGCGATGCTTAAGTCCTACCCAAGCTAAATGCAGGCTTCGGCTTTGGTTCTCAGGCTGTGGCGCATCACAGTGGGACTGATCCTTATTCCAGCCCTTTCACCTGCTGCAGCAAGCTTCCAAGATCACAATCTTGACCTAAAAACCAGTAGGATTGATAAACTGAAACAAGGCACTCTACTTCGCAGACTCTTGGCTCTGGAGAGGGGGGAAGGTGGCTGCATTCAGATAAAGCTGTCCTCAACCAAGGGAAACTGCTTTCTTAAGGAGTCCCATCTAATCATAGAGGTCGAAGTGCTAATAAAGGTGTGGCTGCCACATTACCAGTGTTTATGAAAATAAACCTGATGGCAGCGTTGACTGAAACAGCAAAGGTGATACAGCACCTGGAGTGGAATGCAGTGACCCTGCAGCATGAGTGCATTATCAATGCCAACATCAAGTAGCACAGACAGCCCCTGAAGTACCTAATGCAACCACATGTCCAGAAGTCTTCTCCGAGAAGCCTGATGAATGTCAGTCTCCCCGTGCTGGTCATTCTTCTCTGATGCCTTCTCCAGTTTACCATCTTCCACAGCATTAAAACATCTGGCTTTAATGGCACCTCTGTAACAGACCCCTAAACATCTGTGAAGGGGAGAGAGGGAGAAAAGGCACTGTTACTTGCCTTTCCATTGCTACTGCTCTTCTCTCCCATAAATCACAGAAAAAATAGTGTTACCTAGTTTCTCACCACCATAAGTGACTGTCAGAATATCTCGTTAGGATTTCAACCTTACCAATTACACACACACAACCTTAACAACCTGACATGCACAAATTTTAACTATGATTTTTATCTTAGATGTTTTCCATAGATAGAACCAGCTCAAGGTAGCAAATTCATCATGTCAGTGCTGCCAAGGATAAGATACAACATAACTTGCAGTTTCAGGAATACTGCTCTGGTCTTTAATCCTAGCCAAGAATGTAACCCGTAGTTGCTTTTTTTGTCTTAGGGACAAGCATTCAGTTAGGTGAAGAAAAAGTACTCCCTAGAACTTTAAATGTATTACTTCAACTGTATCTATGGCCTGCCTGGCTGTTGATATATAGAAAGAACAGAAACTATCTTAATTCCAAGCTGCTTTTAGGAGTGAGAAACAAGGCATTTCTTCAAGGCCTCACAAGGCTTCATCGGGGAGCCATGCAACTCAGCTAGTGAACTGAGAGATGGAACGAGACTCCTGTACCCACTCTCCCACAAATCTAAACCCACCTATAAAACCTGTATTAAAAAATAAAAACAGTTATCGCTGGCTAGTGCCCACGTTTTTCATCTTCCCAAAGGTATCGAATGCCTCCATGGAACATGATCTACTTATTTTTAACTTTGGAGCAGTAGCTTCATTGCGAGCATCAACCCCCTTTCCAGCAGTAAAGAGGTAGGTTCTGTCTATTAAACTGATCTAAGATGGCAATTAGCATTCCACAAAAAACTACTGCCAAATTTTCTTTGGAAGATGTGGCTCATCAGCTCCTTCAGGACATAAGAGGAGGATAATGATGAGAGAAATAGGAAAAAAATAGATATTAAGGAAGACTTAGGAAAAGCTAACTTGAGACAGAAAATATGAACTGTAGATAAAGTTGCACTATCTATTTAATTTACAAATGAAGCCAAGTCCCAAGAGCAGAGTAGTTCTGACATCCCGTAAACATGAGATCAGACAAACTATGTTTTGATAATCTGGGTGGATGCAAACTGCCCACTTTGTTTTGACTAAACACAGCAACAGGGCACCTACATCTAGACCAGCCATAACTATTATTTTATTTTTTTTTAAATGACACTTCTTTTAATTGCATTTGGGCATATAGCCAAAAAATGGGTAAAAAGCTCACAAGGGACAAATATATCTAGACATTAAGGGCATCCCTGACTCATTGTAATAACCTCAAAAGTTGAAGAAAAAAACCCCCAAAACCCAGAGCGTACATCTTGCTGTTCCCTTACTGAAGGTCAGTACATTCACAATCTGGAAAGTTTCCGTTCCCTTTGCACCCAGACAGAGTTTTGTTTTCCACATCCTCCTACACAAAGGATCACAAGTACAAATGCTAAACTTTACCTAAATCAGTTGTGGGTTTTCTTTTCTCACATTTAGTGCTCAGATAAATTCTCCCGTAAGCCATAAATAGTCCCAAGAACATATCAAAGCCACACTGAATAAGTTGAGGCTTTTGAATCCATCAGAAACGCTCTTTCATTGTTATTTACTTGGAGGATAAAAAAGAGTTGGAATGAGTTGCATGAAGATCTTGGTAAATGTTGGGTTCAATTCCCTTTTTAGATTTGAGAGTCTGCTCACTTTTCTAAGTTTTATTCTCTGCTTCTAGGAAGACAGTTTTGTTCTCCTGATGGTGTAATAAACATTACATTCAGCAGGGGATAGGAACGTGAAGAATGCCAAACCAGAGATGATTGGACTAAAATAAGCCACATTTAGGTGGGAAGAGGACCACGTATATATCAAGGAAATTAAAAGGCTGCTATTCAGCTGCATCAAATTGTGTAAATTCAGAGCTCCACATTCTTGGTTCTTCCAAAGGAGTTGTCTTTCTAAACAGCAGGTTGTCTACTTTGACTCCAAGTTACTTCCTGCTGTCATAGTAAGAAAATTTCTCTAGATCGTATTTCCCTCATTTATTCCCCATCATCTCTCTGCAAATTTTAGATCCTTCCTAAGGCGTTTAATTTGCTTTAGTTGAACTAGCTGTTGCTATTCACATTCTTGAGGAATCTTTTATGTCAGTACTCCTTCAGCTGAAAGAGAATCAGAGGTGGCACTGTTTGATTTCCTGAGGATTACACTGGAGGTTTACTACTAAGACTCCTGTTAGGTTCAGGAAGATACAAGTGGTTTGTGAATCACGCTAAATGTGATTGCATCACACTTTACCTAGGAACTGGGTCATTGCCATGATGAAGCGTTCCATTTAAAAGGCCAGCTACCTCAGAAATTAAATCATCCATTCAGAGGTTACAGAGACAAGGTGAAGTTTCCCAAAGTATCTGCATTACAGTTTCAAATGGCACATAAACGCATGGGAATTCACTAACTTCCAAAAACCTGAATGCAAAGAGGAGCTTAAGTCTTATGTTGCCACATGCAAAATAAGGCCCTAATTCCGGAAGCAAAACCAAAAATCTGAGCTCTGTGCCTGAGTTCCCAGTGCAGCTAATGGGGAACTGATCTGTGGTTTACAGCAAAACCAAAAAAGAACCCCCTGTGCACAAACGGAACAAGCCAAAAATCAGCTCTACTGGAACAATGGTGGCACAAACATTTGTAGCAGACACGGGATTCAGGGACAGGAGCAGGGGCTGCTTAGGTTAATCCTGCTGCCAAGTGTTAGTAAAACTGCAGCCTGAGAGAAGCTGGGCTTTTCCTTTTTGTATTCTGCTGTGCAATACTGTGTTTCTTAAGAATATTTTGAGAAATAAGAGGAATCATAGTTGCACTGAAAACCCTTTGTCTTTTTAGCACTTACGGGAGTAAATAAATGAAAAGTAATCTAACAGGCACTACTGAAAAAAAAGTTTCCGTTAGACTTTATGTTAAATTTGTAATATTTTCATGAGTGTTAGAATGAAAAACATAGTGAAAACAGGAAGAAGGGCGATGAGCCTTTGATAAGGGGTTAAGCTAGTATTTTTTCGCTAGCAGCTACAAATTGAATATTAACCCACATACCAATACCCGTTGGATACACATAACCGGGGGGGGGGGGGGGGGCGGGCCAGGAGGAATAGACAAGAAGTGCTGATTTAGTGAATATAAATAGCTATTTAGTGAAAAAGTTAGAAGACTGGGTTTCCAGTGGCTGGAGTTTGCCGTCAAATTTGCTGTTAAATCAGTCAAACAATTGAAAAGTTATTGGGGTAGAGTGGACAGACAGACACATTCTTATACAAAAAATGATTGCATAAACGAGATGCTAAAATCAGGCTAAAAACCACATGCTGTCATGCTGAATACTCACTTCTTTTTTCTTTTTTTAGTGAAGTAGGAAGGAAAATCGCTCCATTCCTGGTGTGCTCATTCAGAAGGACCACCTCAGACTCAGAAAACAAAGAACATACTGACAGGGCTTAATTTAGCATCAACCAGTGGCTGCACTGACCTAAAATCTGTCTATCCCAGTACCACCTAGTATCAGACATCCCAGGTGGCAGATGATCCGTTTATGCAATGGAAGCCATCTGGACCTCTAATACAACAATCTGGGCCTATTATCTGAAGTTCAATGTTACTAATTGTGATAATCCAAAAGTCCTTATTTTATGAACAAAGCTTTTTTGGGAAAAAAAGTTTGCATCCAAATAGAAACATTCTTGGGCCAGAAGTTCAGAGTGCCAGCGAGCGCAGCTGGCTTGGGGAGCGGGAGCTAGATGCTGAGTTCATTACCCCACGGTGCTGCCGAGACAGAGGATACAACAGCCTTGGAGGAGCAAAGCGTTCTTTGTTACTGTGGTGGGTAATTTCAGCAGAGAGAGACCATCTTCAGCTGGAAAAGCACTGTCCTAAAGATCACTGGGATCAAAGAACGTGAAGAGAAGGGACAAAGTAAGATTCTCCTGTCCTTCCATTATGCGAGATTAAAGAAACAAAATAAAACACCCCATTACTAACACACAAAAGCAATGAGAGCATGTCTTCAACAAAAAAGGAAAACCTGGTAAAATATGCTTGTACAGTATCTGGAAGATGAAGCCCCAGTCTCTGAGGCTTTAAGAAGTCATTACTTTAGAAAACATTAACGTCATAAGTAGACAGATGGATTTTATCCTGCTCTGAGAGTAAGCCACATATTTAGAAAAGACAAGACCACCAGTTCTGAGATTCAAGGTGCTGTGCTCTCTTCAGGCTCTGGTAATAGTGGAGACTAAATTACAGTCCAAGGGCTGGCACAGAAGAAGTCCGCATGTCTCAATATCAAATGTTTTGAAGCCTTAAGCACACAGCATCATTTCTAGCACCACCTGCACGTTGAGAGGTACAAATGCAAGGGTCTGAATAATGTACCAACGTCTTGGGGTTTGATACTGTCCTTCTTGCCACTTCCTTATGACTTCCTGGGTTTTATTTTAGAGAAAGTTAACTTTTATCCTATCTCGAAGCTCTTCCTAATACAGTTTTGAACGGATATCTAACTATGAACCTGGTTTGTATCTGAGCTTTGTCAAACATATGCTGTAGGTCTCCAGAATGCTGTGTACTTCACTTGGCCACTCAGTTATAAGCATAAAATAAGCTACTGTGAGAACATATCCAAAATTAAGCAGGTTATCTTCCTCTGAAAGAATATACAACAGTTTGGCATCTGCCCAGGACTGTAGGAGTTTCTGTGTTTTCTGCAGGTCTGTTTTTCTTACTTGGAAACAATAGTGGTATTCATGCTTAGGCAGTTCATGAGGTTACCGCTTCTGAAGCTGCGTTTCTCAATATGCAGCAATTGCTATAAAAGATGCAGCATACTTCAGACCTTAGCACATTCAGTGTTACCACAGTGATTTCCCTTCTGCTGGCTCCTATGGAGTAATTAAAAAATTAATTTGTTTTGAAGTGAAACCTTGCATGTACTGATTGAAGCTGCTGAATCCTGCATCCAGACATGTAGACCTACAGGCCAAGGCTTTGTAGATTGAAATACATATACATTGTGAGTGCTATTCTTTTGTTTCTGGCCTGTGAAATCTCTCTTTCCTGCTCCAATCAGTTCCTTTCTAGCCAATGCTAATCTTCTGCACACAGAAAATGAGCACATTTATACAATATCCTGTTTTTCAAACGTTGTTTTGTCCCTTTAGTTATTACACACAAGTACTCTTCAGCTGACAAGTTGTCAGTCACGTCATTTGCAGGTTGTCAGGCCTCCTGCATTACAGTATATTTGCCCAGCCCCAGCAAGAAAGACTATGGCTTTTTCATAGACAAAGATAAGCTACAAAATTCATTGTAAACCAATTTCTTCTGTTCCATAAACAGTAGAACAAAAGACAAGCCTCTGCAAAGCAATGCGTGTTTGTCTTCTGTAGTATAACACTATGACAGGCACTACAGAAAGCTATAGAAGGCAGGCATGCTACAGCAGCTCTGGAAACAAAAAGAGCTGCTGACCAGCAAAACTCTTAGGAAACACCAAAAAAGGGTGCAGAATTTGAATGTCAGGCGAAAGAAGGACAAAGGTTACAATGATGCAATTAGCAAGAGAGAATCATCTAGTAAAATGTAGAAGAGCTGTAGGATAGATATATATGTATCTGAGCTGGTCAGTCTTTATAGCCGAATGAAAAGATAAAGGTGCTTTTAGGATGTGTTTTTTATTAAATCCTGAAATAGACATTTCAAATGGATTACATGTACCACCCTGAAGTGACTTTTTCTCTCTGTTAATTGCTAAGGAGGTGAGTGTTAAGTTGCTAGCGAGCTGGTTCTGAGGCTATTAGGACAGATAACAGAAAACAAATTTGGTTTTAATCTTATGTTTCTGTAACATCTTAGGAAGCTAATGTAACTAAAGTCAGTGGATGAGGGAAAATGATAAATAAGTTGATGGTTTCTCCAGATCTACATGCTTTTCAGTGCATGGTTTATGTGTCAAAGGCAGGAACCCAACAGTTGTTCCCATGAACCGGACCTGTGGTCTGGCTGGGCACTCTGCTGCCGTTTCTGGAAGGTACAAGGTACAAGAAATTCTACAGCAGGAAGTTATGGGTAAACACAGCTGACCTTCAAATACGTTTGCCTTTTGTTTCTGTCCATTTTCACTTTTGTTTCGTCGAGGACAGGATTTGATAGAACTGCAGAGAAATGAAACTGAAATGTTCCCTCCTGGGGCAGGGGATCAGAACCCATGAGCTTTTTTTTTTTTTTTAAATGCACTGCTTCGGGGTGGTTTTTTTGGAAGATAATCAGGAAAGGGTCATTGTTTTACTGGAATAATTATACAGAATGAGCTATGACAATAACATATTCCTAGTAGGACACTAAAAACTATCTGTAGATGTTGATTTGGCAGGCCAGAGCTCATAAAACATCAGCCCAGAAGGCCCGGGCTGGGTAGCCACGTGCACGGGTCCCAAAGAGCCTCTTCTCAGCTGTGGGCACCTTCTCTTCGGTTGGGCTGCTCCTCCCTGTGGCTCAGGGCACCCCTGTCCCCACTGCCACTTCCAAGTGTGAAAATCCAGGTACCTACCGGTCATGGCAGCTGCATCTTGCACGTTAGCAGCAGTTCTGCCATCTCGTCCTCATTCTGTATATCCTACAAGTAAAATGCAGTAGGTGCCTGCTGTTTGGGCAGCCAGACAGGGAGAGAGAGTAGTGATAAACTGCTCATCAGGAGGGTGGTCCTGCAGAAGAGCGCAACAGTATGTTTCACACATCAGGATTTTGGAAAGCTGAGCAGTCTACAGGCGGGTTCAGACACATACAAACTTTTAACTTTCAACACACTTAGGAAGTGCCAAATTTCACAAGACAAGTAGTCAAGCTAATCAAAATGATCTGGCTGTTCCCACCAAGGGCTGCATTTTCCAGAGTATGATCTATCACGCAGCGTGACAGTGGGATTTTATTGCCAAAGAGGCTTCAGTGGAATCCTCAGTGAGGTTTCAGATAGCTTTCTGGAGAATGGGCTTTCTGGGGGGGCAGGAAATGTGGCAGGATTCCCCTCGGAGTTTGTGGGAATCATCTTTGAGGCTGAAGGGATGTGAGAGTTCATGGACTGAAGATGGATCTCCCCAGCCTGTGGAGCCAGGGACTCAGAGGGCAGAGGCACACCACTGCTGCAGAGCTAGAGTGTTTCTGTGGTGAACATCTGCTTTTCCAGCAGAAGTGTATTCGGCAGGGAAAGTCCATCCCTGGGGTTCCTCAGGGTAGCTACAGTCATCACAAGCGCTACAGACCACACACCTCTATGGAAGGCTGCTGTAAAAAGAGAGCAGCGACACAGCCAGATGCTCGCTCCTTTGCCTTCCCTTTGGCGTTCCCCTTACCCCTGAAGCCCTCACCTGATCACCTCCCGCACCCAGCCGCCGCGGAACCCACAAGACCATGCGTCCGCCACCTGTGCCCCACAAGGGAGCTACAAACAGCCATGTCTGTCTCTGAAAGAGGAGAAGTTACAGGGTCTTGTTGACTCACAGCATAAGAGAAGCCAGGGTTCAGGTAAATCCGTATTTCCTGGCCAGCCTGTATAACTGGAAGAGGTCCAGCCCTGGCAGAGCACAGGCACTGACTGACTCAGTGTCACCCACACACATCTGGCATGGTGCCCGATGCAGAGGACAACCTGGTCATGTCCCTGGCATGTGGCCACACTCCTGGAGCACGAGCTGGTTCTTGGGCTGCTCACACAGAATTTAAGTGGTTAAGAGGTCTATGTGCATCAGCAGGTTGTAAGCTGTAAATTAGGCCATTAACTCCCAACACTGCTTCTGGTCACAGGAGGTTAATAAGCTAAAAACTGGTATGAAGAGGGAGAATGAAGTACTTGTTAAATCCTTGGCTGCAAGGATGTAACTGCCCGTGTGCCAGGGGAAGCCTGGAGTTTTTTCATAAAACCAGAGTTCAGAGATACTATTGCAGCTGTCCGCAAAGTTACATTGCAAGAATTAACACAATAAATGTAATCACATCACATGCTATATAGGTTTTTCTCACTGATTTTAACTTCAGAGAATCCTCCCGTTCGGGCATACTGAGCCACCTGACATTTTATGCGTGTTGACTCTGAGAATTAGGGTTAGGAAACATTTCTGGCTGCTCAAATCCTGATCCTTCTCACTGTGCGCAGCTCCATACGGGCTCTGTGCTGGATGCTGAGGCGTGGGTTCATCTCACCTGCCTGTAAATACCCAGCGGCAGCACACAAGTCAATTCAGATTTTGGGCAGGCTGAATTCCCCTCTGAGAGCCTGAGTCCTGACCGAGAAGTCTGGACACAGCACTGGCGTTCAGGTAAAATGAAAAGATCAACCCATCATTCTGAAGACCCCTTGAGCAAAGCTGGCATTGCTGCATCCCTTCTCCGAGCTGACCCGTGGCCAGTTATTCTGCCTGGAGAAGGGGAGAGACCTCCTAACATCCAGTTAGTCTGGCATTGGAGGTACTTTCATAGCATCCTGAACACACAGCCTTTCCCAGCAGGACATCTGCTTTAGTGATACACACTAGTTTAAAAGTAATTGAACCTGAGAGTTGTGTGTCACAGATTAAACTTTGTTTTTTTCACCCGTCTTTTTCTTATCAGTTGATTAACAGAAAAAATGATTTTTCCCACAAAGTTTGCCTAGCAGCCTCAGTTCTTCTCAGTCAGCTCTTTTTGAAAACAAAAGTAGTTTTGGTAGTGATGTTACCCCATACTCCTCTAAAAACAACACTGAATCCTGAATTAATTAAATTATAATCAACATTAGAGGAAAAGATCCGTGGGTTTGCTGATCTCTTCCTATGTAATTAGGCATGACAAGTCTTTTGTGTTGCTTATCTCTATTCCATTGGAAATGAAAAGCCAGGGTACACAGCAGCGTCGCAGGGAGCTAATTAGGTTTCCTGGCTATTGGATTTGCAGAAGTAGTTCTTTAAAGCGGTGACTTGAACGTCCCCCAAAGAGTGCAGGCACCCTCTGCCTGACACATGGCAGTGAGAAAATGCCAAAAAAGGGCTGGTGTTGTTTTAGCACCACCGAGTGGACAAATATGGAAAAAAAGTTCATTTTTGAGTGTGTCCTGGGCAGGCCCCAGGCAGGCGATGATCCCGCCGTGGAGCTGGAGCCCTGAGCAGTGCTCCACCCTCACCCATATCGACAAGTATCTTGGGAAGCTTTCATACACCTCGTCACCAAATCAGGCTTTTTTGTCACACTGCACGTGGTCCCAGAGTCTGGAAAGTCACTCCAGAAAACATTAGCTCTGTAAATACAAACATAATATTTGTAATAAATATATCTGTAACATAAAACAAACTCTGTAATTTGTAATACAGAATTTCAGTTGCCTCAGAAATAGCTCAGACACTTCTCAGTATTTTCTGCCAGTTCTGTGCCTCCCTTGAAATCAGTGCCCTTTTAGGTTAATTAGTGGCCTGTTCCCTAAATCACAGGGAAAAAACCCTTAATGTATTGTTTCAAAGTGTTTCTTACACCCCAGCTGTTCTGTGGGGCTTTGGACAGTAACTCTTGTGAGTGGCTGGGCTTGGACAGCTTTTAATGCTGTTCACAGAAGATATATGAAGACATGTGGCAGCTGTAGCGATAGCTACATAAGAACTGCTTTCCCCTGGCACCAGATAGGATGGTTTGTTGAGTTAGATAAAAGTGCACTCACCCCCCGACCTATATTCTCTATACTTTACTGGTATACTTCTGCTTAAAGCTCTGGCCAGCTCTGTCTCCGGTGGCTTATCTGTTATGGACCTATTATTTGGATTACACTACAGCCTAGAGAGCCCTGTGTGCTACTCCACAAATGCACACGCTGTCTCTGTACCGAAGTGTTTACCATTGGCCAAGATAAGCCAGGGAGAAAACAAAAGCATGGGCCACTTTCGCAGCAGCTCCGCAGCAGGACCGCCGACATGGCCTGTGCTGTGCAAGGGGTCTCGGTGTCCTCCCTCACCGAGCTGGTGGAAAGCAGGCAGAGATGGCTCCTTTCCAAGAGGGGATCTACAGGCTGGTGTAGGAGAGAGAGACAAGGAGAGGCAACACCCCTGAAATACAACCTATAAAAGGTTAAAAGTTGGATGACTGGTGAGTATCCTTTAGGACACCTGACCACACCTCTGTGGCTAACAGAGCTCTCCTTGAACCAGCACAGGGCAGACTATGCACACCCTTTCTGCAAACTCCACATTTAACGGCATGTTTGCTGCTTGCTTATCTCATACAGCCTGCTGAAAATAGAAGCATTTGAGAGACAGCTGACATCTCAGGTCCTCTCAGCTTTGAATGAAGGATAAAAAAATCCCCTTCAAAGATTCAAAGACTACAAATTCTAGTTGTTGCTAACCTTTGTCACATACTTCTCCTTCACCCCACCCACTCACCTCTGAAGGTTGAGCAAACGCTCAGAGCTGGGTCTAGCAGCAGATTTCTCAGCTGTTTATAAGACATTGGAGCACCTAAGTCCAAAATAATGCAGCCAAAGACAAACTAGTCATGGGTCTAAAGAAAGCAAGAAGAAGCCTGACTACTAGCTTGTTCTTAGCCTAACATTTCCAGCATTTGTCTTGGAGGCTTGAATTCCACTCCCTGCCCTCAAGACTATTTCTGTTGTACTTGATGGCTGTTCCTATGTTTGACATTAAGCTGGTTTGGTGGAGGAGAATCCACCTCCAACCTGCCTGCCACTCTCCCACACCAGAGGAGGCACTCACATCTTCAGCCCAGCACTCTCAAGTCCTTGGCTGCTTGATAGTCCAAGCATCTATAGGAAGATTGGCAAATCATGGCATTATTCCAAGTTATCGATATCCCAGACATGTTGGTTGAATTGGTTTAACCCTTCAGAGGGAATTCACAGCAGGTCCTCCATGTCCTCAGCACATGAGGTGTGCAGCTGGCTACTTAGGCCATGTGGGGCAGTGCGATGGCCCAGATGCCAGGGCTGGGTCACCTCCTTCAGCTGATAGCACTGATTTGCAGTCACAAGAGCACAACCTCTTACTTGCTCATGGGCACTGCAGCAACTCATGGGACTGGAGACCTGAACACATGGGGACAAAGAAATTACTCAAAATCAGCAGGGATATGGAATAAGCATGTTAGATCCCATACAATATGCCCTATCACGACAACCTCAACAATCTTCTCTCTTCTAAAATAAGCTTGAGCCCTTCTTCCATGAAAAAAAATAACTGCAAAGACAGCTGGGCTTGAGGGAAGCCTCTGAGCTAAGTACCCTAAGTAAAGCAAGACAATGAAAATCCTGAAAGGCAAAATTTTACTCTATGCTTGTCCCCAGAACTTCTTGTTGGTTCATTCCAAGTAGCTTCCCACAAAACAGCTTAGTATCAGGTGGCTCTTGCTCTACATGTTGGCGTTTTGGATCTCTTTGAGATCATCTGAGTCCTCCTAAATGTTGCATGCAGGGAAGGTGGGTGCCTAATGAGCAGTCCAGCTTCCATTCCACATGGGAAGCTCCTTAAAGTCCAGCTTTGCAACATTCAATTTGTAAGCACATAAATCATCTTTTACATCTGGTTCTCAACATCTGGGAGATCTATTACTGAGTTTGTTTAGAAAGTATATTTGATCTCAGTTCTGGCTGGAGCAGAGTGTCTGCATTTTGTCTCTCCTGATTCTGCATTGCCCAGCTGTTTGTGTACCAGCTTTCTGTGTAAACAAACCTGCTCCTGCCTGATTCATTCAGCAGTTTCACAAGCCAGCATTTGTGACCTTGCAATTCCCAGGCCTCCCTCAGAACAAGGCTGATTAAAGGAGAGCTTGTACTACCTCACGGCTGTCCCAGTACCTCACAGTAATGGGAAAAGGGATACAGAAACCTAGGACCATGTATGCATTTGAATACAATGAAGATATTGTTCCAGCTCGCCCAGCTGTGGCAGTGACATTAAGGAAACCAAAGAGTTTGTGCTATGATTTTCATGCTAGGAGTACAAAGGCTTTAAAAACTGCAGATACAGTATATTGGTCGGGTCTCTCTTACCCCTCTTGCCACATGGCTGGCTCAAGGCCTCAGGCTGACTTACCTACTACAGTGCTTTTCAGAGATGTAGCAATATGTTTTATTTCCCAGCTGAACTTCAATGTAAATACAGCCTAGAGAGATAAACCCAGCTGGCTCAGCAGCACCCACCATCTCCCTGCCCCTTCCCTGCCTCTGGGGACCAGCTTGTCACCCTGTCCCCTCCTGACCTTCTCTGGGCTCTGATCCTCCCCAGGAGGCACCAATGAGCAATTAACCATTCTCCTTCTGAGCTTGTTTCTCACAAGCACCATCCAATAATTGGGTAACAGAAAACAGACATGGAAAGGAAACAGGATGAGACCCAACCGATGGCTCCCCACATGCATCACATCATCCCACCGCACTGTCTCCCTCTAATCCATGGTACTGCCTACCAGACCACCTGATTACACATGCCTTCTCCAGAAGACAGTGAATGAAGAAACCAGAAAGGTAAAGCATGTAAAGAGAGTTTTGAATCATAAAAACTATAAATAAAGAAAAATGTGAATTTCCTGCAATTCTGATCATTCTCAGTCACCCTTCCGATGACGTCTGCAAATGTCTTCAGAGCAGGATTCAACAGCTGTGCAAAGGCAAATGCTTCCTCAGTGCAGTATGCTCCCTTTGCTCCAGGTTAGTGGGAAAAAAGATTTTCCACTAGTAGAAAACCCAGGTAACTGCATCGATTAGTAGACTGTAAATTAGTTTAACAGCAAATTATGTAAATGAGCCTGCTATTGAAATGTAATAGACTATTTTCAAAACAAGTGTTCCTGTTTAACATCTGCAGCTGGTGGAACAGTTCTCATCCCAGTGAGGAAAAAGTTTTCCTGTTGGGTAACGGAGATGTCCATTAGTATGACTGTGATTAAACTGCTGGTGTTACCTAGCAGTTGGGTAACTCCACATCACAGGGATTCATCACCGTTAAGAAGGTGCCAACTATTTAGGTAACTTTAAAGTGCTCACAAGTTACACCCATAGTTAACCTGACAGCATTACAGATGCAAAACCTGGGGGCTCATAACTGGGGAATCAGTGTGTGAAGTACCTAGAGCTACCATAAAATTGTGCCTGGGTATTGCTTTTTCAAGAAGATTATGGTCTAATTGAGTAAACATCAATTCAGGGAAGCCCCACAGCCTGTGTTATGCAAGATATCAGATTAGATAACAAACCTGTCTCCTGGATTTACAGCCGTGAAAAGCTGAGTCCTTCCTACAACTGACTGAGCAGAATTTTAACCCTCTGTGAATCCAAGCAAGAGCTGGCTGAGCAAGTTGACCTTTGGATAGTTTATCCTGCGTGGTTGGTGAGCAACATACTCTCCTAAGTATGCCACTCGTATCTATTAGCTTATTTTTAAGCTTATATCTGGAGATTATATAAATGAGATTCAAACAGTGTCCACAGATATGGGTTATAGACTATCAGGTTTTTTAGTTTGCTTTATCTGAATCTCATTCCTATGCTAAATTGTAAATTAATTAATACGTCTTCCTTGCTTCTCACATGGAGATTTTTTGCAGCATCAGCAGTTTAAAAAATCATCAAAAAATAGGCAGTGAGTGAAATGAAGCATCTATTAATATTTCTGATTTTGGGAACAGACTAGATTTTACTAAAGGTATCCTTTTAAGATGGAGCTAATCTAATCTGTCTATGGCTTTTGCACACTGATTTTTTGCCTTCTAATTTAAATAATGGTTTATGATCAGGAAATAGGTTTGTGTAAATTGTCCAGTGAAAGTCAGTATTATAAAAGTTAATGTATTCAGGATCACATGTATTTGTAGATTTGCCTCCTTTTTATAATCCTCTTTAAAACAAACCCCAAATATTCTCAGCTGAGTTGAGTAAACCATTTCAGAGATTAATATTAGCAGAATGAGGAGAAAAGTAAGAACAAAAGACAAGGGATCCCAGATATGTATTTAACTGAAAGCTTACATTAGAGAGTTGATAGAAGAATACAAGAACGCTGTTCCAGATGGCAGGAACTGCAGAGGAGGAAGAGCATGACTGCAAGAAGCAACACAGGGAAGCTAACGATAGATGAAGTAGGATGAGAAACAGACACTCTGAGGCATGCATCCAATTCTTCAGGTTATGTAAAATTATCTTTACCATTTATGCACTTCCCTCCTTTTCTGGGTGATGCACGTTGCAGATAGAGTTGGTAGCACTGCTTGTAATTACCACTGCCTGACAGTTCTCATTATAAGATCCTGCTTTCAGTTGCTGGTAAGTTTGTTATATGTTACTAATCCAGGCTGAAATGTCTTCTGCCAAGGCTTGGCCTCGGGCTGATTCTTTCCCCCTCCATTTTCTTTTAGGAGGAGGAGAGGGGAGGGCAGTTTCAGTAAAAATGGTTCTGTGGTTTTCAGGGCAAGATTAGGCAACCCTTCATTTGAGCAAGAGCTTGAAATTTGGCAAAAGGCAGGGAGGTCACCCTGATGCCAGAAGATGTAGCCAAGTTATAAATGTGGTTTTTAAAAAGTCTCAGCTCATGTACTTTAGCAGAGACTTGTCAGCTTGGCAGATGAATTTGCAGAGGGTTGTGTCAGCACAGGGCATGCTGTGCCCCCTGCCAGCTTCCAGGCCCTGGTAGGACTGTCCCTGGCAGGCAGCAGAGCTGGATGCTGCCTGCACCCAGTACTGCCACCAGCCCTGAGCAGGGGCAGCCCCTTGCCTCTGGGTGCCCAGGCTGCAGCTGCACTGGGGAGGCTCAAGGTTGAAGGTGAGTGGGAGCAGGGAGGTGGGGCTCAGTTAGCAAGGTAAAAAGGCACTTGATTACAAACCAGTGAGAATAAAAGTGTGATGACATAAGGAACTGGAAAGGTAACCACTAGCACCCCAGCCTAGCGAAGAGCCCAGGACCTGAAGTGGCATGACTGGCGGGACAAGAGGAGCAGGGTGGTCAGGAGGAGGAGGAAGCAGAACGGAAGAGAGAGGGAAGAAAAACATCTTGGTGATAGCTACCATGTCCTTTCCAGAGCAGAGCTGAGGTCACCCCTTTCCTCTTTTACCAGCAGAAATCTGGAAGTCAACTGGCACATGTGGCTCTTCCTGCTTGCAGAGGCTTCCTGCACTGTCTGAAAACCTGTGACTCCTGTTGCTTGCTTAGGTCTAAAGCTTCAGTTCTCCACCAGGGATGTCCATTAGTGCTTCTCCTTGGTGGAGCACCTCAGCTTGGGATCAGGGCAGACTCCTCTGCCATCCATTGTGCACACTCTCCTCTAATGCTGCGGGGGGAGACGAGAAGTGAGACATGGTGCACAGCCAGACTAGCTGTGTGTGCTCCCTTCCTTGCTGCTTGGGGGTGAAGAAAGAGCAGTTGTTGCCAGGCTGGGCTATGCAGAGATGATAAAGGCCCTAATACCATGTGTTGCTGCAGCCCTGAAGCATAACACAGAGCAGTTATGGAGGAAGAACTTGAAGAAAGGCAAGAAGCAATGGCCATTAACCGTATCCTTACTCATATGTCCTAATGATCTCTTTCTTCCCCAGCCAAGTCAATGGCCAGTCTCCCTTCACACCCCCACGAGCTCCTCACCCCAATATTTTCAATCCCCATAAAACTAAACCTCTGCCCCAGTCATGCCAACATGTCTTTTTTTCTGCAGCTCAGCATCTTCCCAATACCATTGTTCCCAGTGACCGTTATTCCTCAGGCCTCTTAGCCCCAGTATCATCTGAATATCCCAGCATACTCCCGATAACTCAACCCCAGTGACAGCACCCTGGAGCCCTTCTAGCTCTTGCATTAAACCCTGTTATTCTGTAGCCTCTACACCCTCACATCCACATCATCAAGACCCTGCTCACCTTCAGATTTACCTGTATCATCCCAAATGACTATTGCTACAACAGCTCCCTCATCCCTCATGCTGCCCAAGTCTCCAAGGTCTAGTTCCCAGTGTCACCCTGAAGACCTTCTCCAGCTGCCTCCTCCCCTTCATGCGAGGGGTGCTGGATGCAGAGACTTCACCAGCAAAACAGCACAATGCTTTCTTGTGTTTTCTAGTTACAGTCGACTTGGTCCTGAGGGTTGGGGTTCCTCCCAGCTGACCTTAAGACACCTGCATCCAACCAAGTGAGCATCAGTTTCCTTTACAGTGAATGGAGATAATTGGACACTTTTAGGGCACTATTGATCTAACTCAGTTTAGACATTTACTTTGGCTGCCCCAAAAGCACCATCATCTCTCTAATCACTGTAAGTGGAGACAAGGATTAGCTCAGTTTGGATATGTCCCTTGTTGACTTATAAATTTTGCTGAGACGATTGCACCCCAAACAACATTGCGTATTTACCCTTATTTCTTAATTCATGCTCAGCGATGATCTTTATTTTCCTTCAAAACAGCATTTCAAGTTTCCAGGGGAGTGTCCTGCGTCGTGAGCTTGCCCAGTGAGGGGTGGCTCAGCAGCAGCACCCTTGGCTGATTGATGCCATCAGCACACTACCACACCATACCACACCACCTAGTGGTAAGAGCTTAGATCTCAAAGCATGTTGTAGAAAAAAATTCATAACACAGTTGGGCACAGAAACGCCCCAGTGTTAAGCGTTATTGAAAAGCAGGAATAAGGGAAGGTTCCAGAAATGCTTTTTCCACCATTTCCATCCTTGTTCCTAGAAAGCGCTGTTCTCAGCTAGGCATTGTTTAGAACAAATTTCAGTGATATCTTTTGTTAAGGTCAGTATGTTCCAGTTTGATCAGCTTGGCCAGAATGGGTTGAAAGCTATAGAGACCAGAGAACAGGAGGAGATGACAACGTTACACACTGGAGAAATCCAGAGTGTGCTCATGTCTGGAAACCTCTGGGCAGTTTTCTCCATTGAAAATGATGGCATAGAAAGGGAAAGGCTCCAAGAAGGGCTACACAGGCACAGAGGTTTGGGACCAGTTTCACACGCAGAGAGTACTTGAACAAGCTACAGTTTTTCATCTCAAAAATAGAGAGGGCTAAGGAGAAAAGATGAAATATAAATAGGAAGAAAGTGAACAGGAAACTACTCCTCACCCTCTCTTCTGATACAAAAATCAGACAACATCAAATGAAATTAGCAGGGACCAGGTTCAAGACAAGTAAGATGCAATGGCTATTTGCACAACAGTTAATTAGGCAAAGAACTGCATAACTCTTTGCCACATATAGTGAATACTGAAATGCTTACCACCTGTCAGGAGAGCATTCGGGCTTCTACACCATACTCACAGAGTGCAGTCTGTGATAATACTTCTGTACTCTGGACTTCAAACAGATACGTATACATGTGCGTCTTCCTGTGCTTCCAGCCTCTGCTGCTGGCCGTGGCTCGTGATGGGGTACCTGCCTTGGCAGAGCTTTGCTCTGGGAAGTGGAGATGTTCCTAGGGGAAAAAAAAAATGTGTTTAAGTATGAAAAAAAAATTCAGAAACAAAAGCACAGTGTGCAAAGATATAGAAAAATATAGCTAGGATTTTTTTTCAGTTGATCTTGAACAGTTGTTTTCAAAGTTTTACAATAGAAAAACTGAAAATGATTTTTTTATTGTGCATTGAAACATTGAAAATCTGAAGTAACATCATCTTTCAAAAATTAATCTTGGCTCCAAGCTCCTTTTACATAGTATAGGTTGGTTGCTCGTTCACTGAATATTTTCATTATGTGCTTCTGTAGGGAAGATGGTTTGCAGGCATATTTATTTGAAGACTATATTACAATGAATAAGCATAAATAAAGTATATGAGAAGTCAGGGTAGGATTGCCTGGCAGCCTTCAATCTGTCATTCCCATGACTGCTAACTTGGCAATCTTAACATAGCTCTTTGTGTGGGACAAATTATAAACCAAATAATCCTGAGGTAAGGCTTTCATTGCCTACACGGTACTGAATGTATTTATTTTTCAATTCCATTCAAGTCCCAAGTGCTGTCACAGTGCCAAAGTTTCAGTCAATACGATTTTTCATACTGCAAATCATCTTTGTTCTGTTTAAAATTGAGCTGTCACACCTCTTGTAATGACTGGGGCAATGGTTTTTACAAAGATATCAAAAACTATTGAAACTTTTCAAGGCCTCCTGAAAATTTCCACAGAGAGACGATGTCGTTGAGGTGCACTGAGCCACATCCAGCAACAGCCTCTCTGGAGGCTGACAGAGGACCTTATCATCTCTTGAGCCTTTCTCTTTCAGTCTGGTGGTTTAGTAGGTGACATGGTGCC
Source organism: Fregata magnificens (assembly GCA_013389945.1). Classification (NCBI taxonomy): domain Eukaryota; kingdom Metazoa; phylum Chordata; class Aves; order Suliformes; family Fregatidae; genus Fregata; species Fregata magnificens. Next base: position 71,085 of record WAAD01028497.1, read on the forward strand.
CAACAAGAGCTGCAACGAGCTTGTCACGTAGCCAACAGCCCAAAGGTCCCTGTGCAAGAGCATCACCTGAAAGCAAGCACTCTGCCAGTTCCCCTCAGCATGCATCTTCAGCAACACCAAGCACGGTAACTCTTCATGGCGTCTCAGTGTCGCCTCATTATATTGGAGGAATATTACTCCTTAATGCACATTGCCCGTCTTCCACGGGGCTTTCAAAGGCTTTTTTTCCCCTTTGTATATGGGCAGGCAGTGGTTTGCCTGGGAGTTGGGAGGGGACCAGATCTCCTAACACTCTCCAGCAGTTCATTCTCTCCTTTTTCTTCATATACAAGTGAATAGGGGGAGGGAAGGAGGAAACTGAGCCCGCTTCTGGGGCTGCAGCAGCGGAAGATCCAGTTTAAACTGCCAGAGAGATTTCTTCTTTATTTACTACTGCAGAACAAAATACAATTACCAAGGATTTGGTTAGTCTATCATAAAAAAAAAAAATTGATTGACCTAGAAGGCTGATGCTTTTCTGTATATCACTACAAATGACACATCCTTTTGCTGTTTCAACACTGGTGGCATGAAAGTTTTAACAATTAAAAAAAAAGCTAAAATAACCACATTAAATTTGTAAGTATGCACCATGAACAAAATAAAAATAGCTTAGGATGCTAGAATCATTCCAAAGCAAACACAACCTAAAAATAATGAAGCTAAAGTTAAATTTAACAGAAATCAAATATATTAAGATCCAGGGAATCTTAAGCTAAAAAACTCTGCTTTGCTCTGACTCTTTAAAAAGTTATTTCAGGATCATAAACATTATTCAGATTTATACTGAGCTGGGATTTTTTGGATGCCTTATCTATATATTTTCTTCTGTTTGAGATTCTGGCCTTTACAAGTGTTTAACATTGGGCTTTTATGAAGCAATTAAGCATCTAGAAATGGACATTCCCAATTGACTATTATGGCTAGATTATTTTCCAGGAGGCAAAGGATTGAGGACAAATGAAATTCTTCAGTTTAAGGCATAATCAGTTAAAAAATTGAGCACTGCTCTGCATAAGAGAATTTTTGTTGAATAATGAAATTTTTAAACAAAACTAAGAGACATATGCTCCCATTTACCTCCCCCTTAGTAAAAAGCTTTCAAGCACACAAGTAAATGTAATCTTTGATGAGAATCTCTTCTGGTTTTCAAAACATCAGCAAGAGGATATTCAGGTTGCACATTCTGGGCCCACGCTGATGTATTACCTTTTCAAAATTAGTGTGGTTGCTACCGATACTCCTCTGAAAAGCACCAAAGTTTCTGAATTGCTTTTGGGATGGTGTTATTCACCTGGAGGTCTATGGTTTGGTGGATGCATTAGCTAATGCTGCTATGTAGGATACATTTCCTTTTTTTTTCTTTTTTTTCTGTAAGCAGCTGATGCAAACTCCATCTCTTTCAAACTTATGTGTCAAGTATTTTCTTCTTTCCTGGGAGACAGCTTTTATTTATCTCATAATTTTCTGTAAAGGCGGGTTGAGGGGGACATTCTGTTTGGGGGAAGAAGGGGAAAGACTACTGTTTAGGATAGGACTGGCTGCATCCATTTCAGATCCCTTTCGTTTGGAAAACCCACCAGAGTTAGGCCAGAAGAAAAAATGGGAAGGGCCAAAAAGCCCAAGAAAAATCGGTTATAATTTGTAGACTGTTCCGTTTATTGTGAATGAGAAGAAGAGATGGATTCCTAGCTCTTTCTGTCCATCAGTGAGTAACTGAGATTATCCCAGCTCATAACACAGCAAAATTCACCCCGAGCCTGACATTGATGAACTCTCCCTGCCTCTCCCCCAGACAGCCATGGACTTTAAAGCTGCTGTTCACACAAATGCCACAAAATAACAAAAGTCAGCTTCAGCTGGAGAGCAACCGCTCTCATAGCCAATTTCAACAGCACTACTGTCGTAAGGGCTATCTCACCAGCAGGAGCTAGTTGGTGGCTTTTCCAAACCCGTCAAGCCAAATCTCTCGATGCACACTTCTTTTCAGATCTTCCTAAAGCTATATGGATATCTTAAAAAAAAATTTCCCTTGCCCAGATGTAGCACTGCCACAGAAGAGCAGCTTGTTGGGGGGATCCCTGTTGTTACTAGATTTAATGGGTTACTCCCATTGACACAGGATCTTTCAGACGTGTGGGTTTCCAAGGACTTTCTCAGGAAAGGACGCTGGAGTCTGTGTCACTGAATCACTGGTGGGGCAGGAGATCCCAGGCTTTTATACATAGTCCCCTATGTTTTGGGAGGTCTCTGCTGAGAGAAGTACCATGCACAGAGGGCTGTTGGAGTATCTGGCACCCTGGCAGGAACATGGATGGTTCAAAGCAGGCTGGCATTGTAGCATTCAAATTACTTTTCAATTCCTCCCAGATCTTTTAATGCAAAGGTGGAATTTACACTGCAAAGGGAACGTTAAAACATGGAAGTATTTATCAAGCAAAACAGGATTCAGTTTGTTGGAGGTCCCGTACGCAGATCTGTGATTTACTTTAGGCTGGGAGCAACGTTTAGAGTTCCCTGTCACAGCTCTTAATTATGTTGTGCAGAGCTCCAAGCTTATTTAAAATGGTAGCAGACAAGTATAATTTGCGTGTTTAGGATCAGGATGATTCACTCAGCCACACGAAAACCCGTGGCCCGCACTGGCAGGGCAGCTTGAGGTCTGCTGAGAGGGGGCTCTGCTGGTATCAACTGCAGCTATTCTCTTACATTATTTAAAGCCAAAACCAGGGAGCAATTTGAAAGTAATAGATGTAAATGGATTACTACTATAAATCAGGGAAAAAAAATCCCGCTACATGGAGAAATCATTTTTAGAGGATGCACCTCCTACTCCCCCCAAGCTGTGCTTCAAGGTAAACTCCCCCCCCCCCCCCCCCCCCCCC
>WAAD01028497.1:74020-94050 GCA_013389945.1 Fregata magnificens
GACAGAAAAATAAAATAGGACCTAAAACAACAATTGCATTATTAATTTGCAATTTATGGCATAGCAACAGCTATCCAAAAGGATGCTGGATTAGCTGGCTCTGTGTTTGCTTTTATCTATCCATATTCTGGAAGGATGCACTTAATTCAGTGTTCCTTAAGTTTTAACTATGGTCATGCTCTGATAATTGAACTAAACCCTGGGAATGGGATTTATATATATTTCTGACACCTGGCCATCAAACCCTTCACTAAAGAATTACGTTACCACTGCAAAGGTAATGATTTTTTTGTAAACGATGTAGAGACTCTACACACCTATTGAATGGATGAATCAAGCAACTTATTTTTCAGCAAAAACATTTTCAGGTAGCTTTACAGGATTAGTAAAACTCATGGGAAATAACAGATGAATGACTGTGCTCTCATTGATGTAATTGTACTGGGCATGACTGTGTGCTTACTTACACCTTTGCAACCATTTTTTTCAGTACTGAGACTGACTACAGATTTCTGTTTCCCTCGTCTCGCTAGACAGAATAGCATTAACAGGTTTATACTGAACAGCAAACAGTTGAATAACATCCCAGGGAGAATTTTCCAGGGACTGTACTACCTGTGATAATTCATTTCTACACCTGTGATTTGACTTAATAGCATTTTGCTCCCACTTTTCATAGAAAAAGCTACGCAGTATCTAATGCACCACGGAGTCAAGGCACCCATTGGTACAAAACGAGAGATGCCAGGCTTGCCAGGGCAGTTTTCTGGTGTGCCAGAGTTTTGTGGCAGGTGCAAGCATTGCCGAGCCTACGAAGGTGACACCTTTGGTGAGCTAGGCTACAAGAGAAGACACTCGAAATGCCTCTGGAGAACAGCAGGCCAAGTGCACCTTGGCTCCCAAGGAAGCCTTTCCGGGGCAGGTTTTAGCACTTTCAGGAAATATTTGGGTAGTTCTTAACCCTACTTTTTTGTGTGAATGCCTTTCAAGAATGACTTGTTAGCAAAGGGAAAAAAAACCCCTTGAATAAAGCAAGTTATCTTTATAGTGGCAAATTAACTATACCCATTTCACAGGTAAGGCGTGTGAAGGGAAGAGGCTTGCCAGAAGTCTGTGCTCTATTACAGTTCAGGCTTTGGCTTGTGACCCTGTGTGATACCCCTTACCCATCCAGCCATGAGTAACTATTGCACTAGTCAGAAGTATCAAACTCCTGGTTTCGCCGTTTGCCTTTCCACACAAAGCAAACTAGAAAAGCTTGCTTCTATAAAATGACTATATTTTTAATCTCATCTTTTCCATATCAAGGAAGCAAGAGAATTGGTGCATTTTGTACATCAGGCATCTTTATTGCTGGCATCCGGTGCAGGCTGGGTATCATACAGTTAATAACCTCAGAAAGATGGTGTGTTGTCTTTTGTGCAAGACCAAAGCACACACGTGCTAAGGAGTTCTCTGCTAACTGGACTCAAATATTACTTGAAGGGAACAAAGTGTTCCCATCACTCTATCCAAAAATAGAAGAGGGAGAGACAATACTTCTTCAGGCATTTGCTAAAATGATAAGGGAGACGAACAAAACCCACTCCTAGCTCCAAATCTCATTTAAGCTCACTGAAACGCTGCTTCACCTACTCCAGTGCAGACACTGCTGATCCCAAACTCCCGAAAGTCCCATCCCTTCAATGTGGGGCAGAGAGAAGCAGCAACATTATCTTGTCTGCATTTTAAAATACAATCATTTGAGGGGAAAAAAAAAAATGCTAGTGAACTTCTGAAGGAAGTGACACGCTTTGATGGTATCACCTAAATTGGCATGCCTGGGCTTGAAGCTCCACCTCTTGCATTTTGTTTGCTGTACATTTAGTTCACTAAAGTACATCTTCAGGGAGGGGCTGTGTCCTGAAAGCTTCAAGATGTATTGCTTCCTGTCTCCCTAATCAGCTGTGCAACAGGGTAAATTTAGAAACAAAAGGCAGCGCAGCAGCGCTGGCAAATGGGTTTAGTGCACATTAAAACCTGTTTTGGAAAAGTCAGAACAGGTCGTGCATGTCTCCAGCTCAGGCAGAACTGGCAGGTTCTGAGCAAAATAATAAATAACTTGCGTACATTGAGCACCTTTCATCCTGAGAGAGCCTGAAGTATTTTACATAAGAGGAGTTATTGCCTACCCACCCATGAAACAGGCACCTGTGGAAGGCGGGCTGCACAAGCCAGATAGGGCACAAGCGTTTTAAAGAGGCAAGTGAAGACTATCATCTCCTCTATTCAAACACGCAGGAGGAATTTAGGTGGGCACATGAATTAGCCAGGTTGGAATTTAGCCAGGGAAGCAGTGTATGAAATAGTCCTTGCTTGGCAATAATTCTTTATTCTTTAATGACCCTAAGCCAAACACAGAGGATTTCATCTTAACTTACTGAAATTGCTCCAGAGTCCCAAACAGGTTTATATTCCAAAAATTCTCTTTCAAGTCTCATGAAACTTATTTATTCAAGGGCAGAATTGTAACAGCAGGAAGTGAACTGCAAGGAACACCTTCCTCAGTAGGAAGAAAAGAAAAAATGATATCGTAAAGAGAAAGTTTTGAGGTGAAGGGGGGCGGGAAATATGCCATTCCCTTAAGGGAAATATATACCCGTAAACAAATGATGTATAAGTCTGCAGGCCATCATTTTTACCACACAGCTCTGCACCGGAGAACGTGCAAAAGACTGTTCCATTAGAAAAGACCACACACTTCTTCTGCTGGATTTTTTTTCCCTCTTACCCAGTTTGATGCTTTTGTTTTTGCCAAGACTGGTATCTGGGCTTAGCTTCAAGCTCATCAGTAGTTCTCTTAGAGTTGCAGCCAAAACTACATCTTTTCCACAAAGGCTGGATGATTTTCAGGATGATTTTACTTCTCCGCAGGAGGTTTTTCTCCTACTAAGTGGGAGCTGTGCTCAATCTATTGTATCTTGGCCACACTCAAACTCAACTAGCTGGGTTAATTCACAGACAAATTGAACACATGCAGTACATTTAGTTAGAAGACAGATAGTACTAAAGTGCCCTTTACCATGGTGGAAACAGTTTGTCCAGTTTATTAAAGCAGTCGAGCTTAATTAAAGCACATAAATATTTTCAATAGAAGAAAAGAGCAGGTACTAAAGGACTTCTTAAGCAGAGAAAGAACCAATGTTTGGAAACCAAAACTTCTGCACTGTGGATAATAGATTCTTAGTAGCAGTTGCTTTTTACTTGAAGATCCTCTTTAACTATTTAATCAGCTTTTCTCTTGATAAACGGCCTAACTACTGTAATCTTCCTCTCTCACGCTTTCCTCATCATCACTACTCTCCTCTGCACCATCTCCAGTCCACATTTCATCAAATGCCGTACCCAAAAGGCTGACCAGCACTCCAGCTGCTCACTGATACGAACCAGCATAGAATTGCTTTGTGTCTGTTGTATTTGCATTTGTACGTCTCATGAGACCATATGTGTTTTTATAACAGCAAAAACGTGACAGATAAATCAATTTTGTGGTGTTCTCTTGAGTCAGTCACAAAAGCAATTTTATCTACTGAGCTTCCTAATCTTCAATTCCTGTAGTTTACTATTTCTCTCTGAGCGCATACTCATGTATCTGTCTTGATTGGTTTGCCTCCATTTTTTCTGCAAACACTTCACTGTCTGATCTTGTCTTATAGCACACTTGGAGCCCCTCCAAACTTTGTGTGTGTATTTGTAAATATATGCATATATATTTATATGCAAATGTATTAATACATATAAATGCATAAAATGCAAACATTCCTGCTGAGTTCTGAGTATTTTAATAACACAGAAAGTATATCATACATTTTTACAGATGACACAATGGAAAAAAAGAAAAAAAAAAAGCCAAAGAAAAGAGTGGCCACTGGAGTCAGTGCTAGAAGCGGTTAGTTAGAGCACTCAGTTTGCCTATTATGGGATACAAAAATCTCCTCTTTGTTCCAGTAGCAGGCTAGATCCTGTGCAAGCACAACACGCAGCCCAAAGGGCTGATTCAAAACCTAAGGTCGAAGACTTTTGACTTCAAAAACACCCTGAATCAGCTTCAAATGCCCAGACATCAGCTTGTCATCTTATATTCTAGTGCTACTGTTCTACCAAACAGAAGCTAGCAACAAGAGTTGTGGCACAGAAATAGTTATACTCAAGTGTAGAATAAATCCACGTTAATACATTTTAAAACAGTCTAGGCCCACCCATGGAGGCAGCTTAAATCTTCAAAAACAAAAGAAAACCCAGTAACTGTCATGGGATCTTGGGGATGGGGAAGTAATCTAAAAACATCTTAATCACTATTTAAAAAGAATAATTTAAGGAAGTAGCAGAGTATGTGCTACATATCAGTGGAACATGGCACTCAGTTGTATTAGGCACCCATTAGGGGTTTAATCCCTGCCATGAGTACATATTTTGCTCCATAACGTACCAGTTCTCTGTTTCCTTAGCCACACATACACAGCTCTGTGTTTGTGTATGCACGAATATGACTATGCAGTTACAGAATGAGCATATACTAAGATGCATAGCATGGATTATGCCTGAAATTTGAAGGTAAACTTCAGCGTAGACAAATCTTATCTGAAGCCAACTGCCCTCCTGTCCCAGATTAAAAGCAACAAATGCACTCTCACAGGAGGGGAGTAACTGGCAACCCTTCATTTTTTACCCCACCCCTTTGGTTTTGGGGTTTTGTTTTGTTTTTTTTTTTGTTCAAGGTGTCTTTAAGTCCTAAAAAGCTAAACTAACTTACGTATGGGTGCTATAACTACTCGAGACTGGTTTCTTGAGAGGCAGCATAGCTGAATAACATGTGCATTCACATTCTCACTCATTATTAATTTTGGGTTTGTGATTGAAATGCTCCTACATTGCACCTAAAAACCTGAAGATTTAAAAATAAGCAACAATTATACAGACTTTATAACTGGGATGGCACTTCTGTTGTTTTTTTTCCTTATAAGCTTAGACCAAATATCATAATGCTCATGAGAACCTGAGTTGTCTTTAGGCAGGAAGTTAGTGTTTATATATAGTGTGTCTATATACAGATACACACACAAATGCATGCAGCATTACTCTATGCATCTATATGTATAATGATGCAAGATTTTTTTCCCCCTCACGCTCATAATTAATCAATATACTTTTACACCTAAAAGATTACTTTGGCTTCCCAGAAAGAAGACCGGCTAAAGCTCAACAGGAAAGCTGAATCTGAAAAATAGCTAAAAACCTAAGGACTTAGGCACAAGTTTTCAGAGAAGGAAGAACTGGTGCACATTAATCTGTCAGTGGTAACTGTGCGCTCTTGTCTTCCACCAAATACAAGGTAATTCAAGTTAACTGGTGAGCAGCAGAGGAGGGCTACCTTGAATCAGCTCACCCTTCCTACTGAGTGTCCACATGCCAGTGAAAACTGTCTTTTAATATGCACTTACATATTACCTTTCTGTAAGGTATTTGTGGGTTTAAGCTAGTAGAATCAGATGCATACCTTATATTACAAAAATTATATTCCTATGTGGTGACTGAGTGGCCACTCAGTAAAAGACCCTCAAAATAACAGGGTTTTGGAATGAATTAATAGGAAGCACTTAAATACTGCTTTAGCCTCAAAGCATTTTGCAAACATTAACATTTCAGTGCTCCCAGGACACAAGTAAAACCATGCCACACAGCCTTCCCAGGAAATGGTAAAATGTCTCACTTAAAAGCTAAGCAGAAAGTCAGACGTGCCACTACAAGGTGGGAGTCCTCTTTATCCAGGGCAATGCCTACCCAGCTAGAGTGTGCCTGACTGCATTTTAAAAAACATCTTTATCCTTTGTTTGGGTTGTCACCAATGCACTCACTTCAATAACGCAGCCATCTGTTAGATGTTAGTGACATTAAAAATAAAATGCAAGCAAATGTGAAGCCAGTTGCCACAAAGAGACAAGTCCACCAGATGTCTTCACTTCGTTAGAAGCGAGACATTTCTAAAAGCAGCTGAGAAACTCTGGCCTCATACAGCAGTACAGCTCTGCTTCCTCCCTGTTTTCATGGACCTCACCAGACTTCACTATGTTATTTTCAAGGTAATGATAAAGCAAAATCCACATATCACAACAGTAACCTTCACTGGCAGACATCACAGTTGTAAGGAACCTGAGCCTTACTGTAGTCATGGATTTTTATGTAAAACCAGCTTATTTTCCAAGCCAGGGCTAGCATACGGGTAAGATACTCATATTACTCTTTGGCTGACAGGTTTTCTAGCATTCTTGCCACTAAGCTGCAAAGAGAAATTTCTATTTCTCAGTGATCTGTTGGTGCATATTACATTCAGATAATTCTGAGAGGAATCTATATCTATATAAAGATTACCAAATTTAATCATCAGGTGCCTCAAAGGACTGAGTTAAATGCCTGTGGGTCAAACTCCTTGCTACTTGAATAAGAATGCAGAGAATGCTAAGGGGAATGATCTCAGTCTCTCTTGCTATTTTGAACTGGAACCAGGTACATGTTTCAGTGTCTAACAATAAACATGCTTTTAAGGAAAACTCTGGGGTATTTCTCATTGTAAGCTCAGCTTTCCCTGAACATTACTTCATGCTAGTTTAATCTAACATTTGAGAAAGATCCTGAAAGGCTGTTAACAGGAACAAAGACCTTTAAAAGGAGAGTCATGTCTTAAGTGAAAAACCAAAATTGAGAATTAAAGGAAGTCACACAGTTTTACATACTGGTGTATTTAAATCTAAAAGCCAGGGCTTTAAAGCAGTTGTTAGAATCACCCGTGGGTGGGGATGAAGGTGATGGCAGGTACAGACTGCAGCAGCAGGTGAGCTTTAACAAGTCCAGCAGTTGTCACATTTTGTAGGCACTGAAACTTTTCTCAGCAGCAGTCCAAGTCTCTCGTGTATAGAAAGTGCAAGGCTGCCCACCAGGCTTTGCTTTTGCTAGCAACTTCTTGGATTAAACAGACATCCATAGCCCCTTGCAGCCTGCAGACCACAAGCTGAAGACCACTGGTCTAACCAGAAGGCATCTCACAGTTACTGCCATTTGCTGTGAGGTATCACCACCTAAATCATGCAATTTCTTAGAAGTGTGGGTCTGGGATTTTGTCATACATCCACACCACCAGTATCTTGTTTTAACTGTAGACTTTGAAAGTCCAGAACTACAGCTGGACCTCTCACGAGGCCTCCAGGTCACATTCTTCAACAGCAGATGATGGGCATGAAAGGACTGGTGAAGTCTGACAAGGGTCACGTGTCAGTCAAGAGAGCTGAGACAGTTGTATTTGCATGCCTAACAATGAAACTAGGCATGAAAGACTGAATAAAACTGTTGGCTTAAAAAAAAAAAAAAAAAATCACTGTTAACATCAGGTTGAAGTGCTGCTTAGGAGTCCTCCAGCAGGCATGGTGGCACTGGCATGGGGAGGGCTCTGTGCCCCTGCTATGGCAACCAGTCGCAGAAATCAAAGTAATGAAATAGGAAAGCTGAACTTTTCCAGTCTTTGGGAAGTCAAAGCAGAACAGGAATCCACCATCGTTCAAAAAAATCATGCTTGCCAATAGCCATCATGTAACAGTGGCTGGGCAGCATGTTTGGAGTCAGACTGTAATTTCTGCATTGTATTACAGACTTCAAACAGGATGACAGCTGAACTCTGGAGAGGAGGAACTCTGCTCTCCTTTGGGGATGAACAGCACCTAGTGCTACAGTCCCAGTGTTTAGGTGTTAGGCAAGCAAAGCTCACAGATGGTAAACATGATAATTTAAAAAACACTACAGTAGCTCAGAAATAGCATATGAGAGAGAAGGAGAAACGGCATTTTAGGTAAGATCTAACATACCATTTTTATGGAGCTCTATTTTGTTGCTGCATAACATCAAAGAAAAAGCCTCTTGGGCTGCTCATGACTCCCCCCCCCCCCCCNCCAATAAAATTACTCTGCCTCTCATGCTCTAATACAAGCCACTTCAATATAAAAAAAAAATTACTATTATCAGAGTGACTAACTTAATTCCCATATAGAGAAAAATGATACCAGTCAATAACAGCCTACATCTGTAGCATTCACTGTTACCACCTCTGCATTAAAGAGAGAGGAGTACATCAGGAAAAGTAAAAATCTCAAGTTTTCCACAAAAAACATTAGGCAGCTTTGTCAGATGTATTGGTATTTATACATTTCTTATTCAACATGCTTCCTCAATTTTTTTTCTTTAGAGAAAAACATACTGGCTTTTTTGTTTAAGAGACATAAGTACTGGATATGGTAGTTGGTACGAAGCTCTACCCAATATTCTAAAGACAACTCGGTTCTTCAGTTAGTGTTGGTTTTACCATTTCATGTAAGCCAAGATTTTTCATGCTGTGCAGATGTCTTCCTGCTTTGATGACATCTAAATTTAGAGGGTGCGGATAACTATTGTTAGCACCAATAAGTGGTGACGACAAGGGGCAAGAACACCACCTTTACTCTTCAAAGGCAACATCCAAACTATGGGTGCTGATGCCGTGAATAGAACTGATGGCCCCACTTTACCTCCAAATGAACCTCCAGAACAGGAGGTGCTAGAAAGATCATAGCCCCATCTCAAATAATTATTTTATTAATGATCCTAGGTGAAAAATGCTTTTTTTGCTGGTAACTTGCATATTAGCATAGGGAAGACTCAAAGCTTCCTTGGAAGCATACTATTTCTGGCTTACTGAAACGAATACTTTTTATTTTTAACCAAGTGTTGAAAATATTTCAAAAAGAATTGCCAACCGAGCCTGGAACACCTGGACCAGATATCCTGCTTTGCTGTAATAGAGTCTATTTAGGGCTGCCTCAGAAGGTCACTTACACTTCAACTACTGCAATATGTCACCACCTTATAAATGGGAGAGAGTGATATCACCAAACAAAATTGGTGCCTTGTCATGCCCTGGCACTGGCTTTCTACTCCCAGGTGCAAGGTGTGATGTTAGGTTTAAATTTAAAGGATCTGAGTAACTAAACCTAGCTATGAACTCATGAGTAAAAGACAAACTGATAGAAGCACTGAGCCCTGGACCTTTAACTAAGAAAACATGCAATGCACTGGATTTCACAGGGTTCAGGCATTTCAGTGCTGAGTAGTAGTAGCTCTGGAACTGCTAAAATGCAAATAGTGTATGCCTTCAGCCATCACGAATTGCATTACATTAAAAAACCACCTTTCAAAATTAATGAATCCTGTCAAGATTTTTGAAGCTGCAATCTTCAGACACTTTCAAGGTATGTCATTACATATTTCACAATTTCTAAGTCAAAACTTGGAAATGAAAGTAGTGTGTCTTTATTGATAGTCTGCCACCAATTATTGTATAAACTTAAGAGTTAGCCAAAAATGTATCCGCTATGTGGGAAGATCCTGAACATTGCAAGCATATCTGCAAAAAGTGGATGCTTTCTCATAGTAGGTAACAGAAGTTCTGTTTCCAGCTCTCACTGTAGTGCCATATGCAGTTAAAGTATTGTTTTACACAAACTGTATGAGGCTCAGCAGAGTCACTGTCTCTTCATTACTGCAAACACACAGAGATGTATACGTTAATGTTAAGCCTTCACTGACTTCAGTGGGACTTCTTAGCCTCTTAGGTGAGCTTGTTCACAATGTTTGCAGGACTGGAGTTTATGACTACAAAAGCTGTGACAAGGGGGATGAGAACAGACATACTACAACAGGAATTCCAACAATTCAATGCATCCATCTTACTGAAGAAAATCAGTATCTTTACATACTATTGAATGTTAAAAACAAACAAAGATGTTTAAGCACAAAGTATATATTTATACCAAATAAAACAACTGAAAAAGTATTACATAAAGAAAAATAATGTAACAGAATGTACTTAAGTACCTAACTTACAGTCATGCTCATATCTAAAAGTAACATTGGTAACTAATATATATAATTTTTGACAAGGGTGCATTTAAGAGTTCTCTAACATACAACATTCTAAATGTGGAGAGTATTTTTTCCGAGATACAGAAAACAAATTATTTTACACAGGCACACCTGTTAATTTGTATAAAAAACATGCTTGTAAGTGAAAAGGTCACTTTAGTACTAATTTACCAGATGTGTGAAAGCTATGTAGTGTTAAACATGTTGAAATCGTCTCTTCTCCTTTTGCATTGGTGAGCGCCAACACTGAATGGTACAATATTTCATCCATATGGTTTACTGACACTGCAACCTGTTTCCAAGCAGAAGCCCTGCCCAGGTGTTGAACAGCACAGTACTGTACAGCCCCATCTGTCTGCATGTAGTGTATTTATAACTAAAAGCTATTACAATTATTACAATGATTTGTTTCAATATATACATCAGTATAAAATACTACCCAAAACACTTTCGCATTTCAAACAACTTTAACCACTTCATCAAACAATGCATTTGCAGAATTAAAAAAAAAAAATCCAAATGAATGTTGATTGCCAACAGTACAGCGTCTCTACTGTATGTTTCCTAATAAATGAGAGAACGGAAATGTATTAAAATAAGTATCACAAACCAGAATTAATGTTAGAGCAGTTCAAGGATTCCCAGTTTGTCAGTATCTACCCTAAGCAGTGCTACCCAAATACAGTATGAGCCATTTAGTGTTTCTACAATGAGAAGAAAACATTCAAATATTAAAGCTGTGACAAACACACAAAAGCAAGGAAAGAAAATTTGTTCTGTACTTATCCCTGTTGTAGCAAGGTACAGCATGTCAGGAGTTTGCACTCAGTGCATCGTATGTGCTATTACACCTGGATACAACTGTGGAAGACAACTGAAATGGAATCAACTCTGAATTTCCTTGCTGTTGTGGTTTTATGTCAGACCATTCAAGTTATAACAACTTAGTGTCTTTTTTTCCTGAAGGGAAGAAGAGAGAAGAATTGATAATGAAACTGTAAAAATGCTACTAAAATCCCTATCTTGGACACAATATACTGCTTTAGGAGCTACTGTGTCATTGCACAATATAAGTGGCCTATTAGTCGCTGAATTATTGGTGTAGCAGAATATATTTGTCATTGCGGATGTATTTTGAAAATCGGTATTTTAAAACCTGCCTGTATTCCATAACAAGCCACAAACAATTTTGTGTATTTCAAACACTAATATCCTTACGTAAAGTAGTAAACATACATTTATAGTGGCATATTTCAAATCTCTGTCTCTGCTGCTTCAGTTTTTAAAATGAGACTTGGTTCAGGGTTTTCATTCTTTACATTATCCTAAAACAGAACTATTTCTGAAGCATAAAAAAATCCAAATGATAATAATAATAATATGGGTTTTTGTTTTGTTTTGCTAATTCATTCCTAACTCGAAAAATAATCAATGTCTTTAAAAAAAACACAAAACAAAAAAACGCCAAAAAATCTCTCCCCAGGAGAAGTCCCTGCTGGCTGAGATTTTTTTCAAAACCAAGTTTCACGCTTACAGTATCTTTATAGTCATGTTATACACCCTTGAAAATAAAGGCTCATGCTGAGAATGGTGACAGGCCCTTAATTATAGAGGTGTTAACTGGTGACACTATTTTTCATCAGAAAAAACCAAAAGCCCCACAAAACTTCATAGCTTATACTGAAAGTTTGATTCATGCTCATTTTGTTCATTTAAAAATACTCTTTGGAAACTGTGTCAACTCCTGCAGACAACTTAGTGATACATCTTTTCTTGTTAAAATAAAGATAATTCATATTCACCTCTACCCCATGCTAAGCTCTACTACTAATATACACTTCATTACCTGCTCATGTCACCATCTAACACATAACTTTACATTCTTCTATATATAGTGTCCAGGGCTTATTTTTCACCAAACAGAATTTGGTAACTATTACACTTAGGAGTTTTTCTTGAGGATTTTTTTTTTTTGGTGTTCTAGCCTTTTCATTGCAACTTAGAGTGATATTAATCGTTCAGACTTTTTCCACGTTAACTTAAGAGAAACTTTTCATAAAGTTTTTTCCCATTAAGGATTTTAAAATCTAAACTCGCTTAGATATCAAAACTGAAAACCAGAAGAGAGATTAGATGCATCTATCATTTTAAAATGGTTTCTGCTACTTTAAAATGCAATTAAAAATTGTACATACTTTTACATTGCTGCAATCAGATTCTAATTCAAAATCTTGCAAATAAACGTGAAAAATAAGCCACTGGTCATGAATTCTAACGATTACATTCAAAGCTAGCCTTTAAAAAAATAAAAAAGTTACAGGCAAAACATACTGGTTTATGTACTCACTAGCTTATCAGGCTACAATAGGCATGTTTTAAGTATAAAAAAAGCAGACAATTCAGATTTAAATAAGACTATGTGAAATCAGAAAAAACCCTTAGATTTCACTATTTAAAAAAAAAAAAAAAGAGAACACCTATAATTACTTCCCATCCTACAGCTACAGTTAAACCAACTAACAAAAATAATCAAACTATTTTTGACAAACAAAAGTTAGGCTAGAATATGTGGCAACAATCAAAGTTCATATATGTTTCTATGTAAAATGACTCATGATTTACTATAACATAAAATATGAACAAGAGCACTTTGTGACTAATGAAAGAGCTACTAGTAGAAACACTTAATGCCAAACAGTCTTCAGCCCTCCTTTAAGTCATATCTCCAAATCAGTATTGACTTCTTTTGACCAGATACATCATTTTTGGCTTGTCACCCCAGTATGTCATGTTTTACCACTTGCCACAGGCAGCAGGAGACAACTAGCTGAGCAAACTACAAGCAGTGACATGCAGAAATTAACTCTCAAATCTGAGTACTTAGGTAAAATGATACGCAAGCGCACACTAGGACAAAAGGAATGGCATTCGTCATCCAAATAGGCTCATCATCCCTCCCCACCCCCCTTGAACAGTAGTTGCAACAGCAATAGAAAATGATCAAGAAGATGTTGGTTCTTCAGAGTCAACTGTGGAAAAAAGTCAGCAATATATAACAGCAGCGATGGACAAGGAAGAGCAAAACGAAAGAATCTTGTTGAATATTTGTTCATTTACTTTTTCTGAACACAAGCCAAAGTGTGCCACGCTGGCTTGTTCTGAACTTCAGATACAGATGTCCTATTCTCCTTAGATCCTTCACAGATTTAGAATTCAGTCTCCCTGAGGCCCCTATAACCAAGTAAGAAAACTCTCTTTATCTAGCTTGGTGGCTGCCAAGACAGATTCCATGTCATTAAGGATGTCAGAGCTCAAAGCCTCTTGCAGACTTGGCATCAGTTCTTCTCCTTCTATATTCATCCCATCTCCTTCCAGTGTCCCAAGGTCCACATTTGTCCCTGGAATGGCTTCAAGGTAGTCTGGGAAACGGTTCTGATGGGACGGTATGTTACTTTGGCTGATACTGTCACCTAGTTATAACACAAAGCAAGATGGATATTAAATATACTGGAAGTACCGAAGCCACAATTTATCAGGACAACTGGTTAAAGGCTAATCCTGTATCTCTTGCATCATACAAGTAACATGATTCATAGAAATCCATCACAAAACCCAAAGATGACTTGACTGCATGCAGATGTACAAAGAACATGCCTTTGTTTCAACCTCTTCATCTACCGACCCAAATCTCTACAGATCTTTGATGTCATTTAGCATATTTTAATTTTTACGCTTAAAGGAAAAAGACAATACTGAGTCAAGTATTGTTTTGGAGCTGTATTAGCAACACTGGACGAAGTACTATTCTTAGTTCTGAACAAACAATATTACTTAAAAAAGCAAATGGACACTCAAATTGCATATAACAACAGGAGTGATACTATTTATGAGCAATCCCCCATCCTCCCAACAGAGCTGATTAAGAGTTTGTTTTTCACAAATCTAACTATAATATTTCTATTATAGAAATAGAAGAAGGTAGCACAATTGCGAAAAGTATCACAGCTTCTCAGAGTTGCTTGTTTTTATTGCAAAGGGGCTGAGCATTTGATGGACCCTAGTATATTTGGAAAACATGCATTAAGGATGTACACAAAAACAAACCTGTATCCATCTCATCAACACTGTTCAGGAAGTCATCGGGGGTTCTGGGTACACTATAACTGCTCATGCTAAGTCCGCTATCTGTGCTTTCATCTCTGGAGTGATATGTTCCACTGTAACAGAAGAAAGTGAGCAAAAAATGAGGGTAGAGTACTGGAGAAATTCAAATAAATGCTTGTTTTTGAAAAAAATTCAAGGGCTTTGAAAACATTGCTGTCACGAGAAATGCTCTATTCTAATAAAAAACTAAAGCCTTTGTGAGACACCTGGGTTTGATTTTATGCAGACCTTTTCCAATTAAAACCATATTATTTAGATTCAATTTACCTCGATGAAAGCATACTTAAACAACTTTAAAAACCTGCCTACCTGCGTTCTGCATAGTTTTAAACTTTTCACACCCACCCACAGCTAAAAACCATTAGAAGCATATCACAGATAGTCCCTAATGATTATAAAAATAACGGTGTAGCCTTTCACACTTCTGTAAGGATTAAAAAATTTCTAACTACTAACGTCCCCTCGTTTAGTCAACCACTGAAGTGTATTTTTAGGTCACTACTATTATAAATAGGAGCTATAGTTGGAACTCTTTTAGCGATTCTTCAATTGCTTCCCACTGGTGCATTACTACTAGTGCAGTCATACATGTCATGGCAAGAGAGTGCACTAATATAAATCAAATACGGGTACAGAAGCCATGCTATAAACAAACCCTGTTCAGAACCATTTTGTTGACAGAACAGTTAACAAAACACTGACAGCATGGGGCCTTACATGCATTCGCTTTCTTACTGCCATCTTACTGCTAGTGGAGCAAGCAAGACCAAGAAAGCTGCAGTGGGAAATTTGGCAGGGGTGTGTGTGTGTGGGGGGAAGTAGGCCAGTGTATTGAGTAGCAGGGTTTTCATAGCAGGGGGCTGCAGGGGTGGCCTCTGTGAGAAGACACCAGGAGCTGACCCCATGTCAGACATAGCTGGTTCCAGCTGGCTCCAACATGGTCCTCCTGCTGCCCAAAGCAGCATCAGTGACAGTGACAGTGGTGGGACTTCTGTGATAACATATTTAAGAAAGGGTAAAACACCCACTGTGCAGCAGCTGGGAGAGAGGAGTGAGAAAATGTGAAAGAAACAGCCCTGCAGACGCTAAGGTCAGTGAAGAAGGAGGGGGAGGAGGTGCTCCAGGTGCCAGAGCAGAGATGCCCCTGCAGCCCATGAAGATGATCATGGTGACACAGGTTGCCTCCCTGCAGCCCATGGAGGACCACGGCGGAGCAGATATCCACCCTGCAGCCTGTGGAGGACCTCATGCTGCAGCAGGTTAATGTGTCCTGAAGGAAGTGGCAGCCTGTGCAGAGTCCATGCAGGAGCAGGTTCCTGGGAGGAACTGTGGCCTGCATAAGCAGCTGCAGAAATATACCATTACGTCCCTCCCCCTGCATCTCCTAATATCCAAGCTTCACAAAACATTTTCAAAAGTCTTTATTTCTTCAGGTTGTGGTAGCATTCACTAAGAATTCTTACCGATTTTCCAGCTTGAATACTAAAATGAAGATCAACTTGACTTACTGTTCAAATTAGCATTTGAAGACATACTGATCCTTCTCATAACGTGCTCATTAAATACATAGCGTATACCTTTTTGTCAAGAATAAAGAACCAAACAGATGATGGTTGAACAGCTATTCAACATCGGATGCAAGTAGAATGCCATCAGCCATGAATATATTAGATTTCACAAAGACATCTTTGCCAAACAAGAAAGAAACCTAACATTTCTTTATAATTAAATAATAAATATTTTTTTAAGATTGATTTAAAAATAGTATCACCACACATTTGATAACAAGCCTAATAATTAAGCTATTTAAAACTTCTGTGAAAAAAATGCTGGTTTGTTTTGTGGGACAAAATACTAAAAACAGAACTGAGACTATGCTGAACTAAATCACTCTAGTTGAGAAGGCTTTTTGGCTGCTGCTCTCACACTTGGAATGTCCAGCCCTTCTCTTTGAATCACTCCTTAATACACATTTCCTCTTTATTCAACAAGGATTTCTTCATTTAGTAGTCACATCACCCCAAATTACTGCATGCAACTAAATTGCATTACCCAAAATAGAGTGGATGCTTCTCCAACTAATACTTGTTAAAATATGTGTATACAAAAGCAGAAATCCCAATTTAGGAGTTAAACAGAGAATTACCGTCACTACCAATATAAATCTAATAGACAAAAATATATAAAGAGTGGCAAACCAAAAAGTGAAATCATCTAATAAAGTCTGCATTGCTGGATGTCCCATTTAAAAAATAAAATATACCACAATGACAGTAAGTACTGAAGACAGGAGGCAGAGATTGACTATGTAAATGAAAACACTACTGTACATTTTCTCAAATTGCTCCAATGTAGCAACTATTTTCTGAGATTTTTTGGATGTTCTGATTATGTAGGCAGTGGAAAATATTCAACTACCTAAACTTTGGATATCCAACTTTGGTACCTAAAGTTAGGAGGACTGTCTCACCAGGAGCTTTATATATACCTTATAGAGAAATGCTTCTTTCTATCTTTAAGTCTGAACTTTAACGTAAGGGACATCAAGGAGATCATTAGGGCAAAACTATTGGTCTGCTGTATCTAATTCAGAGATAGCAACGCATACCCACAAATGTCCTTTTTAAAAATCCCTTTCCCTTACCCATATGCCAGAATTATGTGCGGTAACGTACATAAAATTACCTAGAAGGGGGCAATGCTCAGACCAAAATGCAAATTAAGAGATTCTGAACTCAAGTCAGGTACAGATTTTCAGTATTTTGCATAGGGTAAGGGCTACAAAAAAAGCCCAGTTAAACATATTTGCAACTAGACAAGTAGTATCTTTTTGTACTTTACAGTAAATAGTCCTTGCTAATTATCAACCTGCCAAAAATTGACAAACAACATGAGTTTGCCCTTTCTATCTCTTCTCCTGTTTCTAATTAAAGGTAAAGAGTCACCATTTTATATTCCATGTGTGTAGACGCACAACGTATAAACTGCATTAGTCCACTGCCATGGCCATTTGAAACCTAAACATGCGTTTCTTTCAGGTCAGAAAACAGGGTTTGAAGATGTAAAGATTCTATATAATTTAAGAACAAATTTCAAAATATACCTGGCCTCAGTGTATGATGGCAACAGCCTTCCAGAAATTCAAGCTTGTATGTTACTATAACGCAACAAGGCCATCATCTATCTACAGAGGCTTCTCATAGGGGAGCAGGTCAATTTTAAGATTTCTTGTCCTTTTTGTGCCTTGGGACAGGGCCAGCACAGTTAAGGCTCACAGCAGATCCCAGGATGAACTCCATGGAGGACAATCCCTCCCTCTAACAAAAAATGAAGTTTTCTAATCAGATTTGTTTGTGTAGGAGATAAGTCTTCCTGAAGGGTTTACCCAAAACTTGGAAATATTGCTTACTGCCTTAGGGAGTTTAACAACAAAACACCACTACTTTCTTCTCCACGTGCAAGGCGGTTTTTTTTCTTATTTGGTTTTCTCCAATATATACAAAGCACTGTGTACCTTGAGACAGAAACTTTTCTCCCACTCTCACAGTAGCACACACAACACTGGCACAGACAGACTTCATGCAGTAGGAAAAAAAGCTTAAGAGCAACAGATGTTATTTACATAACCTAAACTATATGAATGACAACAGATTTCACTGGCAAGATGGAGGGTATGTTCTTGCACCGTCTCCACTGAACTTTACCAACTTTGAGAATTAGAGTGAGGATAGTGTATATGAAATGACGAAGAAGTCTCCTGGAAAAGGCAGAAAATGAAACAAACTTAAGCTAAGCTGATGGAATATCAGTAACTGGAAAAATTACATACAATGACAGTACATCTTTAGGGATGAAGAATCTAAGTGTAAGATACCAGCAGCATTAAGTTATTTAAAAGAATACAGGAAGGGATTTATAATTGCAGCAAAAGTTTATAAAGATTTTAACAGTTTTCAGTATCTAAAGTTACAGCAGGTATTTAAGCTTGCCCTACTCCAAAATTATGCCAGTTCTAACATGATGTGGACTTCTTACCTTACAAGCACGTTTGAAACTGTATTTGTGGCAAAAACCATGGAAGTTAAGACTTACATTGAAAGAATCAAGATGAATTTCATGGGGTTTTCCAAGAGTATAATAATGTACCATTAAAGAGAAGGATGAGCGTGTTGTTATACTTCATAAGCACTTACAATACGCATCCTAAAGTTAGGCTAACATTTCAAGGTAATGCAGAAAAGTAGTGATGAGCTCTGACAGAACACATCATTTTTCTCTTTTATGGTAGGGGATACTGAGTTGATATCAGTTTAGAATGCTGACAAAATATAGTCCAAAAGAACTACAAAATTAACTACTCCAACTTCAGATCAACTACTTGATACTGCTGAAGTGTTAGTAGATTTTTACTCCATTAATTAAAAGTTTATGTGGCTTGGAGATTTGACTGTTTTACTGTTTTCATCTTTTATTTCCAGCACGCTAAGCAAAAACCACAGATACGACTTATCTCAAGCTGAAGAAGTTTCTCCAAAGTTCTAATGCTTAGTATGAAGCATTTCCAAACTGTAATTAGAACAGTATTTCCAACAAAACATTCCAAATCAGAGGGATTAAGGAAAAAGTTATATGAAAAACACTAGTCTATACTGTAAAATTCTAAACCTTGAATTAAAAGACCCACTTCAAAATGAAACATGCCACTATTTTCAGACCTAACATTAACAGAGTAAAAATACTGCTAAATTAAATACCTGAAGTGGAGGGGAGGGGTGAATGGAGAAACCTTAAAATGAACCTCAAGGTGTAGTCCTAAATGTGCCTCACAGTTCATTTGATCTCATAGCAAGCTATTCACAAGTTCTTCTGAGTCAGTAATTTGAAATGACTGTTAGTCAACAGATTATGCAGAGGCAAACATGTTATGACTTTGAATAAAAAACCTTCCTACAAGTCTGAACAGACTACTTCCTCCCACAGGAGACAGCTTTTAATCCTCAACTTTTACTAGACTTGCCATTTAAGGAAAGATTCATTTACAGCTGTGGCTTCTGGCACAGACAGATGTTCAAAATAAACTATTACATGTACCAAACAGAATTTTAAATCAATTTTTTCCCCTCTAGTAGCTACTCCTACAAACCTGTTAAGAAAGGGATCAGAACTATTTGTAGTCATTGTTCTCAGTTCCTGAGACATTCCAGGAGATGACACGGGATTTTGAGATCCACCATCTTGTTCCATTGTTGGAAGCTGGCTACGGAGAGCCAATTCCTAGAACAGGGGGAAGGTGAGAAAGATCATGTTAGGCATTTCAATGTACTTTTCAGATACATAAACACATGACATTATAGGTAATTGATGCTTTCACTGTTTTCAGTTACAAGATTTAAATGAAATTAAGTTTCTGAAGACAAAGCAGGAATTTTTACTGGCTTCAATGATAATGAAAGTTCCACCAGTCAAGCCCAGTATTACAGAGACTTCACTGTAAATGTATTTATTGATACAAATATCTGTATGTTTACATAAACCTTTTCTAGTTCACTTCAATACCCTTTGCTAAGTCTACTCTTAAGATCAAAAAAAGAATTGTTAATGCTATCTGACTCCTAAGATACATCCGTCTAGCTCTGCTGACTAGCACTTTCCCCCCATGTCTTTTAAGTTCTGATTTAGTCCCTGGTTTCCTTTTTACCTTGCTTGCTTCATTCAGCAAAGTTTAAAGTCTTTCCCTGCAAGTTCCCATTCACTCCTCCTGTTTGAGGCATACATTTTGAAATTTCTGATTAATCAAATCAGTGATTTGTCCCATATGTAAATCTTAAAGCTCTTCAAATCCCTAGCAATTTCTTAGTAAAACTAAGACACTGTACTTCTGAAGT
>WAAD01028497.1:95577-106406 GCA_013389945.1 Fregata magnificens
GATTTTGCACCAATACTTATAGAATCTTTTCAGCCTTGGGTTCATACCCGGAATACAGCACACCAGCACACCTTCCTTCCTCACTCTGACAGCAGAGCTGCCAATCAATGACTCCTCTGCTCTTACGTAGCTACAACTAAGAGGAGGGGCCAAAAGTGCCAGTGGCCTGAGGAAGAAGCTTAATCACACACCAGTGCCCCAAAGAGCGATGACAAAGCAAAACCAACATGGAGTCATTTCTGTATATAAAGCACTAAAGTGACATTATAGCTGATTGTGTGGTAGGCCTGGTCTTTCCAGTCAGCACTGCCTCGTAATGCAATAGTTTTTAAAAAAAAAAAAAAAGGCAAAAACCAACCCAACAAACAAAAAACCCCAAACAAACCAACAACCGGGAGAGGGAGAGGGAGGAAAAAGAGGAATCCATACGGGTTTCCCTTTTTAAGAGTTGTGGACACCAGAAAAGAAAAAACCCACAATTTTCTCTGCTGTACCTTAAGAAAAAAAAGTCAGTAAAAAGGAATAAGCAATTTGGAAAAATGGGAAAGTTACCTTTGTATTTTCTAAATCCCTAAGGATTTGCCTCTAAAGGGTAGGTGAGATTGAAGTTTCATCAGTTTATGAACTTAAATAGTATAGTAAAAATAAATGTAGCTCAGATACTAGCCAGCTAAAAAAGAAAAATCACATTTCACCAAAGGCCCAACTAAAAAGAGAAGTATTAAACCAGGAGAGCGAGCTGTATTTTGCCTATTCTTTGGCACGTACAATGTAGTGAAGTAAGTATTTTTAATATTAGTACTATTTTTATCCTTGTTTCAACAACAACAGTGCTAAAAGTGCAAAACTACAACTATTTTTAACTATAAGTAGCATTAATGCTACTTATTCAGGAGGCAGAACTACAGCACTTCCCCTCATTCAAGTAATAAATTTATGTCAATCTGGGAGTCTGAAAGAGAAAGGAATTACCAAAAAAGACGAGCTTTTCAGAAACAAACACAGAGCAGTTTTTAATCATTCCGTAAGATAAGCTTAGTTTTCTATAAGCCCTAAAGAGTGTATTAAGACTATTTTTCCTAAAAGCTGCATGTAAGGGAAGCTAAGGTTGCGTTGTTTGAAGAATGACCCTTTTATTTCTTCTTCCTTATGAAACTCATTTTCAATAAAAGTTATGTCTTTCCCATACTTTAAAAAAAAAAAAAGTATGGGAGTGTACAATCCACTCTCAGCTTCAGAGAGAGCAATGTGAACTCCAGGCTTTTAGTTCATGCTTTAAAATATATCCTTTATTAGACGTATTTAAAGTCTGGAGGCAAAAATAAAACCATGACAAAATCCTGGCTTAGATTTCTATAACTTGATGTCATCCTATTTTTGTAAGTATGTCAAACGTTTTTTTAAGTACCTCTGGGAAAATAAAAGCTTAGCATTCCTATTGTTAACACAAAAGCTGAATTTTGGTTATTGCATAAAAGACCAAAATGATCTGTCATCTCCTTAAGCAAAGTAGTTTTAAAAATAAGGTCAGCATTGTGTAATTTATCTGACTGACCTTATCCTTTTTTTTTTTTTTTTTTTTTAATAAGTGCATACAGATTAAGTTTTACATGAAGTTCTAGGTCATTCACACCATGTCCAAATTAACTGTAGAAAATTACTCTTTTCAGAGCATTTTTATTTTTATCTCCATGGCGCTTTTGAGGAAAAGTAAGAGACTCCCTTGTGCAACTCATGTATCACATTCTTAGTGTATTAAACATATGATATGCTACTTAACTTGAATTGATATATCCTTATAATTTTTTTTTTTTTTTGTAAATTTACTTTAAAAGGGCCAACTGTAACACTTCTGCCCCCAAACAATGCTCAACTATCAAACGATCCACAGGCTTCACCGGGATGGGAGAGAAGTATTAGGGGAAAGAGAACACTATGACCCTTATGGGCAGACTTTCAGCACCAGTTATTTCTTCAGACTAAGTATTTATGTTCTTGTTTGAGGGCTACAAAGTTACAGCATATGTACAAAAGAAACAGGGAAAACACATGGACAGATGAAGACAAATGAATTCGGCAATGAGGAGTTATGCAATTAGTGAAGAGTAAGGGGGAAATATAAATCATTCAGTGTTGCAATCATGAACACCAGCAAAATTAATTTAAGAGGTGATACTGATAGAGTGATAGTTAATTGTATTGTATACACTTGGCAAAGAACTCAATGCTACGTACTGTCTTCTGCATAAACATTCTGTGAACAAAAGCTTTTAAGCAACTCCTTTGCAAGCACAGATAGGACAGCAGAAATTGGAATAGACATTTGTAAATAAAGTCTGGCTTCTTGTCTGGTTTTGCAGTCCTTCATTGTGCCACTGCTTCATACTCCTCTTCCTATCTACCTGGCCCATGGCTCCAGTACTGCACCTGCCCAGCCAGGGTGTCTCAGAGCACCAGTAAGGCAGGTACGTGTCAGCAGGAGGCAGCAATCATGAAGGCTATGCAGAGCTGGATGGCCTCCCTCTACCAATTTTTGTCTGCTGCTAGCAAAAGCTGTTATTCACAGCCATCTTGTACTCAGGTCAACATGACTCATACCTTCTGCTAACCAATTGCTTTAGCAGTAGTTCTGTGATTAAGTTTTGCAACTGCAAACAGCACCAGTGACTCCAGGAAATCCACTGCAGTGAGCTACAACTCATAGACAGCCACAAAATGTGTCCTGAAGCAATGAGGGGCATAAAAAACAGACAAAGACAATGAATGCAGATCTGATTTACTCTATAGACTTTTAGACAGGGTATTTATCCATAAAGATCTACATTCACAAGCAAGCAATAAAATTATTTTGTTAATCTGCAAAGCTTAGGTGCTGCAAGCGGAATCAGAGCTTCTGAATTTTCAAGTTACTCATATAATACAAGTATCTTTCCTACTGTGTAACTTCTAGCTACCGATGCTTAGCATTTCCCACTTAAATCAACAGAGAGTGTGAAACTCAAATTCTACAGCTCTTGCCACACAAACTAATAAACAAAGTTTCACTTAGATCGATGGTTTTCAAGAAGGAATGAAGCTATACTATTTCAGAAGTCGAAGAACATTTAAAGCACTTATTTCCCAAGATGGCTGAACAACAGCAATGTTGCTTTTGCAGTAAAACTAGCTGAATTCCACGTTTTGTATGTTTTGATGGCAGCCAACATACCCTTCCCCCTGCAAATCTAGCCACACAGGACTCCCTTTCAATAACGGTTGCCTATTTATGTCCAATCATAATTGCATTTTCTAGGCAGTCTTTAAAGTAGTACCTTAGTGTACTGCTCATCAGAAATACAAAAGACTTAAATAATAATTAGGTCAAGGAACATCTCCATAATTTCTACAGGACATCCAACTCCAAGCTGAAATTCCCAATGCTTTGACAAAACTTTCTGTTTTACTTAATAGTGTTTAGAAGCAGTTTGTTAGTCAGGGCAGAGGAAGATGTGTGCCTTGATCTCTCTGTCACCATGGATCACAACCCAGGGGCAATTCAACAGTGACTTTTTAGTGATAGTTACAGATGGCCTTTGACTGCATATTCTTACCCCTCCCTTCAGCTGAAACTAGCATTTGTATGGCCCCTAAGACAAGTCAGAAAAACAACCTAGCTGAAAAATAATTTTTCTGATAGATCAGGTGTCTGATCTGTCTTGCAGTGTAGCCACACCAATGCTTTAGCTACTAAATTATGAAAAAAACAAATGTTAGACACATCCTGTTCTGCTGCCTTATTAAGGCAATCTCTGGCAGACAGCTGAGTTTAATGTCTTAAACTCCTGCAGTTCAGTTTGCCAGAGCATGTCTACCAGACCTCTCAGTCAGAAGTCATTTTATCGAGAAGCAAATATTTTGCTTAAAAAATACCACACAACTCCCCAGCTGCAGTCTTCAGCCCCAGTTTATTATGGATCTAGACAGGTGAATAAGTCTTCTCCTGAATTAATTTCTAAAGTCATGGCACTGCATAGGTGCGCTGCCTTACCTAGTCTCATGGTACTCTGCAACAAAGCTCTGTGCAACTGACGCAGAGTAAATGACAGGTACTTGACAGATTATCTGAACTAACCTTTAGCTACCTAAAATACAAGTGATTTCCTAGAAACAGATGACTATATAAATAAAGGCAATATACTAAGATTTGTTATTACATGCCGAATTTACTGCCATGGACTAAAGAAGTCAGTTCATTAATTTCAAAGATTTCTGGAAGGTAGTCCAGTAAATAACAATGGTTTGTTACCTAATGAAGTAAAATATTCCTACTAACAATACTGTATCAACAGTTCAGTGAAAACTTAGATAAATGCATACAAAATTGATTTCTGCCTACTTGGAATCTTCAAGTTACTTACGATATTGAACATGTGGCTCAGCTCCCTTATCTGCGTGACAGTTCTCCAGTAACATTTTATTATTGTCTTTGGAGAGTAAGAAATCAGTAACAATTTCTGTTCATTGTGCAAAAGAAACATCTAACAGAAAACTTAAACCATGAGGCACAAAGCAAAACTTAGTACTAATAAAAAGAGCTATCAAGTGAGTGAAACACAACAGAAGGAGGGATACAACATTTACTTGCAATAAAATGAGAAGTTTCAGGTATTATTTGTGACTGACTATTGATTAAAAAAAGTTCAATAAGAAGCAAAATTTTTAAATGGGAAAAAATTTTGTTGGAAAGACTCTTCACTGTGTCTTAGCTAGCCTTCCTAAAAACTTTTCACATTATGGATCTCTTCTTAGAATAAGACACATCACAGACCATTTCCTCTATCAAATATCACGCAATAAGGCAAATTAAAACTGAGGGAAACAACACAGCTATGAATTTGCTGCAAATGACGTGTTATTCTCTTCCTGCACCTTGTAAACATAATTTTCAAAAATGTTTCTGTACAGCAGTGGTCGTATCTTCACTGGTCAAAAAAGCCATGTTCAAAGACCAAGTGGCTGGCTTCAGTACCTTATCTCTGTTAAAAAAACACCCAAAACAATCAAAACCCAACACCCCTCCCCCCAACATAAACACCCTTGATGCAACCAAGACAGGTGAGCTTCAGATAACACATGGAGGGATGGGAAATGAGAGATTCAGGGGACAACACTGTTTGGGATTCACTAAGAAACTAAAATAACTATTGCCTGTCATTTCCACTAAGATTTGAACACAAGTATATCTTGTTATTTAACGACGTATTACAGGGGGAGAAAAAAAAACCCACCCCAAAACCTAAGTCCTCAGCAAAAATTCCAGCTTCACTAACATCATGGGAGTTCAAGAGTAAAGAATTCAAGACTGTACTGGTTTTTAACGATGCCTTCCTTACCTTCTAGAAAATGTCACAAATCTGACAGTAACACAGCTTTGTATTGGTGTACATGCAAAGTGACTGAAAAAAATCTTTTATTAAAAACAGTAATAGTGTCCTAGGAAACTAATACTTTCCTGGAACACTGGAAGTCATCTCAGCTAAGCTGATGAAAGGTGTCAAACACCAGCTAAAATGAACTTTAAGAAAAAAGGAATCATAGGAAACTAAAATATTTCAAACCCAGTAACTATTCAGTACTGTAAGTGCTTACATTTTATGCAATAAGAGCAAATATGAAAAAAATATGAAACAAAAACATGTGATTCAGCAAACAGTGACAGATCAGCCTTATATCTTCACAGATTCTTCACTGAGTAGGGGAGTTTCCAGAACATCACTCAGAAGTTGGTGAGAAATAAGTCCAGGGCAACAGGACAGAGAATATGAGAGGTACTTCATAAAATAAAAAGGACAAAAGAATGGAGACAATGAACAGAGAGCACATTCCAGGTATGCAGAACTACCAAGAAAGCAACACAGAGGTAACAGAAAGGTAAGTTGGAAAGCACAACTGAGTAGAGTAGCAAGGAAGCAGGGCTGTATCCGGTTCTCAGACAGGGATCTCCATTCAGTGCTAGAAACAAGCAGCAGATACGGAATGAGCAAGCATATACACAGGAACCTATCATGTAAACAGCTGCATAGTATGCCGATCTTACCAGCAAACAACCTAATATTAGCGGCAGACAAGTAAGAAATCTTCCAGTCTTAGCACAAGAAAGTAGTCTGCACAACATCCAAGAATAATGCCATCAGCACCTCAACATTATTTGCCTCTATCTCTTTCCATCGTATACTGGAAGGCAAGAAATCTGTTACCTATCATCTAGACAATTTTATGATTTATACAAAAGTTGACTGACATCTACTTTAGGTGAGGCATTGTTGACAACCGGATGCTAATTGCAGGAAAATGGAAGGAGAGCTACTGGGGATGGAGAGAAAGTCAAGTCACTCAATCTCTTAACTAAGACAGGTAGGCATCTTTAAGGTATTCACAGATAATTGATGATGACAAGCATAAGTAACTGGACAGATGCTTGGTGTTTTCAAATTCCCTGGATGTATCAATAGCTCTTGTTTTCACAGTAACAGTTTCACAGTAAATATGGAAGTTATAATTTTTGCCTTAAATACCTTTGACTTGGGACATTTTTAGAATTATAATAAAATACACCCTCATTCAAACAAGAATAGTCTTTTACGGTACTTGCTACAAAAGATGAAGCTGAGCAATTGTTTAATCTTTCCAGGAGGTATTTAAGTGCTAAGGCCCCCATACATAACACTTTGAGTGTTAGTGTCACTACAGGATACTACAGTATCATGGCAGAGAGATAAAAACTGACAAGGACACAATCTTCGCCCAGTACCAAAAAAACATGGCCAAAGATATCAATACAACCATGGCACTGTACCCAGGTTATGTGGACAAAAATGTCAAGAAGGAAGAGAAGGTAGGGCTGGATGCAGGATGTTGGACTAGGTGATCTTCAGCAGTCCCTTCCAACCTATTTGATTCTGTGATTAAGAAAAGCTCAGAGACCCAGTTAAAAGTAAAGGAACATTTCTCGGGTTTCTTTATCCATATAAAAGAGATACTTCATTAGAGGCAAGCTTCAAGAATGCTGGCGTAATATAATTTCTTTACAAAAGGAAGACCTTGACAATCCCTCTCTAAAATAGACTTAGTCTTCCCAGAATTAAGAGCACTGAACATTTGAAGATTTTAATTTTCAGTATTTCTTAAAAGAACATCTAAAATTTAGCAAGAGAAGCTATTATTCGTCCCCTAAGCACAGCTTTATCATCATGAAAGCACATAATTTATCTAAATGTCATTAATTTTATTCACAAAGGAAAGAAAGGATCTGTCAAAAAGAAAAAGTTGAATGAAGAAATGTTTGTTCTTTCTACAGATTTTTCACAGATTCCCTAGGTTGACTATGACCTGATAGAATGTACAGATTGGGACTTCAATAATGGCATCATTGGAGAAGACAGACAACATTTGCCTCTGTAAGTACAAGGCCTCAAGATGCATTTAAAGAACAATTTCCAGAATCAGTTCTCTAAGCACCTTCTTCCACATGTGGGTGCTCGCTACATTTTTGAAGCGACATACGAAAACAGAAAATACATTCAGATGATACAACATGAATAATCTAGTATTATAGAACTTTTAAGTTGACATGATTGCCTACTTTTCTATCCATCAGATCACTCAAACACAGCTTGACTCATGGCAAGTGCAGACTAATAAAACTGATCCCAGGCAGGTGAGTATACAAGTGAGTCTGATATGAAGCCAGTTTAAATGTAACTGGAATCCTGATTTTTGCATAAATCCTTTCATCAGTTCCCATCCCAAACAAAGCAGAGTGACCACTACATATACATTTAATGAATTATCAATAAGGTCCCTTTGAGTTTTTGCAGCTTTTTAGTGTTTTAAGCCAGAATTTCAAGAAGTTCAAAAAATCTGATTTTACTGAGTTAAGTATGAAACTGATCCCAAAGTTCTCCATTTGCTGCATATTTCTGAGTTGGCAACAGGAAGAAGTTACTGTGGAAGAGCGAACAATTGCATGACAGGGCTTCAGGCATACAAGACAACACAGAATACACTTTTGGCATTCAGTAAGAAAAACATCCCTTCTGAATGACCTAATCGTGGCAGAAGATAAGGTGTTTCCAACTGGCGTGGAGGAGTGTGCTTCTCTATTTATTCCCTTGTATACCAGCAATTCTTAAGGAATTTTTTTCTCCTCCTTCATAATAGGATCTAATATTGATCAACGAGATCATTATGTGGTTAATGCTCTGTAAATGAATCAAATTATTACATCTCAATTAAAATGCTTTACTTTTAGAGCTGCACTGATATTGCCAAACAAGAAAGTATTTCTTCCGGGGTGTCAGTACTGTTTCTAAGGTCTGAGGTTTCTATTTTGAAGATGATCTTCTCAGGAGAACTAGTAATGGACAAATTTTGTGGTAGTCTTCAGAATGCAATAGTACACCAGTATTCATGGCTTCCAAACACAGGATGCTTTCTTTTATTCTGTTTTTCTTGCCTAGTGCATATAGTGTTTTTCTTAGAAAAACAAAGTACAATACAAGCCAATATAAATATTTTCCTAAGAACCAGTAGATTACTGTTAGCAATAGCAAGCAAGAAGCTCTCTGAATATATCCATAAATCCACCCTTTCAGAGATCCATTCCATATTCAACTTCTTAAGAGCCTAAAAGAAGTCCGCTTTAAACTGTTTATTATGCTTCACATTTTGACCAATTTTCTTTTGGTCTGAGCTTGGGAGGCTTTTCAGAATTGTTGTTTCCTATACAGAAAATGTATCTGTGCAGGAGCCTGTTAAATGTCAAAATGGAATAATTACATATTATATCCCCATAGCAATTATTTTGTTAGTCTAATCTATTAAATAATTCTGTTACACTGTACATGCTTAAAAATCATAAATATTTCAAGTGACTTTTTATTAACTGATTACAGATATCCTTCTTTAAGATCATACCTGTTTAAACAAACTGATAAGAACATTCATATGAACAATACTTAAAAGTCACAAACTACTACCTTAGATATAATGGGAGGTTTGCTTTAAATACACATCTTGATGACATCAGGACTGGAACAGCAGTATCCTCAAGAATGCTAAACAAGAAGGTTGTTTTCAACGCAGAAAAATGTGCAATGAATTCCTCATTTGCTTTTAAATATTGATATAAAGTTGTGGTAAATGCAGCACTCTTAAAAACAATGTTAGGGTCATGACCAGAGAAGTGGTTCAAAAATGTGTATGGCAGAGCTTGGGGTGAGTTTTTTGTTTGTTTTTCTTTTTTAGAATGCCTTTATATAGCAAAAAGTTCCTCTGCTAGCCTAATTTAATGCTTTCATTTTTCTAAGTATGCTGAAACATCAGTTAAGAGCCTACCTGATGTTTTGGAGAATTTGCTGTGCTGGGATTGATATTCCGCAATGCCTAAGAGTAAAAATAAGATGGATAAAAATTACTTTAGCTGCATGGTTTGCCTATGCAGGCCGTCTTATAAACACCATCTTGTAGTATCAAGCCCCCAAGACAGGCCAGATAAGACAGGATAAGGGAGTTAAGAAACTATGAAAATCACAACAGAGTGAAACAAAACTCACAGATTTACCAAGGATGCATATTTGACAGATAAGCTTAATGACCAGGGAAAACAACATGAAGGGAACTGGCTGTCACCTGGTCCAAAGTTAGTCAGGTTCTCCATGACAACTGAGGTAAGAAGGCAATTAGAAGGCCTACCTAGAAGCATGCTAGCACAGGATAAAATGTTTGCTGGTGGATTAATAGCAAAGCAGGAACAGCAGAAGCCCAGGTGCTTAAGCAGAGAGAAAGTCCTGATGCCACTTTTGAAATGTATTCTTACCTAGAGTACTATAAAAAGTAACGGCTGTAAAGATGACCCATCTTACACCAAGAGATGCTGAAGATTCCTACAAAACAGACTTTGACTACAATGGGGATAATGGGAGTCAGATTCCAGGACAGAATACTGCAGGTGATGAAGAAAGAGAAAAGCTGTCTTTGAGGACATTAAGATATTATCCTCTCCTGATACAAGGCCCATCACCCAAAGTGAAAAGGGAACAGGGTAAGATTTTAGAAGGTTTTCCTCAAGGAAACGATTAGTGCTTTCTCTGGCAGTGTCAAAAACCAAAGAATATCCTAAGTATCTAGCACAGATGGTAGTAACTATTAAAACATTCAGATGGAAAAACTGAAGCAGAAGGCCTAAAGTCAAAAGGAAGTCAAGCCCGAATTCAAAATCCAGAGATTCCAATGTCCAGTCCTACACTTTAACATTTGCTACAGCTGTATTCATAGAGTAGAATAATACTGAAAGGAATAGCTTGCAGTCTAATTATGTAGTTTGAAGTTCTTCAGCATAAGAAAACCACAGGCTCAAAATGCAGCACAAGTGATTCAGTTGTTCCATGCTCCACTCCACTGTTTAACAGATAAGATTTTAGCAACAAGGTGTCTCCTCAATGAATCTTATATCAACTTTAAAAGTACTTTGAAATCCTACAGACTGCGACAGGTTCTAAAAGTGAAAGACTTTCCTCCACTTAAAAGGGAGAACTAAAGCAGCTGTGGGAACCAACTTCTTGTCTTTTTGCATGACTCAGAACTCAATGAATATGAAATATATTCTCAAGAGGGATATCCAATCATATCAACAGTGCATGATGTCATCCTAATAGTAAAGAAGCCTGTTCTTGGAGAAGTTTGTTAGAGAGAGGAATGAGGGAGGAAAGCAAAATCCTTCAGTCTGATAAGTCAGATGCTTTCACTACCAAGCTGATACCAGTAACAGAATGAATTCAGACCTTTTTAGA
>WAAD01028513.1:2977-14586 GCA_013389945.1 Fregata magnificens
ACATTGGGAAACATTTGGCAATAAAATAATTTACAAAGAGGTGCAATTGATATCTGCAGTTTTTAGACAGAAATCTAAAACTAGACTAAATAAAACACTGTGATATGTTTTGCAAAGAACAGTCTTCCAGTGGTGGGGATAGGATGATTTTATAAGAAAGCATTGCCAGTTAAGAGTGATAGAGTGATGCAGAATCAGATAT
This sequence comes from Fregata magnificens, assembly GCA_013389945.1. NCBI lineage: Eukaryota > Metazoa > Chordata > Aves > Suliformes > Fregatidae > Fregata > Fregata magnificens. The sequence continues at coordinate 3,180 of WAAD01028513.1, forward strand.
GGGAGAGAGGAAAAAGATTTGAAAAAGTACGTTTATTTGCAGACAGGAGGAACTGAGAGTTTGCGAACAAGTGCTTTGCTTTTGTGCAGGGTGGCAGCAGTTCAGCACAGATGCACTTACACAAATAACTGATTGCTTGCATCTGATAGCCGTGGTGCAGATAAAGCCTTATGTTTTCCATATTTTGCACATCTGCAAAATCTCTGCCACTCGAGTGATTCTAAGTGACTTACAGCATGTCAGTGAGATAAGTTAATAGTGCAGTTTAAAGACACTGCATGTTACTTTCAGCAGTATTTGGATTGAAATTTTTCAGTGCTGGAGTACGATCTGTACAGCTTTACTGATAGCAGAACCTGTGATTGTATTTGTGTGTGTGGACCATTAGCATTTTGACCACTTTCTGATATAAACCTGCCAGTATAGCAATAGTCATTACAGTACTTAAAATTGTATTTGCCTGTTTGCATTAGGACTTCCACCTTTGCTAACACAAATGGACTTTGATGGAGGTTAAGAAAAATGCTATCTTTCAAGAATCGAACATATGAGTAACAGATGATATTGTCTCTGTATGTTCTCCATATTCTCAGCCAAATCTAGGTCACAAGCTGAAAGGTTGATACGTTAGGAAAGAGCTAAATGTGCACTTTTAAAAAGAGGTGAAAAGTAAACATGTATAGAAAACCTAATATTGGATGAAGACTTCTGAGAAAGTGGCAGTTGTCAGAAAGTTGCCAGATTTGTATTTTTGTAAGAAACACAAATATGAATGTCTACTTTCTGACCTGTGCTCTAGTGATTAGACTACTATCCTGGTTTTTCTGGGTTTTTTCCTGGTTATAATGACAGTAGTCATATAAAAGATACTGAATGAAAAGCTACCAATTGAACAGGAATTTTATCTTGACAGGGGTCTTTGGATACTTCATTAGTACATGCATTTAATATAACTGCAATGCTCACATATTGAAAAAATATAGATGATCCTAAAGACTGAGATACAGCAAATGTATTTTCAAATAAATGCTTTAGCATCCCCTGAAAACATGCCAAACAGCTTCATCTAACTAAATATTGTCCCATAATTTTGAAATTAACCAAATATCTGGCATGTTTTCCATTTCTTATGCAATCTGTCCTTCAGACGGTTGCTGCGACTTAGATATTAGTGTCAAGCAAGTAGCATTTTCTCAGAACTCAGCTCTGCAGAATGGTAGAAGTGGTTTCAGATGAGAACATTGACTCAGATTTATCTATAGATATGAGATCAAATCAAATGACTGACAGATGAGGCTTTGAAAAATACTATATAACTGAACCTTAGGTGTTTTCCAAATAAGTTGCAGCTGATTCAGAATGAATGGAATATACTTTGGGACAGGAGGTGGTGGGGAGAGATTGGATAGAGGCAAGCGGAGTGGAAAACTCACATGAAGGTGTGATTCAAGCTCAGGATATGACTGTGGCTTTTTTATAGTCTTGAAAACAAGGAAGTGGTTGACAGTAAGAATCAAGAAGTGNAATTCTTACTCTGCCTGAATTCCAATAACAGACTTCATTTATTCCATGGTATGCACTGGACAGAGAACTTATTTAATCCTGCCTAATATTAAACTCTAGAACATATGAACATTGAAGAGTAGTTTTCCTAATTGTGATTAATTTACAATTTGTTTTGCAAATGTGAAATATTTTGTTCAATCTTGGATTTATAACAAGCAGTTTGTGAGTTGTTATGATGAAGTAATTCATGCATTTTCAGTTGAAGTGGAAGTTGGATCTAATGATAACCCCTAAATGATGAAGAGGTTTTTAAGAGCTGTAGCTAAACTTAAATGTGTAGCTGTAAATCGCACCCTTGATTTGTAATGCTTAATCTTAGATGCATAATATTTAAACATTATTACATAAATAATGCAGGCTATTTAAATGTGTATCAGTATAAATCAAGCCATTAACTTCTGTTTTTCCAGATAATTTCTTGTTCCAGCAGGAAAAGTGTTGCCATTACTGCTTCTACCCAAACTCCTTAGCCTCCTTTAGCAGTTAGAGCATGCACTTGGGTGTTGAGTATGCAAATCACATACTGATATCAAGAGCAAATTCTAAATACTGACATCATTCTAGAACATACAGTGTTCTCCGAGTGCTTGAAGAATATTATTTCACGATATGGCATTGGCTTTGGCAGATCAGCATTTTTCTGTATCATTATAGGGGGAGAAGTACAACTTCAATGCCTATAGCATTGTGAGCTGCTTGTGAGCATTTACTGCCGTACTGGAAATACATAGTCCATTCTTTGGTCTTGCAATGGACATGGGTTACACGGACTCAGACCAGGTTGTGTAGACTCAAAGGATTCCCTAGAAAAGAGGTCCAAAAGAGATACCTTTCAGGGGACCAAAGAAAACCCCCAAAACCAAGACACCCACAAACAAAACTTAACCTATGCTTAAGTGTTCCTTTGTAAATTAACTGTACATTAAAACATCAGAATGTCACAGTGCAGAGATAATCTGATACTTCATAGATTTTAGTTAAACAGAGTTTTAAAACTGTTGTTGCTTGTCAAAAGGCTGAACGCTTTTGTAGCTAATAAAGGCAAGGCAAAACTGCAAATAATCCCAAGGAAGACGTGTTCAAAATAAGTGTTTTGCTTCCTGGTCTACTGCCAAAAGCAAGACAAATGTTTATTCATTCAGTTACTTTTGGTAATGTTTCCTGTAAGAAGGAATCCAGGATTAGAATTAATGGGAGAAAGTAAATGAGAATTTCTTCTGATTTACTGCATTACTAAATACTTTTTAAATGCCAGGCAATGTGTGAGGCAACTGGTTTTATTTACATGTTGTTTTCTAAAAAAAGAAGAAACTGTTCTAAATTTCAGGCAATCAATCAGGTTTGTTTCACTAAAACCAAACAAGTTGTTCTTAAAAGTATGGGTAAGAAGTAAATTAATTAGCTAAAAAAATGTTAGCACAGAAACAAATACATTGTTTCACATGGTTTAGCACTAGCTATTTTCTTTTGTTAGAATAGAATGTTCTTCTTTCTCCTGCATTTTCATCTGAGGATTCATTTTCAGTTTGTCTTTCTTCTGTGGAGTAAAGTTATTGGTGAACAGTTGCTCATTTTACCATGTGCAGAGAGAGGACAGAATAGGGTTATAAAGAAAGGTGAATAAGAGCATCTGAGTAGAGTAATCATGTAATCATCTCAGATTTGTTTGCTACTGGTGACATCAGATGGCTAACTCAGCGTAATACTGATCTAGAAATCAGTGAAAATTTAAAAGGTTTGGTATTGATGTCTGTTATATTTGGAGATCCACAGCCACAATATTCCATGAAGGAAGTATCCATGATATTGGTACTTCTGTACTTTGTCCATACTTTTTTGATCTATTTTGTTGCTCTCAAAATAAATACTTTTTTTTGTTTTGTTTTCATGCTTTCATGCTAGGTACTGGTAAGAAACTGAAAATACAGAAATGAATAGAGGATGATGTGCACAAACAGGCAGGATTTTAAAGTTAAACCTTACAGGGTCAACCTGGGTTTAATTTGAAGGGATACGTGGAAATTAGCTTTGATTTCTTCTTACTTATGTACTTACTTAGTTTTGTTTACTTACTCAAAATTAAAATCAATCACAGAAATTATCAATATTATACTAAAGCATAAAAATATACTTTTTTCATTCTCTTCAAGTGAAATTTGGAAGGATCATTGAAGTTTGTGTTCAAAAGAATGTCAGGATATCAGCTGAATTTAATTTTTTGCTCTGCTGGAAGCTAATCTCATTAAGAAGATTCCGTTTTAATACAGTAATGACAGGCTCTTCCTAACTGAGTCTTTCAGAATTAAACAAAAAACTAAGAGCTAACCTAAACCAAAAAGTTACAACCTTCTTCTATTTGTCCTTTTTGGCTGTGTTGGCTGCATCTGTTCAGCTGGTATTTCAGCAGGTTTAGTACAAAACTGCTTCTCCATCAGAGGTAATTTACTCTACTTGAAGAGCTCTTTTTTGCAGTGCCCCAACTTCTTCATTCAGTTTTCTGTCGGAAACTCCACATCAATCTAAGCAAAATTTACTTAAGATCTTTAAAATCAGGAACAATAACTTAAAAGAAAAATAAGTTTGAAAGAAACTAATCGGTCTGTCCTCATGCTTGATTTGCTTAAGAAATATTGATAGTACAATAATCTAAGCAGTTCATACTGTCTGCTAACTATTTTTTAATCTCGTAGATGGGGAGTTTCACTCTTAAACAGGCCAAATAAATTATTATATTTAAATAGTAACACATGATTATTTGAAAGTTAGCATAAAACGAAGGAGTCCTTTAATGGTTCAAGTATGCTTTTTTTGAATCCTTTGTTATTTTTGGAACATTTATACATAAATAATTTTGTCATATTAGGAAACATAGTATTAATCCTGTTTTCCTCTTGCTTGCAGGGCAGCACAACTATTTATGTGCTGGAAGAAATGACTGCATAGTCGATAAAATTCGTAGGAAGAACTGTCCAGCATGTCGTTTGAGGAAGTGCTGTCAAGCCGGTATGGTCCTGGGAGGTGAGCTGCTTTTCAAATCTGATTCAGAAAAATAGGCAGTCAAGAACACTACCTTCAATCTGTCAAGTTTAAACAACATTACTTTGATACTGTAAAGGAAAGAACCACATTAGAATGTTATTTTTGGAAGAATTACCTGATGTTTTAAAATTCCTTGTAATTTTTCTTTAATGAGTCTGGAAATCCTGAAACAAAAAAACTTTCTGTAAGAATGACTCCCTCCTACTGTGTACCCTTATAGTCACTTTCTTGCAAGGGCAGGAATTGTGTCTTTGGTGTGTATTTATTAATAATTTTGGATCAGAAAATTTGATTTAGGTAAAAAATAAAGAAGCAAATTGAGACTGACACTAAAATCAGGAATCAGTACTATCCCGTTCTCTTTTCTGTCGTGCTCTCCATCATTGCTTTGAGTACATGTCAACAAAATTATATCCTTCTGTTCCACCGAAGAGGACCAGGCAGTGCACCAACACTACAGACTTTGCATACTAGATGCTGGGAATTCCCATCTTTGTATTAGTTCTTGCTGTAACAGATTTGCTTTTTTTATGTATCATTAATCAAAATTGAGCACTATGCCTTTGAAAACCTACAGGGAGAAAGTGGTGTAGGGACAGGTAGTCACATGGCAAGTTTTGCTGTGCTAATATGCAGGAATGATGCATACTTTTCCTGGGGTTTTTTCATATTTTTCATGAGAACTTTAGCTATATAAAGTTTTGGATCAGCACAAAGCTTGAAAATACATGGCTAAGAATAAGAAAATGGCTACATAAAGATGATAGAAAGAATATGTTCCTAACGGAAATAAAAAAAAAAAGGAAGGAGAAAAACCTGATTTCTTTCTAATATGATTTATTTTAGTGCATCAAACATCTCTCTCTCTCTGCATTTTATGTATTGTTTTTTATCCCTGAAGGATGAACTGGCATTGTATACTGTGCATAATTTCATTATCTTGCTAATCTGTGTTCATTCATAAGTTAAAGGGTGTATGTAGTTTTCAGGCTGACGATTGCACAGCTGTATGCTTTCAGCTCCTGTAATGTTGTATGGAGTTAGAGTATTCTGCACACATGGCTGTTGTGTCATTCTTACATTTTATACTTTTATTGGTGATATAAATCAGGAATTCCCAACCAGTGAGGAGCTGTTGCTGGCTCTCGGTACTTCATCTTCCATAAGCGACAGTGCTGCAGCTCCAGGGAACAGCCAGTGGGATGAGAGGAGGGAGAGGCAATGCTGCAGGATGGACTGCGTTCTGTGTTGTACCCCTGAACCTCCCTAGACCTTCAGCACTGCCTCTCCTTTGAGCCGCCTTCTCCAAACTGCATTCCTCTCACCCCACAGCACTGGAGATGATAGAGTAACAAGAGCCATCAATCTAATTGGTGTTACTGTCTCTCCCTCCTTCCTGCACCTTGGTCAGCCAGTGCTGCCTCTCAGTAAAAAAAATGGAGCTTACAAGCATGTTGGTGTCACTGGACTGGGGGAAGAGGGATGAAAAGAAGAGAAAATGTCCTTTGGATCCTTTTCAGAGGGAAGCGGTGTTTTAGAGCTGGGGTGGGAGTGCATTAGAGAAACAGTATTACTAGAGGCAGGCTTTTCACCCTGAACCTGAAGGATTGTTTGCACAGGTGACAGAAGAGTCCCTGAGGTTTGGAAGGAGAGAAGGCCAAGGAGGCGGGGGTCCAGAGTGGGCTGTGGAAAATGTGTGGTAAGAATGGAGACTTGGGAAAGGAGGAGGTGGCAGATACAATGTTTGTCTTGTAAAGTTGGGGACAACTTCTAAGGTTTGAGCAATTTGATCCATGAAAGATGTCCCTGCCCATGGCAGGGCGGGTGGAAAGAAGTGATCTGGCAGCAAATAGGAAGAAGAAGAAAGCATTGAGGCAATGGAAAAAAGGAAATATCAAATGGAGCCAGGACTGTGGCATCTCTAGTTTTTTTTCTTAGCTGCGTCAGGTTGGGTGTACTATTTCAGGTGCTCTTAGTGATGTCAACAGTTTGGGGGGGATTAGGAAGCTAATTATTCAGACTGAAATTGAGCACTTAATACTGAAAGGGGAAGAAAAGACAAATGTAGGCCAAAAAAAAGAGGAAAATTAGAGTGAGATTATATTATTTGTAAATGAGGATTTAAAATTCAAAACAACAAAAAGGCTCAAGATAGACTGTTTAACCATAATGCTCGTTCTACTGTTACTGTCATCTTTCTTAGTTTTGCTCTTCTGCCGTTTCTTATACTTCCTTTGTTGTATCACACGAGCAGTATTTCCTACCCGTGACTTGCTGTGCTGATAACACAGTATGATTCATATATGGGATGCTCCTGAGCTTAGATAATTTTCCCCAGGACATAAGTGTCTCTAAGCAAATTTCCAGTTCGTGGAACAAATTACATACTTGTTTACATCCTTGAATATTTCTAATGAATCAGAATAGTCAATACTTTAAATCTCTTCCTGTGTTTACAGCCTATTATATTTTAAGTTTTTTTGTGCATTTTCTGGTTTCTGCCATTCAGAACTTAAATAGATATACTTTTGTTCTTTTACTCCTGGTACTTCGTTTCTTAATGGTAGCCTTCAGTTACACAGACCTCCAATATTGCTTTATCAAGGTGAGAAAGACTAAGATTTTACAGGATGTTAACTATAAGATTCTAGAGATTCTTATTACAGTAATTAAATTAAACTTACTTCTGGGAGAAGTGTACTTATCTTCCACTGAATGTTACTGAGTGGCAACCATATAGATAGAGAATAATATTATATTACGTTGACAACAGTTCCATTTTCCGACCCTAATTTCAAAGCAATTAGATGAACCTGAATTGTTTTAAAATAAATTATAGTCAGTTGTAAGTAAATTATAGGATAGCAACAAGGAGCTTTAGTAACTGATTTCACTATATGGACTGTTTCTTCTTTCTTAATATATACAAAGAAAGTATCAATGAAAACATATATTTCATAATTCCTTAAATATCGTTCTCTGTGGGAGTGTTAATTGTCTTTGAGTTTTATCATCTCATAACTGGACATGTTAATCTATCCCCTTTCTAATCTTCTACCTAATAGGATAGCAGGTAGCTGTGTCAGGTCCTGGAATAAATACCCAGCTTTTTTATTTCCTATCAGTGAATCTAATTTTCCCAGGCTGACTATCACAGGTTCCTTGTTCTGCTGTATTGCTAAATTATAGCTTTCTTCGTTGTTTCAGTCAGCTTTCAGTTCACATTGCAATGATTACACAGAGACAAATCTGAATTAATTTTCCAGGTAGTATTTTCTGAGGTAGCATCAAAGGGTTTATTAAAATCAAGATGTGTTACTTCTGCTTTGCTGCTTTGTTCCTTTATTTTGTATACACCCTCCTAAGGTGTACACAGCTTGTTCTCCTACACAAAACTTAAGAGCATAGTGACCTTAAAGTCAGAGCCATAGTGTTCTGTCAAGAATAATAAATCATTGTCATTTTTCACCTCATTACAGGGTATGGAGAAAGATAGTGAGATGTTAAAGTTTTACTAGAAACCCAGGCATTTTAATATGAAATGTCTACTATATCAGTAATGTTTGATTGGCAGTATGGTTCTGTAAACCTAGTTAAAAGAATATTAAAATACAGACTTAGGTATTAAGGAGAAAATCTTAATATATTTGATGATGAGATTAAGTAGATTTTATTTTTTTAATTTCTTTATGTTTTCTAGGTACATGTAGTACACAAACACTATACACATGCTACTTATAGTAATTGAGGGTAAGGGAACTGTGAGCACTAAGAAACTGCTTGAGTGGTTGGCTATCTTAAAACAAATTAATGAAAATGTTACAAAGAAAAGGTGTGCTGTCTAAATAGGCACAGACAGGTTTTAATATTAAGAGGAATAGTTGACAGAGCAGATTAGTATTAGTATAATAATTAGTCCTATAACTAGTACTATAGGACTATAATTAGTCCTATAATTAGTAGTATAGGACAAAGTGGAGACATTTGTTTATCTTACAGCAGGAAATTATCTAGATATTTTTGTAGCAGCAATCAAAAAACTAAGCTATTGCCACATTTCTGTTGTTTTCCATATGTCCTTAAGAGTTTGCATTAATTTGACATGGTCTGCTTGTGGTACATGGGAAAGTTCACTGTGAGTTATTAGTAGACACCTCTCCAGTAGATAGGTAACAAGTGGAGTTGCTTTACTGGTGGCTGTTAAGCAACATAGTTAGAAATAAACACATAAGCAATTCTGCAAGCCAGTGTGACATTAATTCTGATACATTTAATCACTTGGCAACATGGGTACTTATTAACTACTAACATTTCCATGTGATAAGCACTCTGTTTGGTTTCTTTCTTTACTTGTTCTCTGAACTGTAAAAGTATCTGAAGCCATTATTTCAGAAAATACCTGAAATCATTATTTATGAACTATCAAATGCATTGTTCCTTCTGTTTTCGTTCATGCCTAAACAATAGTTAGTGGGAAATTCCCAGCATGTTTAGGACTATGTATAGCTTTGTTATGATAGAAATTGGCCCTAGGTCTCTGGTCATAATATATTGTCTATTTTTTTGGGTTTTTTTTTTTTTTTTTTTGTTCAGCTGTAACATAGGGTGTAAGTTTGCATTTTGTTCATTACTAAGGAGTCACTAACCAGAAATATTTGTATTCTTACCACAAGTGATAAAATGAGCATAAGATTGTTGGGGCACTTGATACTAAGCTAATGAAACTCACAGTTAAGTTAGCGGGAGTATGACCCCCAGCTTAACCCACAACACTAGATTGTGTTCATCTGCTTAATCCTGTCTGGATCACAAACAAGAGGATTGATTCTTCCTCCAGTTATGCCACTGTACATCAAGAATAATTAATTTAAGTAATAGAATTTGTTCTGTATAAAATATTTAGAAATAACATAAGAAATCTTCCCATGTTTGATGTATTAATCTTGCTTGAAGTTATACTACCCATGTACTAATGTATGTTTTGAAAAGGTCAATTTAATTCTCTAAAGTGTACATCCTAGGTCTTCCAAAATGGAGACACTGAATTTTCATAAAATTTACTATCTTCTATGTTAAAAGAGCACCTGAAGACAATGGAATAAGCATGCTCCTAAGTAAAGCCATTTTTGTCGAACCTTTCTGTTTTAGTGTGTAGTTTGGAAGACAGGGACTTTCCAAGGAGGAAAGTAATAGATGTGTCTGACTATGCTACCATCTCTTGATTCCTTCCATAAACAGTTGAGAAAGGATTCAGAGCACGTGCTGAAGTTTAGGTGTGCTTCCCTATTCCAGTGTCCTAGGGCCTCTTTGGTGCACTGGTTGCATTCTGACAGTGAGGCACTACTTTTAACTAAAATAAAAAGAAGGCAGTAAGAGATGGAGAAGTCTTTGTCTCCTTCCTTTAGGATGTGATAAGTTCCCTTGTCTAATCTTTCACTTGTAAATAAAAGTACCATTTTTCAAAAGACAATTTTATATGCATGTTATGAACTGGCTTTTAATTCAACCAAATAGATGCATAATGTTATGCTTCTATTGCCTTTCACCTCCTGTACTTATAGAGTGGTTTTTGCATATTGCCATTTTATAATGCAGTTTCCCAGTGGTTCAGCAATTTGATAGGCGTGGTTTTTCTTTTCATCCAGTGAAATTTGGTGCATCTCTTTTTCTATTATTGTTAAAGCATGCAACACCTCAACAAGTAAAAATATTTATGTGATTTCTGCGTTTTCTTGGAGCAGAACCTTCTCCTTACTGTTTTCTTTAAGGTTGAAACGTGAACTTTTTATTTTTCTTTGCTGGCAGAATGATTTACCCTTTGTTTGCAGTCACACTGCATCTCTCTTACTGTCCCACTGTCATCTAAATCAGACCACAAATACCAGTATCTTTATCGTATTTTTTATTTGTTGTGACACCCTTGTTTCACTAAGCAAACCTTGTTTGGCAGAACTGAGGAATTTAATGATCCAACAGGGTTTTCATCACCTTTGAGGGTCTATTTATAGTGCATGTGTTCATGCAAGCCACCTCTGCATGCATTTGCCTTTTTATTGAAATGTGTAATATGGTAAGGTGTTACTGAGGGTTATTGTCTTTCAGCCTCTGAAGTTTTGATTTTCTGTGTCTATATGGTGCACCTCCAGACTGTTTCCATGAAAGAAATTTGAANTGTTGACATGTGGTTTTACAGCATTTGTTTACTTTTCACTCATCCCCTGAATTCTGTTTTCTTCTGGTAAACAGGAGGAAAATATTACAGTGCAAAGCATCAAAATAGAATTTAGCCATGAAACTGAAATGCCTTTATGGAACTGGAGGAAAGAAATTTTTGTGTGTAGTAATTAATTACTAGCATTTTTGTTTCTGAATATTAGGGAGAAAAAAGAAGCAGTATCCTTAATTAACATTGAATAGAAACTGGATTGTAGAGCCAGCTGGCCCAGCTGTTGGCATATGATAGAACAGTGGGAACTGAACCAGAAAACACTTTTTATGAGGTTACTGTAACCTAGAATTCATGGCAATAATTTTAATGGGTGGGTGCCATTCATCTCTTAGTGAAGGGTGGAGGTTATGGAGGGAGAAACTCTTAAGAATTTTCCATGATTATTTCTTAATTATGTAAATAGTCAAAAATAGAAAACTTACTTATTCAGAACACAGCTCTAGTTTCCTTGTATAGGTTAAAAGTGTAATCCAGCACTACTGGAAAATACTAATGTTTCTGGTTAATTCTTTTTAACAGATCAACAATTTTCTTTTTCAGGTCGAAAATTTAAAAAGTTTAACAAAATTAAGG
>WAAD01028539.1:4210-15638 GCA_013389945.1 Fregata magnificens
CAGGACATGGTAAAGCTGTCTCATCTAGGTGATGTCTATATTATAAAAATAAAATAAAATAATATAAATATGTAACATGAACCCAGTGCCCATCGTTAAATAAAATATATGATAAAAAGCAGACCTTCTAGGATGACTGGTTTTGAAATATGCGAATATAATTTAATTATTAAACACTTGAAACAATCTTGATACTAAGCTGCGATAACCAGATTTTTGCATCTATGCTAGATAAAGAAATGCGTAACATTCTGTAATAGAGTTACATTGATGAAGGTGAAGGTTACAGTCTTACAATGAATTGCCTAGATAGGAATGCATTAAGAAGTTCTGAAATATTGTCTCATGATGTAGTTCAGTTCACCTTAGAAACTGTTACAACTGGATTTTATTAAGTCCAGCAGTTTATACAGCGATGTTTGAAAACTGCTCTCTTATTGCTATAATCAGATAGGTACAGTCACAAGATTTCTGGGATGTCAAAGAATCCATTAAGACATCATGAAAGTCCTTTGACGAAAACGTGGTTTACAGTGGAATTACTTTGTAAACTATTTCTCATGAAGAAATAAATATAAAAAAAATTCCACTAGCTGTAAAACCGTATTTGTGATAGCGCGTGCATGTGTATGTGTGCACGTATTGGATATTGGTACGTCTGTGGAGACATACAGAAATATTTACACACATACAAAGAATTTATCTGCACATTTGTGGATATTATACTTAAATTAATAAAGTAAATCAAATCACTGGTATTTGTTGCAGGATAACAGTCTTTTAAAAATGACAGGATTGAAAACAAATGCCCGTTGAAAGTGTAGTTTCCAAATAGTCCCAGAAACTATACAATGTAGCTGGTTAGATCCAGCAAATAGGATGTCATGTCTAGGATCTGATCAAGAATACCTGCCCTTGTCACTCTTCGGATGTTTCTATCCACTTGTTCACACTGGGGGCCGAGATAGCCTTTTTTACATAAGCATTTATTAGGCCTTACACAGACACCTCCATGTCGACAGGCTGGGTCACATTTTGCTGTGGGGAAAAAAACAGTGATTTTCTAATTTGTTTAGAACGTCACAAACTGAAAAGATACAGTACGCATTCATTAAGAGCTTTTCTAAACTTATAACGATAAAGCACATAAATTAAAAACAAAATAGAAGGGACGAAATATTAGAAGTTTTGAAACCATATTTTAAAAAGTTTTAGAATATTAGGGGGAGGAAGTAATTTTGTATGTCTGAGAGGACGTCACCCAGGACAGACTGTGAAACTCAAATAGCAGATTTTTGAAAATGTCCAATTCCCATATTCATGCTTGATTTTGGAGTGCACAGAAGACCCATCTCAAAAGACTTTAGGCTCCAAATGTCTTATCATTTGAAAACAAGACATACAGCACATCTAGATCTTTAAACAGTGGTGGTCTCCCTCATCCCATTTCTTATGCTGGCAACCCAAAAAAGTCCTGAAGTTGGTAAAGCATTTTAGCACCTGGCCATCTCCAAGCTAGCAAGTACTGAATCTCAGGTAAACTCCTTTGTACATGCAGAGTTCTGCACTACACGCTTTCCTTAGCAGAGTAGGCTACAGTTGACCACGGAGATGTACTCCTTTGGCTCTTGAGTCACTTACGCTTGGAACAAAATTGAATTCCCTTTAGAAAAAAAAGAACCAGAGTATTTTTTGACAGCTTTTATCAGTTAGTTAAGTTTCAAAGTTTTTCCCTCTCTCTTTAGCAGATGCCTGAGGATTTACCTATAGAGTTCTAGGTTAATCAGCTTGCTTAAGTTTTTCAAATATAAATGCTATTTTAAATTGTAGCCAGTGTTAGCGAAACTAACAATCAATAACTTTAGTTGTGGAAATATTTTATTCTATATCATATATACCACAGTCACAGCACTGTGATAAATATAATGTATTTTTCTTTTTGCAGACATTTTGCTGTTTAATGTTATCTATTACAATAAAGCTATAATATTGATTTACAGAGATTTATAATACACTAGATAAAAACAGGTTTCTTGATTTTACTAATGAGTTTCTTAATTATGCTAGGAGGAAACTGATGCCTCGCAAGGTAATTTTTCTAATTTAAATTATAATAGTAGCTTGAGGTCCAACCTAGAACATCTCTGTTAAGTGCTGCGTGGGATACAGGGAAGAAAGATCCTTAGTCTACATATTTTCTGTAGGTTTCTTGTACGTTGCATCTATCAAACTATCTATCATAGAGCTGTAATTTTTTAAACAAACCAGATTATTCAAGACCCGTTTATGTTCACACTGGAGACATTTTTACTTTAAGTTTCACTTGGACAAGGGCCGTAGAAAGGGCCTCATTCTCTAAATGTAGGAAATCTCTGACTGACAAGTGAGGACAATTGAAGTTGGGCTATTTGGCCAGATAACCTCATCCATTTCTCCGACCTGCTTTTCTTGCATGGCTGTATGATGGTCAGCTCATGAATCTTGCCAGTAAGATATATCATTAGTGATTTCATTCATTTCATTTCATTCCAAATGAAGTCACTCCTGCTCATCACTAAAAACCCGGAGGTTGCTGAAATTTACACTCCAGGCTATAAGGACCTCGTAGCTGACCCTGCTTCAGCAGGGCCCTCCTGAGTGCCCTTCCAACCTGAATTATCCCTTGTCCATCGTGTGATCCTTGCTTTGTCTTACTCCGTGATTCTTTTCCTCTTTTGAGTTCTACTGCCATTACGTTAACCTTATCTCTTTTTATAGGCATCTGGTCAAACTCGCTGAGCAAATACGCTCAGTCGGAAGACTCTGCTGATGCACTAATAACACCTCCTGGTACCCAGGCTTGCTCTGGAAGATCTGCATAGGCCGGAATTATACAGCTCAGACATAACCACAGTCTCTGTGAGGCAGTGATAGCACAGCTGTGGCACTCCAGGTTCGTTTCTCTCACCCCTTTGGTGGCATACCAAACATCTAGTTTGATCACAGTCGCTTTTTCAAGTGACTTTTAAAAAAGATACGCTACGGCAACAAGATGGGACTTAATAAAAGCACTGCGATTAATAATGGATTACAATAACATTCTGATTATTAGCTGCTTTGTGATAAGTTGTACATGGAATTCTCTTTAACGAACTGGAGCCATTTTAATTTGTAGGATCAAAAGTAAGAACGTACCAAAACTAAAGTATTTGCATTAAATCAGCGAAGTGGAAAATATGCAATAGTGACCTGCAGGTCTGATTTATCATCTTTCCTGACAAGGTGCTCCTATTTGACACTGACAATGATAATACTGCAGGTGGAAGCTGAATGTCCAAACACGGAACATGTATTGATTGCGTTTCCTTTAATTTTACAATCTTGGTGAAAAAATAAGAATACTGTTGTCTGTCATGTTTATGCGATTAATTGCATTCTGTAATGGTTCACATTGCATTAGATGTTTTAACTGTTCCGCTCATCTAAAGACTTATTGTTCTCCTACAATTCATGAGTTCAGTATTTCTTTAATGTTATCTTAGAACTGATGGTCAATGACATATACTGAAAATTTCTCTCAGCAAATTATTAAAAGCAAATTATGACATATCACTGCTTTTTTCACTTCTTGCTATGAATCTATATACAAACCAGTTCTGCAGAACTCTCCTTCCCAGCCTTGATTACAGCAGCATTTTCCTGTGGGAGTGCAGTGCCCGTTCCGACAATGCCTTGAGCATTCAGATGTCAGTATCTGTGCAGACTGAGCTGTTCTTTTGCATTCTTCAGGGACTAAAGGCCTGAATAAAAATATAGGAACCAAGCAGATAGTTAAAAGTCGGGGTCAAGGAGAAAAACTTTGGCTTTTTATTAAAGGCCTGATTCTCTTTTATGGTATTATCAGTGGGAGAAATCTGTGTTCTAATGGGATTGCTTTTTTTCTCAAAAACACCAGTAAACATACAGATGATATGTTACATTACAGAAAAATACAGTGTGATTTGCTATTCTTTCATATAACTGCCTTCAGAGATCTTCTACAAGACTAAATAATAGTCCTTGAGAATTCTTGAAGCTCGAACCTGGCAAAACGAGCTTGCTGGAGAGCTTATCGCAGGCAGCATATATCTCTAGATATCATTGTTAGATGTGCTAAATTCTACTGATTGCGTGGCTTTTCTTCAGAGAGCGCAAATAGTCATATAATTCAGTCCAGAATCTGATGGTGTCTTTTTGCCTTTCTAGTTGGTTTATATTTCCAATTGTATGCTGGGAAGAGTAATCTGAACAACACGTTTTATGTCACGCATTATGACATGCATAATAATTTTGCGAAAGTATTACCTCTGTCTATGAATTCAGTTTGACGTTGCAGATTTTTTATTTCCATATTTTCTTGAAATCATATTTGGATTATGCATTCTGGATGCTTATTTAAGGATCTGAACATCAGGAAAGACTTTTTCACTATGAGGGTGACCAAGCACTGGCACAGGTTGCCCAGAGAGGTTGTGGAGTCTCCATCCTTGGAGATATTCAGAAGCTGCCTGGACATGGTCCTGGGCAACTGGCTCTAGGTGGCCCTGCTTGAGCAGGGGGGTTGGACCAGGTGCCCTCCAGAGGTCCCGTCCAGCCTCAGCCATTCTGTGGGTGACTCTGTGAAATGTATGCATGAAGGAAATTCTAGTTCAGCTTACTTAAAATATTTCTGATACTGGTTTTTTTTTTGGGCTTCTTGGTGTCAAGTCTTACATAATGCATTTTTTTCTGTACAATTTTTTCTCTACAAAATATTTTTGATGTCCAGTAGCCTTTTTTATTTACAAAAGCACAAAGAAGGAACTGTAGTGTTCCTTCTGTAGTGTTAAGTGTGTAAAACACTTAATTGTTTTAACTTAAGCATGCCCTAACTGTTGATATGACTTCCAATGTTTTTTTAGGTGTTTACTGGGGTTTTTTTTTTTTTTTTAATTTAGCTGTATGTCATCATGCTGACCACTTATTTTATTTGCTGTCTGAGTTCAGCAGCTAGAGACTGATAGCATCATCACAAGGCTACAGGTTCCCAGTACAGGTACCATATTTTGTCTCTGCTGTGGGTTTGATTGCACAGGAATAAGTTGAGAAAAGAATGTCAGGATTTCCCAAGAGATCTAAACAAGTAATTGAATGGGAGCATAATGGCAAGTTAAGTTAATTGGTGACAAACACAAAATTATTCATTCTCAAGGAAATCATTTGAACTACTGCCATACATTCCTAAGCTTGAAATTTGCAGGACAAAGATTCTAACAGTTTTGTGGAGAGCTCAGAGAAACCTTGGCTACGTGTCCAGCTAGAATCCAAACAAACCAAAACAAAATTGTATGCAATAGAATAGAATAGAAAATAACGTTCATTATACTGACATCAGTATTAAAACCCCAAATATATGCAAATAGCTGGAATAGCAACTTGTGCACTGATTACCCCGTGAAATATTAAAATCCTAGATTGATACTCCTGTGTGGAGAAAAGGATAGTCTCTGGAGTCTGAGAAAGAAGGGGTATGATGGAGGTGCGGAAAATAGTGGCAGAAAAAAAGAGGAGGAAAAGTCGGCATTCTTGTTTATCTCCCATGTCAACATCAGAAGAAAAAATTAAGCTAAAGAAAATAAAATTAACTAGTTGAACTCATGACTTCTAAGAGATCAGTGAAGCCCATGTTCTAGTAGGATTTTAAACAGATATTTCTATGCACAATGGGGCCATTCAAAGTAATATTAGATAGAGTAAAATAGTTTTTAAGAAAAATAAGCACTCATACCTAATGTCATAGAAGTCCCTCACTAGCTGGCTGGGCTTGGATCCCCCCAGCCCCCATTTTGGTGTGCAGCTTGTTAATGGTACATTACAGGGTTTCTTGCATTTTTCTTTGAAACAGAGTAATAGAGTACAGGCTCACTGGTTTGTTTCACTGTAGCGTTTTCTCTGCTCGGTCTTAATTGCTACCATGATTATTTAAACATCCATACAGAAGAACTGGTTCCCCAAAGATGTTAAGGACAGAAAGAACGTGTAGATGCATCTTTAGCGTAGCACCAAGTTCTGATTTCAAAAGCACTTCTGAGAATCAGACTTAAGGTCCTGTATTATTTAAGGGCTTTGAAACATGTTTTGACACCTTTTGTGCAGCATATTTGAAACCCTTTCAGGTTTTGTGTTTACATATTTCCACAGCTGTCTTTTAAATATAATGCATTATTTTTTTGACCTGTAAGGAATTCCAGTTCTGTAGTAATGAGTGCATTACATGTGATCTGGTTAAGAAGGTTCCTACGCTGAAAAATTATATGCGAGATTCACAGGCAATGCTGTTTTGGAAACAGTTCTACAAAATTATATGATTTTCAGTGGAGACTTTTTCAGATTTAAAGTAAAAAGATCTGTGTTCTAATTCCTACCTCTGGAAAAAAAAGATCTAAATTTGAGTTGATTTCTTTATAGCCAACTGCATAGGAGACAACATTCTTTCTTCATCTGTCTCTGTTAAAGCCCATTTCTTTCAAGTTACTTTAAATGGGAGTCTTCTCTTTTTCTTGCTCAAACACAAGTACAGCACTGTGTTTAGCAGGAAGCATAACCTCAGGCTCCTGGAGCATCTCTTGGAAAAGAGCTCCAGTGGCATATCTTTAGCAAAGAAGGACCTCATAAGTCACAGAGATATTTTATTTGTGAAGATAATGCTTTCTTTTATTAATAGATGTAACGTTTTTATCTATGATAGTCCTGGAATATGTGGTTCTTTTTTTATTTGTATTTAATTAGGGAGGTAGAAATCATAGGTTTTTGTATCCAGCAAAGCATGGCTGGTCACTTCTGTGATTTAAAGTTTTCTAGTGCACTTGGTAATTATGAATATAACCTTGCCTTTTATTCTACCATCAATCAATAACTTGCGCTCATCAGCCTTGGATAATATTTATTAATGGCGGGGTGGAGTAGAAACAAAGATGGAAAAAATTCTGGTTGGCAGAGTGCCTTGGGAGAAGAGGAATACAAATGCAGCTGCAGCAGAATCCTTCTTGTGTGTGAGAAGAATTACTGGTTTTCCTTAGTTGTACTATGGGAAAAGCCACACTTCTTTCTTAGGATTTGAATGCCATTACGGTACCAACACGTATCAAGAGGAAGTCTCTGCCCCACAGTACTGACACTTTGCATTCTTAAGGCTTTAAAGGGGTGGAAATTTTCAGGCTCAGCATAAGTTGAACTGAACCTCACAAAGATAACATAAGTCTTGAAACTGAATGTTGGGACTTGATCTTTCCAGCACTTAGACAAGCCTATGATTTTGTTTATATAACTAGTGCTTCGCTGTGTCTCTTGACGTGGAAAATGGAGGGGAATAGATGGAGGCACACTGTGGGCTGGAGAGAATTTTTTTCCTTGTCTCCCTCAATCTATAAAACTCTAAAGGGTACAGCTTGATTACTCTTACAGTAAGCACTATTTGGTCCGCAGAAAGTCAGCCAAAAATGTAGCTGATAATGACTATTTATATGGTCTGTACAATTCTAGTTATCTTAAAGAGCTGTTCATATATACAGTACAGTACAGTATATCTTGCTTGTTAAAACATGCTTTCATGAAACTGTGTAACAACTCTAAATGTATGGAACATGGAGGAAAAGTTGTACAGGGGGCTGGGGCCCTCGCTGGGTCCCTTCGCTGGTGTGTGCAGTGAGCTGGGAATTCTTGACTGTTCGACGTGTAAAATAATTTTTGCTGCATTACTGTAGGTGGTATAAGAAAGTAGCCTCTAGTGTAGTTTAGAGGCATATAAAAGTCTAACATGCTTTAATAGATTAAAATTCATCCTGGAACTGCTTAGGATTTCATGCTTTTTTTAGTGCATCTCTTCACAGTTCCGCTAAATGCACAGAGTGATTTAGTTGCTATATGCGCTAGCCTGTAACTCAGACATACATAAATCAATGCAACTGGAGGGTCAAATTCAGCAGTAATACAATGGTGCTGAACAGAAAACAATTCCGCCATCGTGCCTTTGACAGAATATCAAAAATATCTACTTTCCCACTAAAGTGAGAAAAAACCCAGACAAAATTCCTAGATGTTCAAATTTGAACAAGAGACACAGCTGTAGAAATCCTGATTGTGGTACTAAATATATGGAAAGAATGTTATGCTTCAATCAACTGCACACAAGATATTAGGTATTAGAATGATGCTTAAGTATATCACCAAAATTTGTGCATTAGTTGTTTGGGTTTTTTCCTTTATAAGGGAAAATGTAAAAAAAAAAAAAAAGTTGTTTCACTACTTGTCATAGACTAAACTTACTATTTGTCATAGAATAAATACAGCATCTCTTCAGGTACAGCTTCTAAAATTAAAAAGTATACCTTTAGTCCTGGGAGAGGTGCCAAAAGCTCGTTACTTGTCTCCAGATTTACTACATGGGAATAATGTGGAAAAAACTCACGGCTTTTAAGATTTAAACTCAGCAGCATATCAAATTTATTCTTATATGGTATACTTGTTCATGACCTCTAGTCTTAAGAAATTCTGTCATGTTTGAAAACTAGTCCCTAGTGAAGCCTGTATCAATGTTAATAGCTAAGAGGTCAATGCAACTGCTAAACAGTTTGTATTACTGTCAGGGTGGTCATGAAAACAACACCTGCTGCATGAGCACTTGGCAGCTGGGTCAACAGGCACTGTGGGAATTTATCAATTTAGGGGGCCACTTGCATAACACTTTGACTGATGAATTGGGAAAGACTGGCTTGCTGGGCTAAAGCTGCTCTATTATGTATGACTTTCTTTAGGATGGCAGAGGCTTCCTGCAGGCTCCAGAAAATAAGCAAAAGATAAACTGAGCTGTTTTTTCCTTATAAAGCGATAAAAAGTGAGAACTCCTTAATAGCCAATGCTAGAAAGACTAAAAAAAAGGGGAAAAAATCCCAAACCAAAACAAAAACTTTTACAGTCAGCGAGCTGTGATGTGATTGAAAAAAATCCTCAGGTTTTTCCATCGTGGTTACAAAGGAGTTTTTGTGAAGTACTTCTGTAAAGTGAAACTCTCTAGACTGGTATTCGCAAAAAGCTCTAATTTCTCTTTAGTGTCTCTTATGGGAATAGTAACTGCATGTGGGTTGGTAAATGAGATAAGAATTTTGCATGCTCTGGCTAAACTAAACATAATTAGACATTAATTCTGGCTTTCCATTCCCTCAAATGACTTAAGGGATAGTAACTTTCTGAACAGAAAGAAATCATATGGCCCACCTGGGTTGGTGAGAGCATTCACCAACAAAATTGGCTCATTCTACAGAGAGTTTCCAGTAGTAGCTTCAGAGTATATCTATAACCCATCAGAACTGAGTATCTTGATGCAGATTAGTTTAATACCGTATGTTTCCGAGTTTCCATTTCCATAGTAATTAAAGTCTTCAAGAGGGCTACGCTTTCATAAATGCTATTCTTCTATCAGACCATCAAACACTCCTGACTCATACTAAAAAATAAAATCACCAATGTTTTTGTAAAGAGCCTGAACAATGTCAAAATGAGGTATGACCTAGATGTTGTCCCTTAGTGTTTGAAATCAGGCTGTTTGGAAATACTCTCCGATAGCGGAAATCCCAGAAGGTGATGATGGAAAGGATGATAAGTGGAATTACGTACTCTGGAGGGGCATGAAAGAGGAGTGAGATGGTTTGAATCAAGTTCAAGTTTCAATCCAACGGAAAGCAGCTATTCTGGCTGTTGATATGAAACATATTGAAATCCAGGTCTATAAGTTGTGATATAAGGAGAGGAAGAGGAAATCTTCTTAGGTGTGCAAGGACACTTACTTAAGCTCTGCCCTCTTTCGTAAAAATCACCTGCTGGCTCCAGTGAGCCATCCTGGTCAAGAGAATTATTCATCCCCTTTGGAATCGTGGCACCGACAGCGGTAAACACTTAAACTTCACAGGGGATACAGCACTGTGTGACTGCCCTATAAACCTTTCTGGGTTCAGTCTCATCTTTTAAATGGAAATCTTTTGCATTGTCCGTCAGTTTGAGTACTCCTCTCTGACTCTCTTTCATTTTATCTATAATTTGCTTTGAGATAAAAGTGATCATACTAGAAGTGTTCTAAAAGAAGGCTTACAAAGCCACATTATGGCTGTCCTGCCACCTTCCAAAGTTTATTTTCTTACTTCTTGGTGTGTCCCTGTCTATGGTTTTCAAAGAACAGCTGGTAATAATGTTTAAATTACAGCTGATATGAACTTATCGACAGATATTTCTTATTTAAATACGCATTTTTTATATTGCCTACAGCTGATTTTCTCCTCTCATCATGCTAGAAAATGATTACTTTTTCTTTTCTAATGGGTTTGTCTCCTTTTTTCTCTGTTATTGACTAACCGGAGTATTTGGACCTATACACGTTTTCTATATCACTGTTTACTATATCACAGTTATTTTTCCTATGCATTCCTCAATGTTTTTGTGATTGATATTAGTATGTATTTGTAGAGACAGAAAAATTATAAATCAGAAAGTAGAAAAATGGAAAAGAAAAAGTTTTGCTTTTTTGGTCAGAAAGACAATTTGGAAAATGCTAGTATTTGCACTGGTCTTCAGGACATCTGACTAACCTTACCTTTTAGTTGAGAAGTATATAAGTCCCTCTCCCTATATTTTCTCTTTAGTTCCTAACCCTGGAAAGCAGTTTACTTGCGATAACATTTTTTTATAACCATCAAAGAATGGCTATATTTTTCAGAGACACAGTTTTAACTTAAGAAATTCTTCTTTTGTCTGCTATTTTAACTAATTTACCTAATGCTGGTTTTATGTGTTTGTAATTCTTAGGGTTTCCCACGTCTCCTCTGATCTTAAAGCTAAATATGCTATTACCTATACTCTTCACTCTACTCGATTTTGGTAACAGATAGTATATATGTATTTTGCAGTACCTCACATACTTGCTTTTTACATTCATTTTTAGCTTTTCTGTTTCTGATTTATCACTTCATTGTCTAATGTCTCCCAAGTACTAATGTCTCATTATAACAACCTTGTTACAAAGAGAAGGATTATTTAATTCTGTGCTTTTGATGTGAGGCTATTTAGTAATTGACATGAAGTACTTGGAGGAACTGAACAAAAGTTTCCTGGGGTACCTTGAATTCTATGTTTTAAACTGCCTTGATGATAGAGGGATTCAGAACATCTGTGTTGATCATATTTATCAATTTGTCATACATCACCTCAGTTTAACACCTCATTTTTATTACATGTGAAGGACTGTTTCAGGATTGGACTTTCCCATTGCTCGTTATTGAAGACTAATGCAAAGGGTTCTCTGGATTACCCTCATCCTCTGATCTTCTAATGTTTTAACCTGCCCACTTCTTTTAAGTTTTTTTTTTTTTTTACTGCTAGCAAT
>WAAD01028554.1:3855-21480 GCA_013389945.1 Fregata magnificens
AAAAAAAAAAAACACCCAACCAAAAAAAACCCCAATCAGCAGGCTGGAGCACACAACTACTTGAGGAAAAGCCAATGAAGCTCAGTTTGTTCAGCTTGGAGAAGAGAAGGTTTAGGGAAGATCTATTTCCACTACCATCCTCCACTTCCTAAAAAGCATTATAGAAGACAGAGCCAGACAGTTCACAGAGAGCACCACAAAAGGACAAGATGCAATAGTCAAAAGTTGCAACAAAGGAAATTATGAAGGGAGGTAGGGAAACACTCTTCCAGAAAGAGTAATTAAGCATTGGAATGGGTCACTGAGAGAGTCGTGCAGTCTGTGCCATTAGAGGATTTCAAACCTTAGCTGGGAAAGGCCCTGAGCAACCTGGCCTAACTTTGAAGATGGCTCTGCATGGATCAGGAGGATGAACTAGACACAGTAGATGAGTAGGAGGCTGGATAACACACAGCTTCCTTTCACCTAAATTATTCCATGATTATGTCATATTTCATATCTCAGCTTTTTAAGTTTTATAGTTCCATTAGAAACAGAACTATGTATGAATTCAAAGGAAAAGTTACTTCAAAAGGAAAACAAATAGTTATAAAATGGCAGTTAAATGTCAGTTTTAATTTTTTAAAACAGTAAAATATCATAAATTTATAAGTGCTTTTTGTCCCCTCAAATGTTCATTTTTTTCAGTAAACAATATTTCACTTTACACTATAACCATGTTACACTTCAGAAATCTTTCGGACTTGATTTAAAATGCATGACAGAAGTGTATCAGTAAAAGAAGATAAATATGCAATATGCTGATGATTAAATCACACTGGGACCAGAGAAGGCCTAACAGAATGCCCGTTACACTCCTATTTATCGAACATATATAAAATTATACATGTTCCTACCTTTATCTCTCCTCAGTTACACTGAAATTGTTACAAAAGTCAAGAGACTGAATTCAGTGGCACTGCTAACTTTTCTTCAAATTATTTTAAATTACTTTTTCTTAATTGAGGTTTCAGTTTTTTGGTCTGTTTACCTTTTTTCCAAGGGCTACACAAATGATTCCTTCACATTAAACTAATATAACTAATTACTTAACTAAAAAATTACGATTTATCTTTTAGATTACATTAAAATGCTGGCCTCTAAAAATCACCAGTCTACACTTTTCAGCAAAATGAAGCATCACCTTTTGAAATCTGTTTTCCCAATTACCTATAGCCTTTTTTAAGCAGAACAGGTTATTTCTATAATCCAGCCACTTACGACTAATAACATAGCTGCTAATTAATTAGTTCTCCACATGGCCTAGTTTCCCCACTAAGAGTTGTGCAAAGCTAAAATCTTAAGATGACCAACAAGCAAATACCTTTAGAAATGTCATTCAGGAGAGTAACAGAATCAATTAACCTTTTAAAGAAAAATAAATGTTCAAAGAAAATCAAGAACAGAGTCCCTCTTCTGGACTTCCTGAGATGGAGAGTCTTTGTCACCTCATAATGCAAGCTCTCCTGGTAAAAGGGGATTTTTAAAATTTATTTAGTCATTTGAATTTTTATAGCATCTCAATCTAGTGATCCAGCCTAAGGGTCTATGAGGTTAATAGAAAATCATAACCTTCATTTTAACATCAGAGTTATAAAAGATTAGCAAGTTGGGTAAGTCCAATATCAAAGAATCAAAGCAAGTATTGTAACTATGAGGGTCTAACCCAACCCTCTGCTAACCACCTTCTACATGAATTCTCTGAATTAATTCTTCCTTCAACTTTATGACCATGAGTGAACTTGAGAATAATATCTAGTAACACCTCTTTTCTTGTTTTTTAAAATTTGCCGTGTTTTACCACAATTGCAATGAAGTTGGTCCAATAATTAATCACCCCCATTCTGAAAAATAAGTTCTTGCTTCTTGCCTGATTTTTATTTCACTTCCTTTTCCATCTTTTGAATCTTTCTATACCTTTGTTAGACAGAAATGTTTTCCATTATGAAATGTATGTTCTTAGTGTTGATATTTATAGCTGATTACAAATGATCCTTAATTCACTCTTTCATTAGGAAAATAATTTGAGCTTAAGTTTTTCAGTGTAGCATATGTTATTTAATCTTTTAATAGTTCATTACTTTTATCTCTAGTCTTTTATCTTTTAAACATCTTTCTTGAAATGTGAACACTCAGAACTCAGTATTCTTTTACAATTCTAGAAACTAAAGAACTAAAAAATGGTTTAAACTATCAGTAGGTTCTTGGCGCTGATCTAAACGGCTTTTGAAAATTCTTTAGGAAGCTCCAGGTAACACTCTCCATTGAAAGCTCACTGCACAAAATGGTATATGAACACACAACAAAAGATAATCCTCTTAGAGTTTGTAATCTAGCTTCACTACATGTGAACAGAACGAATAGGAGACTTGAATTGTGGAGAAAGAAATGCAGTACCAATAAGATGAGCTTGTTATAATAATGATTAACTGTCTCAAATAATCAGAATTACAGAGACTGCAAGGAAACAAACGAAAAATTCACAACTGCCAACCCCACTCTAGAAAAAGCATAGTCATAAAATGTTCTGCAGTGTGTTTGCCCCAAAGGAAGAATAATGTTTTTAATATATACACTCATACTAATTATCAGAAAACCCACACCATTTCTCTAACATGCATGCAGACACTCATATGAAATCTGTATACTGCATGTACACATGATGGTGATTTCTACATAACCCTTTTTAACTGATGGCTGTACAATCATAAGTATATAAAAAACAGAAAGGATCCCTCATTTTTCTGTGCTTTGGCTTTTTTCCATTAACTGTTTCCTTTGAAAGGAAACATGACTTCCTCGAAAAGATGATGTTCTCTTATTCTAACTGTCTTAATTCCCTCATCTGATTTTTTCGAGAAATCTGCCAGAGAAATCTTTCCAGTGAACGGAATATCATGCAACAGCAAAATTTATTCTTTTTTCACAACTGGGACAGTGTAGGCTTCTTCCATACTCTCCATCCTTTGCTTCCTTGTACTGAAACATTTTCTACTAATCTGCTACAAAGTACATTCCTATTTATGCCATGTCTCTCTGCTAAAGAGGGCACAAGCTATTGTTCCAAAGAAACTTCAGCAGTACTCTAAATAAATCAGAATCTAAATCCCAACAAATGTTCATTATAAAACATCTAGCCTTTGTCATTTTCATTAAGACAGCCTTTGAAATCTACAAAGGAGACTCAAAACCATGGCTTATTATGGTTCAAACAGTAATGAAATTGGTAGATGCTGCTTAACTACTAGACACATGAGTAAGTGTCCACTTAGAACAAAATCAGTCAGATTATAATCGAATCATAGAATCATTAGGGTGGAAAAGACCTCTAAGATCATCAAGTCCAACCGTTAAACTAGCACTACGAAGTCCACCACTAAACTACGTCCCTAAGCACCACATCTACACGTCTTTTAAATACCTCCAGGGATGGTGACTCAACCACTTCCCTGGGCAGCCTGTTCCAATGCTTGACCACTCTTTCGGTAAAGAAATTTTTCCAAATATCCAATCTAAACCTCCCCTGACGCATCTTGAGGCCATTTCCTCTCATCCTATCACTAGTTTCTTGGGGGAAGAGTCCAACACTTGCTTCACTATCACCTCCTTTCAGGTAGTTGTAGAGAGCGATAAGGTCTCCCCTCAGCCTCCTCTTCTCTAAACTAAACAACCCCAGTTCTCTCAGCCGCTCCTCATAAGACTTGTTTTCTAGACCTTTCACCAGCCTCGTTGCCCTTCTCTGGACACGCTCCAGCACCTCAGTGTCCTTCTTGTACTGAGGGGCCCAACACCGAACACAGTATTCGAGGTGCGGCCTCACCAGTGCCGAGTACAGGGGGACCATCACTCCCCCAGTCCTGCTGGCCACACTATTCCTAATACAAGCCAGATCATTGATAAAAATATTAAGCAGAACTGGCCCCAATACTGAGCCCTGGGGAACTCCATTATCTAATATCTTATTATAGAAGGGGAGGATATTTGCCTCTTGGAGATCAAGTAATGTCCTAAGTTAATTATCATTAATTATAATTTACTAATTAATTATTTTTATTACAATAATTTATTGATTTATTAGTAGATAGGAAAGAAAACATAAGAATAAGCAGTCAATTTGCTGGATGAAAACTCCCTGCAAGGTCTCAACAAGTTCCTATGGACTTGGGTGTCCATGGATGGACCCATGCAGTACCATACATGCCTACATGATCTGGAGCAGGGACTGAAAAAAATAAAGTTACAAAACAAATAGATTTTTACAGAATTAAACAGGATAAATATATCAAAGGCAACTATGAAGACTCTGCAGAACAACATTATTCATCCTGAATGATTGGACAATAAAATGGCAGACGAAATTCCATATGGATGAATGAAACACTATATGCACATGAGGAAAAAAAGTAACAGCTAACTTAATACAGAAGTTAGGTTGGCTGAATAAGCAATGTGAGCACATAAAGGGAGAAGTCTTTCTGTTGCTAAACTGTACAGTATAGGGACTAGGTACAGCTCATGACAGCATTTTTTAATTTCCTTACAAACTGGTCATCTTTGCTATCTTGGGATTCCACTACAACCTTGCCTAACTGCCTTCTCTCTCAGTTCGATGACTCAATCAAAAAAGACGCTTTTTCTTGTCTCCAGCATATTTCCTCCAGATTAAAAAAAAAGTGAACAGAATTAATGAACAGGAAGGCCTGAAGAATGGGAAGCCATGAACAATTTTAGAAGACACAATGGAAATTTACTGAGGATATAAAATAACATTTGGCAGCTCATGAAGCTGGAAATCAGCATGATGAGGACCAGCGAGAGAAGAGACTTCCAGACAGGTATACAAATTCAATTTGCATCTAGTGCATTCTTACACTAGATGGATCAGAGGCTCAGAGCCTCGCTCCATAGGCAGTTCCTTAACACTTACCAGTGGTGGATATTGCCAGTAAAACTGCAGTTGGTTGAGTATTTTACAATGTCTATTATTTATTTAACATCCACCTTTGAAGCGCTCCCTCTAGTTTTCAGAATTAACATCCTCTTTGAAATGAAGAAATTCAGATTCTTTCAGTATATTATTTAAGGCTTCTGTAGATAACAGTAAGTTATACTTAGCCGTATTTCAAATGTGTCCTTACAAAGTAAGGGAAGTAAATATTTTAAAACCAAAGCTCAGATTCTGATGATGCATTTGTTGCCAGTTATATTCATTGAAATACATGATGATCACACTCTAAGTGAAAACAGGGAAACTGTTTTGAAAAACACGACCCTATTAAATTGAGAATGAAACATTTTAATTCTTTGCTGAGGATTTAGTGTGCAAGAATAACACTGGGTAAAAACACTGGAATCTGTACCACAAGCAAACAGGAGTCAGTGCCCAGAAAATATCTACCCTTCATTAAATGAAGGGTTTGATTTAGCTATTGTATTGAATCCACCTGAATAGCTTAGCTGAAGGGGAAAAAAACCACACTGCTAGAATAGAGTGCTATGGAAATTATGGAGATTATGAAATGATTTACTGTGTTTATGATTCCCAAGCATTTTCTGCAGTGTTCAAAAGAAAGTAATTAGTCAAAAGAAGGAAGAGAACTATGCATAAAAGGATATGGAACAGAAACAAGGTAAAGTATGTTGCCATGACTGAACACCATTCTTTAATGTCTACACATATCATCACGGGCTTATTATTTGTCTCAGTTTTGTCTTCTCCAAACAGTTGCAGGTGAATTCCACCTCTACAAGATAGTAAAATATTAGATAAGTGTTTAAATGCAACAAAATGGACATATATACAGAATTTTATTGAAAAACACAGTATTAGTGCATTTACCACTGCAGGCAGAAAAGCATAAAAATAAAGATATGAGATTACCCATCTAATGTATATATCAACTAATCTTCTACCTACCATCTTACTTTTTACTGCTGATACAAATATAATACACAACATACAAAATCCAATCCTGATTCAGCCCCTATATCATGCCAGCTTCTGAATTTTGACTGCCATACAACTACTAGGAATGGGATTCTACTCACTGAAGTTTACATCTGACATAGTCAAAAGTGTAGGCTTTTGATCATCACTTGGAGGCATTTCTAAAGAATGATTCATCTGATCTAATGCAGACATCTAAATTAGGTCTGATGAACTGCCCTTAGGATGTTATCTTTTTCCATTAACTATAAATAGTTTAAACAGTCAACTAAGCTGTAAATACCTATACCTAGACCTTCTCCTGATAGACAAGATAGAGATAATTATGTCTCAAAAGAAAAAATCCCATAAGATTTTCTAGCAACTGCCATGTCAAAAGTCTGTTTTAACCCCTGTAGTTCCTAAACCAGCATATGATACCATAACCACATGCTAAAGTGCATCACCTAGCCAAGATACTCTCTAATCAGTGCGAAAATGCAATACAAGCAATAACGTTGCACACTGCCCTGTTCAGGTGTTTTTGCTTTGGTCAAGGAGATAAAATGGCAGAAAACAATACAAAACTATAAGGTGGTGACACACTTCAACCATTACAAACTTGGATCTGTTAAAATTGAGAGCAGATGGAATCTTTCCATCAACAATCTCCTAAATCACTTCAAAACGAGCACATGGAACATTTTCTAAGTAAGGTGCTAATGTTATAATTTTACCATCAGGACAATTATTATATTAAAAATGGTTAATTCCCATTTAGGGTCCTCAAACTGACATTTCTTCACACAAATCATCAGCGGAATGTGATCCAGTAGGTATACTGAGAGGATGTCTAGTACACAGTTCAGAACAGAGAGCAGCAGTTTAACTAAAAACTACAGATGAAATAGGTACAGTTTCATGTATTGCCCAGTTACACGATCTTTTCTCCAAGCAGGAGACAAATTCAATTCTCTCATCTCGACAAGACTGAAACCCACATCAACCACACTTCAGCAACTGGCAAGGACAACAAATGTAAGGCAAGAGGTCTGCTTTCTGTGCTCCTGGTCCCTCCACTGGAATTTTTACACAGTAGTAATCACATAAAATATCAGTTCTGAAAACAAGAACATCAGACCTCCTCTCTTTTACAGGGAAAAATAGTAAGATAGTTCATTCCACTCTTGGCTCTATTCTTAGAATGCATGGCCACACAGCAGCCTACCTACAGCGAAGAATAGTTCCATCAAACCTCTCTATAAGGCAGCTAAATAGCACATTTTATTCGTGGAAAGGAAAGATGACGACCCTTCCCCCAACACTGTCAACTCTTTCAAAGAATAATATTAAAGGAGAAAAATTAGATGACCAAGTACAGGGAGACAGTTCCAGGCTATAAATGGTGATCTGCTGTAGATATCCAATTTAGAGGTACTTGATTTAGTTTCTTAAGACATATCTCTCCAGTGTTTACACTGACAAGTTAAGACGACATAGTCCAATCTATGCATAATACCCTCTCTCCCTTGTTGCCTGGTGTATACTCTGTTCAGTAGCACCTAACTTCTCCCAAACACTACACAGGAAAAGTAGATCTCTACCACAACTACAGGGTAGTTTTGCTGACACTGACAATGAACACAGCTGAATCCTTCCATAGATCTTGTACTGTTTGAGTGTCTTCGTCTCTTGATATCCACTAACTTTGTCCAGATTGATAGCTAAGTTTGATTTCATTTATCGCAGGAAGAATGAAAAACAGGAAACTCATGTATTTTCTCTAATTTTGTTTTCCCTTTTGATGGAAATATGCGATACAGATATGGAAATTGAGATTAACATGACTAGGTTTTAAGTGTTTACTGGAACATAGGACTCCCATTGTTTAGCATAGCATTCAAGAGGCTATGACATGCCCTCTTCTGCTACAGCAAATGACCAGCCTTAAGTATACTCAAAAAGTTTACACATCTATGAATATGTATCTTACCTCTCTCCATTCTTTGTTTCCAATGGCTTGTGTGTACAAAACACAGACTGTGAAAAGAAAAAAATGTTTGGTCATTTTCAGAATTTAACATATTCTTATATTAAGGGAACCAATTTAGTAGTAGTCTGTTCTGCTGTTGAAATTAGTAACTAGGACAATCAAAGAGTAATATGTTTTCCCTTGGTTTTCAGTATGCCTAACCAGATCAGCGACAATATGGTCTAGCTGTTGCAGCAATGAGCTAATAAATAGGGTGGTTCTAAAATGGGAGGCAACATTTATGCCTGACCTCCAGCAAATCACTTGACAATCCTCAGCAGTAAAATTGGATAAAAGCAGGTCTTCATTAAACGTGGACGGTCTGGCTATCCTAGTTAATCTAATGCATAATTACCCTAAATTATGCTTCCTTCAAGAGATGAGAGAATTAAAATAAAAACAAATGAGGACCCTACCAGAAAGAGAGACACGGGAATATAAATAAATAAAAGTGGAAAAAGGAAAAAAATAACTTCTCAGGTTTTATTCTTTAATTCTGCTACAAATTATTTATATATATTTAAGCATCTTGCATATGCATCTTTTTTTTTTTAAAACTAAAACCTAATAAAAAATTGAATCAATGAAGTTTGACAACCTAAGCTGTTTTTGAAACACCAAGCAGCATAATCCCATAGGCGCCAGTCTCCATACAGATCTGTTTTTCCAGCACAGAACCCACTACACATTAATCTGCAGCTTCCATCACAGGGACTGGTGACAGAGGTACAGTGATTATCATCAGGTCTTTTAAACACTATTATAAGTACAAATCATTTGCACTGAAGGAGTACTATAAACTTTATTTTCTACAGTCTTGAACTAGTTGCAGCTAACAACCATAAAGCAATTTTTACCTGAAACTCCACCACAACCCTTTTCTAAACAATGGAAATACAGGTATTTGAACACTTTTCTCCTGACAAATTCTTCTCCTGTGCCAATCATTATTTTTCAGCAGCAGGTTACAAATAATACTGTTTTGGGTTGCAGCCTTGAACAATAAAGGCAGAAGCCTGGTTTTGTTCTCAATGAAGTCAGAATCATCAACTGACCAAAATTAAGTCAAGCTTCAAACTACATTTTCTTCTTACATGAAAGGTATTTGCTCCATACCAAAAAAAAACCCATTGGGTAGCAGCAAATAAGAGGAAGAACAGAAAAAGCAAGTTCAATATTTTAGCTCGACATAGAAGTTAAAAGTTAACACAATTCAACTTTTTTTTTGCAAATAAGATGTCCTGTAGAGGAAAAAAAGCTTTTACAAAAAATTTCAAAACCATTCTCTGGAGATGTGTGTCTTTCTCCATTTAATCTAAATGAAACCTTGGGCAATCATGCTCCTAGCTTCGGTTCCTGGTTATAGTAGGATGAATCCAAACCAACAAGCCTATTTCTACAGCACTCTTTGGAGTAGATTGCTGAACTATATTACATGAAGAATGAAATTAAATGGGAAAATGTGAGAAAACAGAGTGAAATGGAAGCTATGAAATCAGCTACAGAAGTGTCTGAAGGTTACTGAACTTCTGACTAACCTTTGCATCTAGTAAGATCTGTGCCAAGGTAACCCTGGGAGAAGAAGGAAATGCTGTCAAAGGAAGTTTCCATAGATAAAAACAAGCAAAAAAAATATTCTCTGGAAATACCTCTACTGCTAACATAAAATCAGGTAGGGTCTCACAAACATTGATTTCACTTTCCCCATTGGAAACTCTTTTAAACTAATGTTGCCAATTCTGCAATAATGAATATTTTCCAATTTTCAGTAGTGGTTTCCAAGAATGCAAATGTCTTACTAATTTCAAAAGCAGATATAATTGTGGATTTTGTCCATTTTGCCAAGAGCTTACATCTAAGTTTTCAATTAAAAATTTCTCATACCTATAACCCCAGTTGAGAATAGAACTGAAATTCATTTAGAAAAAAAGACACTCTTTACTGATAATGTGCACTTTTGCTATTCAGATATTTGTATTGTCCAGATTTTTCTTAAACATAATCATTTTTCACTATCGATTTGCTGCTTTATTTTTTGTACTACATCCTGCCCTGTGTATTAGTGTTAATACAGTAAATCAAGTAACAATTGTGCATTGCAGCTCTGGCACAAAAAGAATATTAAAAAATAAGAGATTTAATATTGAGGAGAATAAAGCAACAATACAACTGTAAAATATCCACTACCATCAAATTTTCAGAAAAGAAACATTCTGGCACTACCTTATCTCCCTAGTTTATGAAGCCAAATAAAAGAACAGCTATGAACAAAAAGACTAAAAAAGTTTACCATAGGATAATTTTAGTCTCCTGCTATGGTTGATGAGATGGGAGTCACATAATATAAAAGGGTTAAAAAACAGGTATAAAGTTCCACCTTAAAACTAATTCAGTCTCCTACTCTATTCCTACTTTCTGGAAGGCTGTTCACACCTGTCTGTCTGTTAGAATCCTAGTTTCCAACTTCAGTTTCTTCATAGTCAGTTTATTATCATTTGGGGTTTTTAATCTTTGGAGGATTTATAGCAAGCAATGCTATCATTCTCACCCTTTCATTGCTGAGGCATT
Organism: Fregata magnificens; assembly: GCA_013389945.1. Classification (NCBI taxonomy): domain Eukaryota; kingdom Metazoa; phylum Chordata; class Aves; order Suliformes; family Fregatidae; genus Fregata; species Fregata magnificens. Next base: position 14,421 of record WAAD01028554.1, read on the forward strand.
ATAACAGAATCACAGAATGGTTGGGGTTGCAAGGGACCTCTGGAGATCATCTTGTCCAACCCCTCTGCTTGAGCAGGTTCACCTAGAGCCGGGTACACAGGACTGCATCCAGGCCGGTTTTGAATATTTCCAGAGAAGGAGATTCCACAACCTCTCTGGGCAGCCTGTTCCAATGCTCTGTCACCCTCACAGTAAAAAAGTTGTTTCTCATGTTCAGGTGGAACTTCCTGTGTTTTAATTTGTGCCCATTGCCCCCTGTCCTGTCATTGGCCACCACTGAGAAGAGCCTGGCCCCATCCTCTTGACACCCACCCTTCAGATATTTATAAGCAGTAACAAGATCCCCCCTCAGTCTTCCCTTCTCCAGGCTGAACAGACCCAGGTCTCTCAGCCTTTCCTCATCAGAGAGGTGCTCCAGCCCCCTGATCATCTTTGTGGCTCTCCGCTTGACTCTCTCACATAGTTCCCTGTCTTTCTTGAACTGGGGAGCCCAGAACTGGACACAGTACTCCAGATGCAGCCTCACTAGGGTGGAGTAGAGGGGGAGGATAACCTCCCTCGACCTGCTGGCCACACTCCTTTTGATGCACCCCAGGATACCATTGGCCTTCTTGGCCACAAGGGCACAGTGCTGGCTCATGATCAGCCTGCTGTCCGCCAGCACTGCCAGGTTCTTCTCAGCAGTGCTACTTTCCAGCAGGTCAACCCCCAACCTATACCAGTGGCTTCTATTCCCCTCCACTATGTAGTAGGCTTCTATTCCCCTCCACTCCCAGTGGCTCCCCAGTGCTTCCAAAGGTAGATCCCAGGAGTGGGACCACCTCTCTAGTTTAAGAATTATTTATATAAAACCTTAAATGAGGAGAAAAGAGCTAAGAATTTGTAGTATGACTAGCAATTTTCTGCTATTTATCTAGGCTGCAGATGTGGCAGGTACTTTAAATATAATGAAGATATAGACTAATAATCATCTCATGTAATATTTATTTTATTATAAGTGCAAGGTGCAAGTCTGACAGTGATACATAGATGTGCCTCTCAAACTGACATTTTAAAAAAAAAAAAGTCAGTCCTAATGAAAGCTATAGAAAAGACATACATTCCAGACTTTCTGATAAATACTTTGCAAATTTAGAATAATTTTAAAACTTCTTCTATCTTTCCTCTAAAATTCACCCCAGAAATTTTCAGGAAACCGTCCATGATACTGGTCTCCATCAGTGGCAAGATTCACTATCCTTAAAGGCTCGTGGAGACATGGTTTTATAAAGATCCCGATATCATACTAATTACTTTAATTTAATAATATACTTTAATAATATACTAATTACATTAATTAAATACTACTCCCTCAAAAATTTCTTCAAAGTCATATCCAACTGGAGAAACGCAGATAAATATGTTGATCTAAAGCACTTGAACTGCTCAAACCAGAGACCTAAGGCTTCATGAAGCAACCAGTTTTGGGGGGGGGGGGTTTAGCAGAAAATAGCATGTGGGAGGGGAAGGAATAAAGTGGGATAAACAGGAAATTCTTAAGTTTCAAAAGCCAACACATCATGCAACCACATCCTAAGATGGAGCTGAACAACCAGTTTTTCTCTTGTAATCTGGAAAACTTAGGGAGCAATGAGGAAGTTCAGAGCAGCACATTGATGAAGAGTAACATACCCTCACAAGAAAGTTGGCTGAGAAAGCCTTTTGGAAGGCTTTGCCATATGAGCTTTTCCAAGGGAAGATACATCAGAAATATTATCAGAAATAGTCAGAAATATTAACATTTAGTAATTTTTAACTCTGGACGCTGATACCACAGTGTCAAATTCAAGGTAAATTTAATGAAATCTTGCAATGAAGAAAAGGGGGGAAGTGTCAACAGTTATCACTCAATTGTAGATTCAGTTCCCAAAATATTATAGTCTGCACCTTCTTATTTTCCCAGACAGTTTGGGCCTCCCTTACCCTATTCTGGTCCTTTCCTATTCAATGCAGATATGCTTATCCTTTAGCCTGGCAAATACTGCTACATCCAAACTGCCCACCTTAGTCTTCCCCAAACATAGCAACACATGTATTCCCTTTCAAGAAAGTCTTAGCCACAATAAAGTCACCCTTTTCCCCATGCTACCTAAATCTTTCCATGATCCTGCACCCAGTTCTAGTAGGGGCTCCTCATTACTCTTCACTGACCAGCTTCTATACCTTCTAGGCAGAGCTTCCTAAAGGTCCTTTTGTCCCAATTGTCATGAGATTCTTCTCATTGTTACTATCTTCCATGGGGAGAACCTCTAGGGTAAGAGTTTTTTTCCCCTCCACTCTTTCCATTATCGTACTCAGGTGTCACGGGGCTCCACAAGAAGAGGACATTCCATCCTGACCATGGTGCTGCTACCACAGCTGCACAGTGGCTCAGTTTGGCTAGCCAGTGCATGGGAAGAAAATGATTCTGCCTAACTGTCATTAGAAGAAACAGGCCAAATTTGTTAATCTGTATCTCCTTTGGAGATCTTATCCCTGCCTCATCAGGGAAGCACTGCTTTAGCTCATTCTCTCAAAGAAAATTTAAAAAAAAAGGGGGGGGGGGGGGTGTCTCAAAAATATTCCTAGAAAAAACAGTCTCCAAACTGGAAGAACAGAATGGTCCAAATGCTACAGTAAATCAATATATATGACTTGCTTTGACACCACTGAGGAGAAAGCACTGTCAGTAAGAGACTTCAATATTGTTTAAAATACTCCATGAACAAGGACCATCCAAGCCTGTCCCATCTTTATCTAGTATCTCTACATTATTTCTGTAACTTGCCTCTAGGGAGGCAAAGTGCCAGCTTCCTCTTGGCACAAATATTCTAGATTGCAGGGAAGTGGTTGGAATTGGAATAAATACTGAGTAGCAATTAGAGTATCAAAAAAAGGCTAAGCAAACCTCCTAAGAGAACCGGAGAAATCACAAGATCCTTTTTAATTTCAGGAGAAGGCTGTTTATGTGGACATGGCAGCCAACTATATTCATGTGTGTCCCTCTCTGAGAAAAAGACCAAGAGGATAAAATTGGATTTTCACTATCAGTATGATCCCTAGATAACCGCATTGGAGTTTGAAAAGCATATTAGAATTGGCCTAGTCAAATCCAATGAGACCTCAACATACACAGTGACTCTACATGGTTCTATCTTGTATGAGATCTAATGGTTGCAAATTCAGTGGGTCTAGAAGTGGATCTTATGAAAGTGACATGATGCTGGTTTCGACACCTTTTTTAGCTAACAGGATAAAGTTACTGTACATACACCAGCCTAAGAATGGCTTTTGTCCAAGAAAACAGACACTGAGGAAAGTTACCCTGCCATAATTCCAACTACAGAAACCAATAGCACTTTTTATACTACACCCTTACCCCTTTTACGTTTACAGTAGGGCCATATCTCTGTACTCAACTAAAGGACACTAGGAGCAAACAAACTAAATTGGCTAATAAAAAAACCTGCAGAATACTAAAACTAAATGTACACTCTTTGGAGAGTACCCACAATCAAAGCTGCTTTGCCAAGTAATTTCTTGAGTGCAAATACAGTATGAGCACTTCCAGAGCCAGTGGTTTCCCCCTTCTCTCTTTACCAAGGACAGTATTACTGTATTCAATGTTTTTGTACTGCTAACCTGTGACAGATAGGCCTGACTGGCAGCATAACTGGGTACTCACAACTTGAGACCAGACCTCTAAAGCACACCACCAGTTTGAGTGCTTTAAATAAGCTATTTACCAGCAACAAGAAAGCAGTATGTTTTGAATTGATAGGTAATGTTATGACACTTTAAAAAAATATTTCCATATACTTTGAATCTATAAAAAATACCTCCAGTTTATTTCTCAGCAGTATTTTAAAGATAGATATTAAGATCTATTTTTGATCTGGACAGGCTGGATCGATGGGCCGAGGCCAACTGTATGAGGTTTAACAAGGCCAAGTGCCGGGTCCTGCGCTTGGGTCACAACAACCCCATGCAACGCTACAGGCTTGGGGAAGAGTGGCTGGAAAGTTGCCCGGCAGAAAAGGACCTGGGGGTGTTGGTCGACAGCTGGCTGAACATGAGCCGGCAGTGTGCCCAGGTGGCCAAGAAGGCCAACAGCATCCTGGCTTGTATCAGAAATAGTGTGGCCAGCAGGACTAGGGAAGTGATCGTGCCCCTGTACNTAACCAGCGATAGGACGAGAGGAAATGGCCTCAAGTTGCGTCAGGGGAGGTTTAGATTGGATATTTGGAAAAATTTCTTTACCGAAAGAGTGGTCAAGCATTGGAACAGGCTGCCCAGGGAAGTGGTTGAGTCACCATCCCTGGAGGTGTTCAAAAAAACATGTAGATGTGGCACTTCAGGACGTGGTTTAGGAGGCATCGTGGTGCTGGGTTGACAGTTAGACTTGATGATCTTAGAGGTCTTTTCCAACCTTAATGATTCTATGATTCTAAGATATCTTCATGTTTTCCTTCCACTCTGTTTCCTTGTGTCCCTTACCCAGCATGGGTCACCCACCAGTCACAATCACTTGGATGACTGCCCTGGCTTGGTTTCCCACAGGCCACAGACCCTTCAGAGGTGTACTGCCTTTTGCATGGAGTGTCTCCTTTCAAGAATTAATCTCCAGCAGCATATCTTCAGAAGTGTCGCTCTGGTAGTATCTTTGGCAGCTGTATCTCTAGCTCCTAGCTGCTGCTGCTTTTTTCCTAAAATATTTTTGGGCAGGAGCCCTGTGTGCTCCCCTGGCTGGCAGAAGTTCTGGCAGGCAATGGTTACTCACATGGCTTTCAGAGCTTACTGGAACCAGCTGTGACAGTCACAGGGTGGTTCATGGCCTCCTCCCACACAGGTCACAATGCAGTCCCCTGCTACTCAAACCCTGCAATTTATGCCTAATACAATTCCCTATCTGATAAAAACTTGAAGTACTTGTCCCTAATAATATTTGAACTTAAAAACTAGACACCTCATCACTTTTGTTGAAAGGCACCTTGATTCAATAAAGAGATCTCTGAATTCAATCTATCAGGGGCAATAGGTCACCAACCACTCTTCGAAACTGCTTAACCTAGACAACTGAGGTTTTATTAGCTAACTAAAAAACAGGTAGTAATATGCAAGACACTCAATTCTGCTTCTGTGTGATCTCCGTCCACGAGAGGCATGGCATTGCCTATGTCTCCTTTTTTAAAAAAAATGTTTTATAGGTTAGGAATGTCAAAGGTACTCCTCATTTCATGCAGCTTTTCCCCAGGAAGTAGAAGCTTTTCCCATCAGAAGTCTACTGTGGAATCTCTCTCAAGAAACTTTTGGTTAAGAACCGACAAACATACTCTCACAAAAGTACTCAAATGTTTCATACTGTCACATGACTCAGCATTCAAGTGTATCCCCTGAGGACATGGTTACACGTCCAGACACTTGATAGAAGTGTATGCATCTCGGATTATTTCCAATGTCAGTAAGCACAATACATGGTATTCTAAGGAAGAAAAGTCCAGGCTTAAAAAAAGAAAATGAACTAACAGATAAAAAAAGATATAGAGAGTTGTAGGGGAGACAACATGACCCAAGAAACCATAATCTAAGGACTAGTCAGTTGACACTACAGAAGTACTTTGATTAAACACTATCAGGAAAAAAAGGAAATCTTTTGTGGTCTCAGTTCCTTGACAAAATTTTTGTAAAGTGTCCGATACGGGAAGATAGTAATGGATTTTAAAACCAAAGTCCCATATATATAAATTCATAGGCACAAAGAGTTTTTTGGGATCCAATCCTGCATTAATAAAACTTAAGGGGAAAATGTGTGTCACTATCTTACATATCTGAAAACATTAATTCATAAATGGTCATACTATTTTTGATCAGGAAAGGTTGTGTTTCCCAGAGGCAAATTAACTTAATTTTATTTTTCAGCATTTGACTCTAAGATTAGTGGACACTACATACTAGCAGCACAAGCACTTCTAGTTTATTTAGAAGTTTGCTTACTAGCTTTGAAAGAGATCTAGAACAACAGATACTACAAAAAAAAAAAAGAAAAAGAAATACTTTTCTGCATTTATTAATTTTAGGAAAATGTAGGTTGACTGCTAAATAAGGGACTGTGTAGCTCAGGAAAGCAATATTGAATAAAGAGTCTTTAAAATTCGAGTTCATATAACAGAAACTATGAGTGTAACTTATTTACTTTAAATAATTTTGACAAAGACAATGTAAACCTAACTGACACTGAAGAAAATCACCCACCTAATTTTTAATCCAATACACATTTGGAATATATGATGAGAAAAAACAATAAAATGCTATATACTTACTCGGATCAGATTTAGAAAATGTATCTCTGTCCAAAAGATTTCTGTAAAAAAAAAAGATAAAAATAATCTTATTTATAGAAAAATGGTGACAGATACAAATCAGATACCAATGCATATGTTTTTAACAATTTTGATTGAGAGTCAGCTTAGTTTTCTGCCCTCCTAATATGTAAGATTTACTTGAAGTCAGTCAGCGCTAACGCTTGAGTCTTCTTATATTTCATTTTATTATACATTTTGGATTTGAGCAAACTGTGGCTCGTATACTCCAATACTATGAAGTGAAAAGCAACACATGACAAGCACATTATATATATATATAATGGACATCAGGAACAGAAATACCTTTAAATCACAAACTTCTACCAGAGATTAACATGCTAGTTGAACCCAAAAACTTCAGACTTTACTTAAAAGAATGGCTATGAGATCTCAGAGCCATCAGCAAATACCTGTAAGAATCCGTCATGGATGAGTAAGGTAAAGAGAACTAAAGCATACGCAGGACATACACCAAAACTAGGAATTTTCTAAACATCTACAAAATACCTAGGAAAAAGTAGTAAGAACTAATTTCTTTGTTACACAATGCAGTCCCAACATCGTAGCCACACTTCGGCCAACTGATGATGGGGAGACTCAAATTAACAATAAGTCTAGAGAAGCAGGACTGACCAGAAAACCATTCTCAGAATAGTTACTAACATTTCATCATTCAAAAA
>WAAD01028554.1:41514-137867 GCA_013389945.1 Fregata magnificens
CTGGGGTTGTTTAGCTTGGAGAAGAGGAGGCTGAGGGGAGACCTTATCGCTCTCTACAACTACCTGAAAGGAGGTTGTAGGGAAGCGGGTGTTGGACTCTTCTCCCAAGAAACTAGCAATAGGATGAGAGGAAATGGCCTCAAGTTGCGTCAGGGGAGGTTTAGATTGGTCATCAGGAAGAATTTCTTTACTGAAAGAGTGGTTAGGCATTGGAACAGGCTGCCCAGAGAGGTGGTGGAGTCACCATCCCTGGAGGCGTTCAAAAAGGTGTAGACGTGGCACTCCAGGGCCTAGTTTAGGAGTCATGGTGGTGTTAGTTGATGGTTGGACTTGATGATCTTAGAGGTCTTTTCCAACCTTAATGGTTCTATGATTCATACACCTGCAACTGTGCCATAGGCCAGGCTGGTTTCATTTCTGGACAAGTTGCCAGAAAAATGTTAGGATGCCTTTAAAGCCATTTTTCTAGAAAGCCAACTCATGACTAGCTCATGGCAGCAATTTCAGGTGCTGCTAAAGTAAAAGTGTTTAGTATGGCAGCAAGGGTGGTGGCAAAAAGATTGTCTGCATACAATTTGTCTTGAGAAGTCTGAATAACAATCAAGGGTTTTCCTTTTAATGAACATAACATCAGACAGCCCCAAAACGAAACCTCAACGTAGTGATCACAAGATCAGTTGAGCACTTAAGGAAAGTATCTTAATTTCAGAAGAGGAAATCTACTTCTTCCTCTTCAGTCACTTCCCAAGTTCTTGGACTACCCTTGAAGATTGGAATTATTTTTTTCTATCCTTCCTTGCCATGCCCACTCACTCTAGGCCTTTCATTTTTCTAAGAAATATCAGCTGATTTGCAGAAAATATGTATTACAAATCTTTTAGGAATAATATACTTCACAGTTTCTTTCTCTGCCAAATCTCTATCCACATCTTTTCCCTCAGCCTGCTTCCAGGGTGTTCATAAAATCACTGCCACCATTAGCAACACATCTTTGGAGGCAAAGTCTTCATATGTAAAACTTGCTTTGTGAATTAGCTAATTCAGAAGAAATTAGCACACTCAGCCTCTACAGTGAATAGGTATGTTTTCCAGTTATTTTCTTCATTGCAACTAAAGTCAAACTCAGGTCTTTCAGGAAAAAAATTCATTACAGCAATTCTGAACCCAAGAGCAGCAATAGCCAAACTGCTACGTTTGAACTATCCTTCTCCATCAGTCAGGTTGTACCTTTCATTACGTATGCACATGACTTTATTTCCTAATACCATAGAGGAGACCAGCTCACACTGTTTAGAGCATGGAAGAAATCAGTATCTCTGCCAGAACAGTCACAGGTTTAATGTTTGAGTGTAGACTCCACCACAGGTTTCATCAGGCAGCACCAATTGCTGATCTATTACCTACCTGTAAATATTCAGACAAATGTGTACATGGTGAAGGTGATAACGTGGACTAATCTGGGTAAGTGTCGGACCCACTGCCTGTCAATAGTCACACACTTGAACTCACATAAATGTATAATCTGGATGATATATCAGGTTCATGTATCATTTCAGCTTCCCAGAAGGATCCCAGTGGAGTCAGGGTATCACTGTATATTCTAAAAATAGCCAGCAAGAAGCAAACCCAAACTTTTCTGTCAATTGCTTTTTAACAGTTTCTTTCACAAATTTCTCAGTGTAAGCCAAGATAGTGGAATTTTAAAAAACCTGCCACCATATGTGCCCATACCATGTCTATTGCTTCATCATTTTGAAAAAATGTGGTGGGTGTTTTTGTGTTCCTTCAAAGAATTTTCATTCCTTCCCAGCATGTTGCCAGGTCCCCCCCATGTACTATTTTTCTTGCAGTCAGGCTTACAATGGAGCTCTGTCCCAAATTCATTTTGAAAGCTGTGTTTGATTTTTATGTTAATTACTTTATTCGCTTCTTGATTCTTTTTTCCCTGAGATTACACTTGTTTTGTGGAAGAAACCAGCAGATGCCCTTTGGGCATAAAGAGAATGTGACTATACTTCCATAGAGGAAAAACTTCACGGCTCCTTAAGGCGCTCTCATATCTGATAACCCAGGGTTAGATGTGGAACCAGAAAGCACAAGCCTCTCCCCCATGGTGGGGTCCTATCATCTGGATTTTGGGAGGAGAAGGAATTGTGCCTGGCAAGATTTGTGAAATCATGAGAAGATATAAAACATTCTCTATTTTCTAGCTGAAAGACTTTCTGAGTGGGTCACAGACCCTATCAATACCATCTATGATGTTGATTTGGTTTCTGCAATTGATTTTACGTCTCAACCTACAAAGACTCAAGCAACAGTAACTGAAATACTAGGAATACTATTAAAAACCTCTACTCCCACAATTATCAATCATTATTGCTTGATAGGAGCTTTAAGGTCAGATGCTCAGTCTGGCAAAGCAGACTTTAATCCGTTAAATCGCTTTGGCTTTCACCACCAGAAAAGGCCTCCAGCAGTAAGGTCTTTTTGTTCAGATACTCAAAGAAGGTTTATCATTTTAGAGTAAATGTAATTTTCTGAGCTACTCGGTGTGGTTGGGTTCTATGGAGCCCATAGTTTTCTCCCAGCATGCAGACACCAGGTTTCTGGGCAGGGAAGGAGCTGTGCCGTGGTCTGGGTTGCTCTGGCCCTTGGTATGGGCTGGAAGCCTGGCTATCGTGTACACAGCTGGGAGACCTCTGAAGCAAAAGTGAGGTTCTTGTACACAAGATGTTTTGAAGAATTACAGTTACTGCAGGGCAAAGTCTTCTTTTTCTGCGCAGAAGCAAGCTCCAAAGTGAATACACTAACTCTCTGAGAAGCTGATTTTAATCACTCGTGACTCATTTATATCTATGAACTAAATTTTCCTTCTTTACAGCATTTATTTTGATTGCATGTTATAATGACAGTTATAGTCCCAGTTACGAAACATCATTAATTTATGATATAGGTTGATTTTGCGTTTTTAATGAACTATCAAAAAGGCAGTGTGACTTATAGTAATGACATTTAGCAACTTTCTAAAGTATCTAGAGAAGAAATAAGTGAGAACTTCAGAGAGTTGTTTCTCTTTCTTTCGTAGAAACAGAAGAGGACCTTGGATGGGCAAAGTGAATTTTTAAAAATATTTCTTCTTATTTTTATTCCATCATTTCATGAATTTTAATTTTATATTATTTTCCGTGACATTAAAATACCTTAAATAAACAGTTGACAGCATGTGGATTGTCTTTTGGGGACACTGTCCATCAGATTTTCCTCATTTCATGGCAACATTCAAGCAATTAGGGTTTTAATGAGGCTGAAAATTTGTAGCCCAAGTAATGTGTCTGACTATCTTCCAGAACAACTGTGGCACTAATGCAGGAATGCATTTAACCATATGCTCGAATTCATAACTGTGTTGTTGGGCAGCAGCAGTCTTCCTGACTTAAGTGAGGTGTAAGCCCACACTTAACATTTGCTGAGTTTGGCGGATTTATTGTACAATTTCTTTGCCTGTGTGAAAAGTACAAGTACGATATTTCTGTTTTCTCACGTCACATTCTGCTGTCTCAGTGTACTTATTCATATCCACAAATTATTCAAATGAGACCTGGTCCAGTATGTATTTTTGGTTTTAAAATACCCCTTAGAATTGCACAACATTTCTCAAACGGGAGGTAAATTAGAGTCTGTTACTTAACAGAATATGAAAGATGAAACTGCACCAGTACCATAGTCTGAACTGCGCTGATGGCTGCCAGGACTTCTAATTCTGTATCTGCAATAAATGAGAACCTTTTGTTTCCTCTTCTTTTAAGAAAGGTGTTGCATCCTCACAAAAATATTATTTTTTTTCCTAAAGTGACTTCATACACATTATTTATCCAGCTGTGGAATAAACATTCATCCTCAAAACCAAAGAACTAATTAGTTTGTGGCAATTACCAGATACCAGCAGCGTACATTCCAGAGTCACAGTAGCAGGAATTCTATGAAAATTATCCTACTATTTAGGTAACCATAGCACAGTTGTGTTAAAGTTATTCTGCAAAAAGGTGCTGGCTAGCTGCCAACACAACCAGCATTTGTCAAAGCTGAGAAAATAACTTCATGAACACTTCAATTTTTTTGTGAAAAAAAAAAAACCAAACCAAACCACCAAAAAATGCTAAAACAAATGTAAAGCAAAAGTAAATGGCAGGTTTTAAAATAGTCACGTGGATTGCATTTTGAATTTTCCTCAGAGGTAAACACAAAGCTCCCTGAAATAAAAAAAAAGATCATTTGTTTGAATAGTGGGTCCACATTTCATATTTACATATTTGATTTAGAATTTAACTATAATAACCAAAAAGTTAAATTTGCTAATTCAGTAGCTTTAAAAATGGTCATCTTGCTTTGCATGACTAAGAGAAAAATTAGACAAAGAATGATTCTTAAACGTATTGGATATCTAAATCATTGCAGAAAATTAAACAACCTAGGCCAAATTCATCCTTACAGGAGCTCAACAGAACAGAAATGAACAATGAACTAATTAACCCTCTTGAGTTTAACAGATAATTCAGTACAAATTAATATTACACTTTAAATATTAACTTCAGGTCCTTAGTCATTTACAGTTTTGGTGTATCTTTTCATAGTGATATAATTAGCATAGTTATGTAGAGTTATACAGTAAATTTAGAACAAGTTTGATTACAAAATATATTTTTAGTCCAGTTTATGTGTTTCCCAAGAAACATAAATAAACCTTTAAAAGGGCAAGGCACTTAAAAAGTTCGTACTTTTAAGAAGTTTCTGCTTTCTAAAAGCCTTTTGGAAGAATATTATACGTGCTTCAGTATTAATCTTTATGAAAAACAAGCTTGGGTTCCTAACACAAGGATAAATTCCTTATACATGATTGCTGAAGATGTACTAATCCTAACCCTCAGTCCAGTTGTAGCCTTGCAACAAACCTAATTCCAAGAACCAGCCCATGAATTCAATACAGAATTAAATTCCTCTGCTACCTGGCATCTTGTAGAAGCAGACTCCTAACACAAGCATTCTCCTCGGTGCCACCTGTGTCCCAAGAACTGGATCGTGAACTGTGCATCAGAAAGGGTCACTCAGCTTTTGTTGAACTGTAACTCAGCATTGTTTTCTTAGCTTCATCAGTAATGTTGAATTTACCTTTTACAAGACTAACCCTTGCCTTGGCATAGCGTTGGCTGAGAAGCCACTCGCATCGCAGAAACTCAGTATGGCAAGGAAATTTTAGGAGTCATGCTTCAAAACTTACTTTATCATCCCTTTTCAAATTAAAACGTGTTTTACCTAGTTATTCTATGATTCTAACATTCTAACATCTATATTTAGCCTTGTCTTAATAGTCCTTCCAGGTAGAGAATCTTAATGATGCAAATTAGTTATTCTTCATTATTATCTAAAGCTTAGTTTAATCCAACTCAGTAACTTTTACTTTACTTATTGCCGTAGATGTCAGTCCAACTATAAATCTAACACGAACCTTAAATACAGCTTTGCATCATGAGGCCATTGCAGCACGGTAGCTGACTTAGCAGGGAAAGCACTATTTCACATTGTCCAAAACGTGGAAACCTGCTGTTTTTATCAAAGAGTGGTAGGATCAGTGAGGTTGGAAGTGACCTCCATGTTTCATCTAGGCCTCCTGCTCTGAGGATGGCGAGCTTCAAAGTTAGGTCAAGTTGCTCAGGGCTTTGTTCAGCTGCTTTTTGAAACTCTCCGAGGCAGGGATTGTGCAGCTTCGCCAGGTGACCCTTTCCAGTGTTTAGCCACTTGTAAAAATTTTGCCCTGTATCCAGTTAGGATTTCCCTTGCTGCAGCTTGTGACTGTTGCCTCTCATCCTTTTTGTTGTGCACCTCAGAGGCGACTCTCACGCTATCACATAGCTCCACTCAGGTAATGGAAGCCAACAGTTAGACTCCTCCTTGGACTTCTCATCTCCAGGCTACACAAGAAGAGCTCCCTCTGCTGTAGTTGCTTATTATGTTCTAATCATCAGCTCCCTAATCGTCGTAATGATCTGGCACTGGCATCTCTGCAGCTTGCCTGTCTTATAGCAGGGGTCCCAATGCTGTACTCAGATGTGACCTGGGGGAAAAAATCACTGCCATTGCCTGCTGGCTATGCCACCGCTCATGCACTCAGGGTGTGGTTAACCTTCATGGCTGCCAGGGTGCCCTGCTCACTCATGTTCAGCTTGTCTGCCAAGACCTTTGCTGCAGAGCTGCTATCCAGCCACTCAGACCCCATCCTGTACCCATGCTTGGGCTTATCCATCCCAAGGGCAGGGCTTTGCATTTGTCTGTGTTGAAACCCACGAGGCTCCTGTTGGCCTGGTCCTCCAGGCTGGAGAGCAGATCAGCACTGTAGATGCTGAAGCCCTAACCCTAACCCTAGCTGTGACATGGGAGCCTCCCTCAACACAGCAAATCAGTGTGATAAAAGTCTTTATTGGTTATTCTCTCAAACCTGATGGTACTTTTTTGTTTCCAATAGTAGCTTTTCACAGCACAACAGAGAATGATAAAGAAATAAATATTAGTCACGGTACAGAAATTAGCTCAATTTGTTCTTTTTAACTAAACCATTAATTTTTGTGTCATTCAGAAGAAGTCCAAACCATAGGCAGAATGTAGCGTTGGTCTTAATATCAGCCTTGGTGCAACTTCCCAGCCAGTCTGTGAACTTAATATACTAAAAGAGTCTCTCAGGTTTTAGAAGCCAGGCCATAACCACCTTCTGCACCATTGCTTTATGTCTGCCCCATGGCCCTTGGTTTTCCTACGAAGTAAATACAGCACAAGAGTCTATTTGAATTACTCTCCAAAACTTAGATATATATTTCACTATGCAGTGAATCTTTGCACTTTATATTTACCCTATTCTTTTTAGTGTCTGAAACTGAATTTCTAATATTACCCTTTTAGTTTATCTTTGAAAAGCTCTCTTAAAATATGCTATTCTTTTCATAGTTGCTTTCCAAAATAAGCTTCTTACAGACATTTGCTATCTAGATCTAATTAATTAAATTGATTCTTCTTTTGTAGTAAAGGAAGACAGATAGTGTGAGAAATGCAAATACTAACGCATATCGCATATCCATTAAAGGCTTTTTCTCCCAGTAGGCTTTCTGGGAAATTGCATCTGCAGTGCAAATGGAAGATAGTAAAAGTAGTTCTACTAAACAAATAGAAGATATACAGGTTTCTTTAACTCTTATTTTTTGACGTTTAAAACATTTCTAAATACCCCTTCCCCTTTGAGGAGAGAGACCTTTGAAACATAAATATCTCATTTTAGAGCTGCAGAATTGTTCAGATTTTAACTAATTGTGTCCTATTTCTTTAATGCTTTTTCTTTCTTGATGTCAGTGGAATGCATATACTTTATTTACAATCACACTGAAAGTAATACTTTCATGATCTGTTAGTCTCATTGAGGAATAGATTTGCTATGTAAAAAAGGCATTGCAATAAAAAGGGACAGCTTCTGTTTTATAAAAATCATTTTTACTGCAGAGTTTAGGATTGCAGAAGTTATGTAGCTAAATATGTGGAACTATGACTACAGAAAAAAATTCTGTCTTTTAAAAATTATTTGCTCAGATAAAAATAAAGTTAAAAAATTAATAGAATTAAATGATGATGTGGTGATTGTTTATGTTGCCACTGCTCCTCACCATGGTTATTGCGTGAAAGTGAATTATGAGACCAGTGGTGCACTCAAAAACTTGTTATGGGCAGGGAAGAAAGTGCACCTTATATGGGAAGCCAAGAATTTATTGTTAGTCTAATGAAAATCTTAAGAGTAATTACAATACAACAGACAGTTATTAAGATTAGTCTAGTCACAATAATACTACCTGCCACAGTACAAAGTATCAGATTAATACAGAATAACATTAATAATAGAGTTAAAACTGTTGTACAAAACCTTCCTAGTATCTACCTCTGCTGTTGGGCTGTCCCTTAGACTTCCATTTTTGGTCCTCTATTTGATGGCATCAGTAGTGCTAGAGAAGAACCTGGGGGTTGCAGCAAACCATCAGCGTCCCATGCCCTTTGCCAGAAGCGTTATGTTCATGACGGAGTTTCTTCCACTTCTTTGGTGGAAGGAGGATATGATGTTGATGGCTTCTTCCTCCCCACTCTGAGGACTCCCACTTGGGGCTATTTTTCCAACACGCTGTTAGACCTTGCTCTTGCTTCCTTGGTGCGCAACTCCATTTTACGTCCAAATTTACTCTATGTGGTGTGTTTTACATCTGTTTGAGACTTGCTCTTTCATCTCTTTGTTATTCCAAAAACCAGTTTTGCCCAGCTCCCAGCCTGCGCTTCTTTACCAGCCACCAGTGACCTCTTCACAGCACTGGGGTCCCCAGTGGCATCCCAAGCCCCCTCTTTTCAGCCTCTGCTCCTGCTCCTCCACTCTGCATCCTGTGTCCCCACCTGCAAGGCCTCTGCTGTCACACCACACTGATGCTCCTCTGCACTACACCGTTCTGTGAGGGTCACAAATAGGTCATTCTACACAGAATAGCTACTTGCTACTATCTGTAGAAAAATTATGGTTTGATACTAGGTGGTAGCCACCTGGTCATTAGAAAAACTGCTGTTGCAACTAGGCAAACGCAAACAAAGCTCCATGTAGGCAAAGACAAGTTCAGATGAAACCTGCCAGGTCCTGAGCCCTTGCACAGTTCCACAGTGCAAGTTCCCTGCACAGCCCTTCCACAGTGTGAAACCTGGGGCCTGTCCCTAGCAGTAGCAGTATTGGGCTGCTGGGCTACGTGAGATCCTTCTTTCATCTCCATATCTTGGCCATTATTTTTTAGGGTAACACTTCCTCCTGGGGAGTTGACCTGACTGTCTGTAAGACCCCTTCTTCTCTGAGAGTCTTACATTCGCTTTCCAAACAGAACAGCCACAGCACGCAGCTGCCGCTTGCCTCTTTCAAGGCAGCTTGACGTTGCAACACCATCCTGCGACACAAGATGTGGATTTGAACTTCCAGACTCGGAAGGAAAGGGATCTGTCTCAGCACTCAGATCACTGCACCTGTACACAGAAGACAGGAGAGAAGGATGGTCTTCACGGTTTGCAGGAAGAGTGAATCTTATTCTGTTTATAAAAGAATAAATATTCTGGGATAGTGAGCTGACATGCAGCAAAATTCATCTGTCATGGAGAGTGGTGGGATCTCAAGCACCACCTAGTTTTCAGTGTTTCTTAGAGGCTAATTCTAAATAGCTGTCTTTTCCAAGTGTCTATATGTGTATATGCTCCATTTAGGAAGTGTAGACTTCTAACATAGGCTTTGAAATTCTTCTTAGAGGGAAAATCCTATGATATGGACACTTAAAGATGTAACTTGTAGGTACCAAGCCCTTTTCTGGATTTGGTACTTCAAATTCTGTCCTGACTAAAGTATTGCAATAAATGTGAAACAACTAGATCACAGCAGAGAGCTGAAGGATAGTCAGCATACAGTTATTATTAGTAGTTCTCTGAATTCCCCTTGTGCTCTGCACTGTCTTAACACTGGAATTGTTCCTGCCTCAAAGAGATTAAATTAGGCTAAGGTTCAACATGTGGATTTTAAAGATAACTGCAGAGGATGAGCAACAGAGAGCACACAGAAAACAAACAATGCCAGATAATTACTCCTATTGATAAAATCAGTGAATGGAGACAATGCAATGTGATATATCTAGATTTTACTAAAGGATTTGATATAATTTCTCACCAAATGATGTGTTGATTAAAAATTAGCACTATACAAAATGAATGCAGCACATGCTAAAAGGATTATGGCTCAGAAAGTAATTCTAGAGAGCATTTATAATGGCGTGTTGCGGGATCAGTTCTATTCAATGTATTTATCATTTACTGGGAAACTTAATGCAGACCATTAATAAGGAAAAAAAGTAGTTCTATGAAGTGATTGGAATTTCATGGTAAACTGGGTTCCCTGGAATAATGGCTCAATTTAGTTCAATGCAAACACATGCCTATAAGACGCAAAGATACAGATCATACACGTAATACACAGAGCTCTGTTTTAGAGAGCAGCATGTACAACACGGAATTGGAGACAAGATGGATAACAGCTGTAAAGAGTTTATAGTGCTGTAGAATAGGAGAAGGTGAGTTGTAGCCCTTTCCCCAAGCACAGACTGGCCACAAGCAGCGGATGCTGTTTCCAAGGGGCCTTAGGAAATACAGAATAGGAGTCTGAGTGTCAGCCTGAAACTCATTGACAAACAATATTTTGCACACATGAGTTTAAATAATAGAAACTTTTAAGGGATTGGGTGAGAAACAATTTACAGCAAACAAAACTATTCTCCCTCAGAACATACTGGCTGCAGTCCTGACCTGGTGCGCACCAGAGAGCAAAGAAAATATCAGTCACAACCCTCCTCCTTTAATCATCCCTCCCCCTTTTCATCATATAATCCACCCGATCGGGGGTTGAGCTGTTGTCCCAAAAGACAGATCTGGCTGGTGCTGTATCGACTTAATGGGTCGCCACTCTGCTTTGGTATGGAGAAGCCAGAAAGGACCCTGTGCTCTAAGCTGAACTGGGAACTCCACTTGGCTGCTCGCCACCCCCTGGCCGCTGGACTGGCTCGTAGCTGCTTCTGCCAGCTGTGCTCTCTGCCAGTTGTCCCCATCAGCTGTGTTTGCTGTCTGCAAGCTGCTCCACGGTGTCACTAGCAGGCAGAGCGGCTGCTTGGCTCTCAGCTGCAGGCTGCTTGGGTGTTTTGCTGGATTATTTCACATAGCAGTGCCTGGGGTGCTTCAGCTCTTCAGGAAGGTTCAGTGATGCACAGGAATGCGGTAAAGTCATCGCCACAGAAAGGAGAGTCCCCAAATACTGGCTCTTAAAGATCACTTTGCTCACTCTCTCCTTGGGGTTTCTTTGCCAACTCTTCCTGCTTCAGCAATTATTTACCATCAATTTGTAGGATTGCCCAGGCTTTTCCCATCCTTATACCTTAGCTGATTTTAACAGAAATGCTGTCAGTATTACAAAATACCTATGAAATTTAAATCTGTTAAGGCCTGACATATTGACTGTTGTAGTCAGCAGCTCCCACTGTCCTACAGGTGCCCAGACTGGGTGCGTCCTACACAACAGCCTGCTGCTCCCAAGGAAGGTCCACTGGTCTCTCCAGAGCTCAGGCTTACCCAAGCAGAAAAAGAGCCCAGCAGACTGTGTGTCCCTGTACTTATATTTAACACAATAAACAGCAAAAACATCCTTGTAAAATAATGCTTCAGACTGTGGTGGTTTTTTTCATGTGGAGTCATGTGCAAGAAATAGTCCTAGTTCCTTGGGTTTCCTACTGCTTCAATTAAATAGTTAAAACATCCAAGTTTTCCTATTTGTAGGATTCACTGCAGTACTGAAGCAACAGAGAAAGAGCAAACTTAGGCAATGTCAGTAAGACCAATCACATGCCTATTTTTGGCTGGTTGTCAGAGCAAGGAACCAGTTATCCTACAAAACATTAGCGCTAGCCTTTAATTGGTACCTGCAGTGGTCTTATAGATGACTTAGCTGAACCGAACCAGTTAGACAGTCATTGCTGTCATACATACAGGATGCAAATATTTCCCAGATTTAATGCTTAAACTATTAGCCTTGCTCTTCACTTCTTCAGATCAATTTTAATTCAAAATTCCTTTTCAAAGGAACTTCAAAAAACAGAGATGAGTCTAAAACTAGTGTAATGGATTACGTGGTGGGTTCCCCAAACCAGGCAAGGCTGGAAGCAAAACCACAGGTTGAATGGGGAAGAGAGGAAAAGCTACAAAACTACTGCTACGCGACCAGCCATGTTATTCTCAACAGTGCTAACAGGAAAACCGTAGCCCCTTTTCCTGTCTCATAAACCCACCCTCACCCCTTCTGCTCCTCACCATCATTGTCTCCCTTCCTATCTGTTGACAAAACCTTTATAGTATGAGTACCATAAACTACTTTTTATCCTTGTGATTGGTTTTTCAGTGTTTTAATTAACATCATTTTTCTGCAGCACCATGCATTTCATGATGAAGGACAGTACATGGAATACTGTGGGCCACTTACCTAGTGTGCAAAGCCTGGGAACTTCTGGGGATCAGTTCCTGGGAAGCAAAGGACCGTCTCAAGAAGGAGCACTCCCTCCTACACTCTGTTGGGAATTCATCTAGGGAAAAAATATCACAGTGGGATTGGTGATCCAGTTCCAGTCTAGTGCCTGATGATCTGAATTGCTGCAGTTTTGAAGCAGTTGAAACTCCTTGGATGGAAATAATTTCACCTACTATTAGATGTCTACAGAGCAGGTATGTATGCGGGGCTAGGTGTCTAGGCTCCTGCTGTGATCAGTGAGACCGGTAAATGCTAGCAATGGGATTCAGGTGGGATTCACCTGGCCATGAGTAGGATCCTGCTTCAGAGCGGGGTGAGACACTGTGGAGGTGCCGCTGTCTGCACTGACTGTGAGGGGCACCCTACTCATCTCCAAGCCTGGGCTGCAGATACCTACATTTAAGCAGGAGGAATATCTGTATTTACTTATTCTCTGTGTTCAGTAAGACCAAAGCAAGTATAGCGCATACCAATAAGCCCATAGCAATTTCTAGTCCTAAATGGTACAAAACAAATAGAAAAGGAACTGTAATAGGTTTAACTTGTTAAACGTATGCAAGCATTGGTTGCATAGGAACTAACAGATAATACTCATTGTAATTATGTCAGTGATAATAACAACTACAGGGAAGATTAATTTCATACTATCTCTAAATTGTCATCTATTTTCTAGAGGCGGAAAAAGAAGAAAGCATGAAGAAAGTGTGCTTGAAGGGGTGGATTTCAAGATCTACTTATAATAAGATAATTATTGCTTTTTAAGGTTCAGCAGGAGATATACTTATTATGCTTAATAATGGCTCTATTATGAACACAGAGCCAAATAATCAACAGTTGTCCTGCCTCACAAGGTTTACAATTAAAGGATGTGATCTGGAGCAGTAAAAGGAAGAACAGCAAAGTAGACAAAAGTGGGAGATAAAGGGCTGTGCTTGAAAACTGAACACAGCAAACAAAAGGCTATTAGAGAAAATCTGAAGTAGGTTAGTAAAACTACTGTGCCACCAGTACCTGTAATGCCTACAGCAGAGTATTTTTGCCAGACCTGAGTATCATTAAAACAAAAATTGATGCCATGTTTTAAAGGATGTCCTTCATAAAGCACTATTTCAGTAGCTGCTGATTTGACCTCTGTACCTCAAAACAAAATATCGTAACAGTATTATAGATGTAACATTAGAAATCATGAAAGTTGATTTGCTGTCCCAGAAAACTTAGCAGTAACATGCTAAACTAATAAAGCAGAAAGAGGAACACAATGCAAACTAGGAATATTTTAACACTCTGTTAGGAGTGCTGGGTTCATACTGTCTCTCCAGCAATTAGGCTGAAAGTTTTTCAAATTTCTGCCATGGATGAGGTTTCAGAGGCAATGTGCATGTGCATCTTACCCCTCCTCTCTGATGTGTAAGGATGAGCTCAAACAAAAACAAAAAGCCCAAACTTCTCTGTAAATATTTTTTCTGATTTCTTTCTGTCCCCCCACCAGTTCTATTAATCCTTAGGGGAAACTTCAAACAATTTTTCAGGCTATTTAGCCCAACTCCTAGGCTAAATTTGGCCTGGAAGCCAATGTCTACCTTAGAAAGCAATACAGTGCAATAGGAGCAGACTGCAGAGTGAAAGGCTAGGTGCTGAAGAGCCAACACCTATCCTGTACACTTTATGGTGGATTTACTTCCATATAGCCTGAATGTTCCTTGATGGTTGGAGTGCATTGCGTGCTGTCCTAGAGAACCTGTTCTGGTTTAGCTCATGTGAAAGAAATTCACTTCACGTGTTCCCAGACCCAAGTGCAGCAAATGGAGGTAGTCAGGAGATTCACTTCAAAAGCTTGCTCCACTTCTGAACTAAAATGCTAATATAGGGGCGCCTTTGTCATATATATCACTTGCAGAAAAGTCGGTAGGAATTCTGTGGGTCACCCAAAATATTAAATTTAGCCCTCAGACAATTTGAAATTAAGAATGTATGCAAATATTTTATATAACAGTGGTTTTGTAATCTCCTTTTAAATCCTAAATAAAACATCCTGTTTTTCTATTTTTATTGCCAGCTTGACATGAACATTTAATGTGCAAGTATATTTTATGAATATATAAATAGCTACTTTTTCAAAACAGAGCTCAAATGTGTAGCAGCAGGTGATTCACTAAGAAAGAAAGAAGTACTTAGAATACACAAAAAAATACAGTTGTCTGGTAAGTGTACACAAAAGAAGGTTCGTCCGCACACAAAAGAGCTCTTGAAGACATAACAGTCATCTTCAAATTGTTGCTTCATGGTTTGAAACTCCCCTTAGATGCTGAAAAACAGGAAGCATCTGTTTCAGATAGGCAAACAGACTCTTGGCATCTCCCAGTAAACCCTGGTTTTACTTCCATTGCTTTTCAGCTATGTGTTAATTCTAGACATTGTAAGTTGGAGTTTCTCAAACGCCTTCTCCTTTTCTAGTTGCTCAACCTCTATGATCACATGAAACAGATTAAGAAATAAGGAAATGCTGCGTAGCTTATGCACTACATTATTTTCTTTTATGCATTACTAAAAAATTTGTTTCTTCTCTGCCGTACAGTACCTCCAGCTGCTTGATCTAAAAAAGCATCAGTATTAAGGAAGTGTTCTTTTGTCTTTACCAACTTGGCAATGGCTCATAACAGTTTTCCTTTCAGACTTTGCCCATGGAAGGAAAAAGAGAGGAACATTGCTTGTATCTTCAAAATTATTGTGTGAAGTTTTATATATATGTACATATGCATATATATATATAGATCCAGTAATTGCCATGCTTTTTATCTCAGCTTTCTCAGATTTATTCTCCAGAAAGCATAATCAGGTGATGAAAAAACCTGATCAACACCCTTTCAAAGAGCAGAGCACAGCGTTGCTTTCCTTTTTGCTTTCTCTGAACTTCTATTGAAATTTCTATATTTTATCTGGGTTTAAAAATTGATTTTTAAACTAGAAGTTTAGAGACCTTTTATGGATGTTTGGAAAACTATCATGACATCATAGTCTACCAAAGAAGTATTACAAATCTGTGATCTGGACTCTTGATACAGAGGGATAATACACCAAAATGATGTTGTTACTGCTTGGAGAAGGCATCAGGACCAACATTTAAAGGAAGAGGCTTAGACAGACCTAGAGCGGGAAACCATGGCAGGACTGAGCGGAACCTCAACATCCACCATCACCTATGGATGAAGACAGGATCTGGAGAAGGCAGCTAGCACTTGAGAGGATATTTTTCGTGACAGTGTTGATATTTGTTTGTCAGAGTTCACAGATGTCCCGCTAAATAAACGTCTCACTTGGCAGACACAATGTGGTTTAATTACTCCTGAAGATGAAAGGGTCAACCAGGAGCTCTAACTGGAGGGACATTAAGGAGTAAACGTAGGGCCATCGAAGAGAAGGGGTAAACTATTGAGCAGACTTCCTGATGTGAGCAGCCTTCCAGGTGTGAGTTTCAGCAGTATCCCAGAACACCCATCTCTGCAGTGCTTTGCAACCCTTGCTTTGTCGCTGCGTATGGTAACACAAATGACAATTAGGTTGTATTTCACAGCACTTTCCATCTAAGAGGGAGCTCCATCATGCATCAGATAACCCCTGGGTCTGCAGGAGTTTGTACAAGGTCAGTGGCACGTATAATTTCTGCACATCCCCGTTACCCCCCCTACATATGTGCGCTTATATGGGGGACAGGGAGGGAAAAGGTGGGAGGAAGCAGAGTAGTCCTTCTGAGCTAGCAGCAAGATCACGAGAAGATTATAATGTATCCCACAAGTGCTAGACTCTGCTCACATATCAGAAGTGGAGGTAGGGCTGCTAGCAGGTGCTTGGGAAGCACAGGTGAAGCAGCATGAACCAAGGAGTGGATAGAGCAGAAAACGTCCACAGTAGGAAGCTGGGTTGCTCTGGGCCCAAATGAGGCACCAGCCAGAGATTTTAAATGGATCTACCATACCTTTTCTTTACAGACAGCACCCCAAAATGGCTTTGGTAAATCCCTGAAGCTCCATTATATTTGAACACAAGCCACAACCACAGCTATCTCCTGAGAAAAGTTCATCAAACAGAGAAGACTCATTTGCAACCCTCATTACTTTAGGATCATTTCCACATGGGTCTTCCTCTGTAGCGTGACTCTGCAACAACCTTTAGAGACCGTCTAGTTGCTACAAGGTCTATACAGTCTCTTCTGGGCCGCTAGGAAAAGCCTCCCCATCTGTCTCAGGCCTGGTGCTGCTCAGAATAGCTCCCAGGCTCTGCTCCCGCTAGCTGTGCCCCTTTCCCTGCCTGTGCACTCTTGGGGCTTCTCCAGCTGACCGTGTTCAGGTGCTCTCAGGGAAGGGCACTTTCTTCCCCTCCTTTGTGGCTTTCACCAACCCTGAGTGCAGCAGCCAGGACAGAGCACAGGAGTATTTGGGGACCTCCATCCTCGCTATTTGGAACTGTGGTGCATACCCAAAATTCACAGGATTTGCTCAGCTTATCACATGACCTCAAACAGGAGAGGACACCAGGATACTCTGCTATACATTTTTTTCTTTGAGATGCTTATAGGATGGCTCCTTGGTGGCCATGGGGCAGTGGCTGATACAGCCAGGGCATGATCTGGCATAATTGCTAGGGCTTATAAAGGTGGCATTCTGCATCTGTGCTAGTTTTAATCCCTATAGTTTGTTAGTCCCCAGACCCCAATTTTGTCTGCACATCCTCTGGCAGCTCTATTTCCCACTTGTGATGGAAGTGTTTCCCGCAAGAGAAAGCCCTGAGAGTCTCCTTCCCTCTGAGGCCAATGTGCCTGTCTTGCCTTCATTTCATAATCCTCCATGGCAGCATTTACATTCTATGCATTTGCTGTGGGCACAGTGACAGGTCTGCCAGCCCAGGTCTCTACGTGCTGCTGTCAGGGTTCCGGCCACCTGCACCTGCAGATCTGGGAGCAGGGAAGCCAAGGTGCCACTCCACAGCCCAGGGCAGGGATCCCAGTGGGACCCTGCACTCGGGGGCATCCCAAGGAGGTTACATTCTTGCTTGCATCGTGGTGCTGAGCACTGGCATGTAACCGTTCCTGTATCCACCCCTGGTCACGTTACCCCAGAACTCAGGGGTAACTGGCACGCGTGGGTATCACACTCATCTTTCTGTGTCACACCAGCAGCCCAGCGTTGCTTGCAAGCCTGCCCCCAGGCAAGGGCCGAGGGCCAGGAAAGGGGTCACGGCTCCACACAGCTGGGCAGCAGCTCTGCTGTAGTGCTGTCTTGTTCTCTACTTCATGCTCATCATAGACCCGGTGATATTTTTCTTTTTTGTTCTAGACACGTTGGCAACCTGAGTGGCAAATAGTCCCAACCTGAGAATGGGACTGAATTGCTTTAACGTTCAAAGAGATTCCAGTTGCACGTGGTGACAGGAAAAAGTAATTACCAGAACCTTCACGAGAAGTTAAATGTTCAAAATATATTACATACCAAAACTTATCAAAAAGCTGATTATATCAATGCCATTTTATGATCTTTGTAACTATGTGGAGACCTCCAAAAACACTGACTTGTCACTGAAAGCTAAATCTGTTTTGCAAAAACCCTACAAAACACCCCTTTCATTATTCATAATTGTAAACCCAGGAGGGACTGCTGTGATCAGTTGGTATGACGTGGGCTAGGGATACAGTTCCAAAAAATTTCTAAATTACTGAGCAAGAGCATTTCTTTCAGAAAAGTGTTCAGTTCTCATTTTAAAATTTCTACTACAGGAGAATTCACCACAGCTCTTGACAAGCTGTTCTGAGTGTTAAAAAATCAGCTTTTGAATTTGTCTAGTTTCATTAACAGACACTGCATCTTACCTTCTGCCACCAGATTTCTGCCCCCATAGTTACACTGAGACTCCCATGGGACTGAGCCTTCTCTTGGCCATTAGAAACAGATCAGGCTCCTTGGTGCTCTCACTGGAAGATGCGTTTTTCTAGTCCTTCAGACATTTTTGTGGCTTTTCTCTGTATCAAACTTATTTTTTTCAGTATGTTCCACAAATCCCTGACACCAGGATGGGACACAGTGTTCCAGCAGGGTGGTACCAGTATAACAAACAGATGAATTATAATATCTCTGCCTTTATTTGTCTGTATATCTGAGATTGCTCTACCTCTTTTTTCATTAAAACTTGCATTGGGAACTCACGCTCAGGTGGTCATCCAACAGGACCCCAAATCTCCTCCAGTGTTCCTTTGCTCTAGCAGTGTCCCATCTTCTTTTGCCCATTCTTTCTTCCAAGACATACAATACTACATTTGGCCATATGTGATTTTCGTGTCCAGTTTACTGAACGTAGCAGAGCCCTCTGTCCTTGTCCCCTTCATTTAATTTGTGCTCCTTCTCTCAGTGTAACTGATTCGGGCTACCACTATCTTTTCATGTTATACAAAATCAGCATGAACCTTTCACAAGAATGGGCAGCTGGATCTCTTGAGATTAAGCCTAAAATCACCCATTTTAGAGAAAAAAAAAAATCCAAGTGTACATGGAGTATCGTGGAAAATGTTTACTCTTTCTTCCTCTGCAGAAGTGAAGCCTGATGGCATATTCTCAGTGGTCAGTGTACATTGGCTGGTGATTTTCTATGTTCCCTTTATGGCTTTGTAAGGCAGAAGCCTAGAATTAACTGTGTTTTGAAACGCAGAGTAAGATCTTTCCCTTTACATTTCAACTCCTTCAGGTTCGGAAGGACTCAGCTGGTGGGTTTTATGGCTAACAAAGGCAGGCTGGAGAAAGCAGCTGACTACGGACACTTTTAAATCCCAGCCTGAGAAGTCCTCTCTCCACTGAAGATCTGTATCTGTAATAAATTTAATCCATGCCAGCACTTGGGGAAGTTCATGTTTAATCTAATCTAATCTTAAAAGACAGTAAAATATTTGGCTGAAGATTCTTGGATCGAGCTCATATCACTTGTAACACGTTCTGTATTTTTTGTCAAAGTCTATCCTTTTCTCAAAAACAAAAAAGAAAGAAATTGTATGGATGGGAAAGAACCAGCAGTGTAACCAGAACTTCAAAAAAATGGAAAAGATCTAAAATTACACCTGCAGCTCAATGCTCAGAGAGGATAAATAACCAGATACACACAGACATGCACACAAACTCCATTTTTCTTTGATGTCCCTAATACAAATGCCGACCAAGGGCTGTCTTGCTTTCTTTTATAAAATAAACATGTGAAATCAGAGCCCAAGGCGGATGTATTACCAACTAGTGATTTCCTGTTGTGTTCACTGAAGCTACAAGGAGCGAGATAACAAGAAAGGAGTAAAATCCAGGTTGAACAGCATATTGATGCCAGTAGGAGTGTATTTCTCTGCTCTTATTTTATTAAGATACATACAAAATTGCTAGGTTAGTCACTGATTTCACAGAAAACCAGTGAGCACTGGCTGGCTCCACACCATTCTCCAGCCAAGGTGACATCTCCCCTGCTCTCCAGCCACATCCATGTGCCGACTTCCATACCAGTCTCCTCTTTCACCATTTGTCAGCAAATTTACCACCTCCCTTCTCATCTTCCGCTCCTGCTTTTACCCACACTGTAAGGCAGATTAGAGACAAACCCTCTGCACCAAAAAAACCCAGCCCTCCCCCCAAACAAACCAAAACATCTCGTCCCCCCACTCCCAGCCAGGGTGTTTACAAATTTGCTTTCTCTGACCCGGTGCTCAGATTTATCTCTCTTTTTGCTCTTTTGCCATGGTGAGGAGCTAACATCCTCACTTTGGGGGGAAAACTGAGAGCAGGTACCTCTTTGATGCCATCTGTGAAAGATCACATGGGCAAGGTTGGATTCTGCACAGGACTGGTCTGCTTTAGTTGTCCCCATCCGTCCCACGTTGTCAGCTTTCTCTGGTTATGTCTGCAACATGCACGGGGTGAGCAGCCACGAGGCTCACACAGGCATCACGAAAGGACAACTGCCAGGGTGGCCAAGCCCCAAGACAATGTGTGTACAGCCAGCGGCAGCTGGGCCGGCACCTCCTGTGCCAGCTGGAGCCTCCAGCTGGTTTGGCCCCACTCTGAGCTCTCTGGTGCAGAGCTGTGACACGCTACAGACACGTCCTCTGGGTCTCTGCTGTTCCGCAGATTCATGCAACAAATACTGCTCTTTCTGGCTGCCTGCCTCTTGTGTCTGCTCTGACAGAGGTTCTCCTGCTTTCCTCTCTCCCAAATAAACACAGCTCTCACAAACCATACTGACACCCTTCCTTTGCGAAGTCCCTAGTCTGCCCAGTCCACCGACTCAGAGGGACATCCTTTTTAGTGTTTATTTTATCAAGGAGTCTAACTTTGTGCTCTACTCCTGTGTAGGGAGGATGGTTGTCACATCCATCACCTTAGCTCAGCTTTCACCCCACTGCCCATATTCTGCTCTTCCTCAGCCCTTCCTCATCATCTTCAGCTACGCATTTTTGTAGTATCTTCTTCAGCTTTTTCCCACAAAAGAGCTGATGAGCAAGTTGCTTTCTCCACACTGTGCAGAGCAGACATATTTCACAGAAGACCTTGATGCAGCCAGCAAAAGCTCTGGTCAGATCCAGGTCTTCAGGTTTCTCCACAAGACCCATCTCAATTTGAGAAAGCAACTTTTAGCAGCCAGGCAGAACTGTGTTTGTCTTCCTGCAGCTGGCAGAAACTGGAGAAATTTACTGCTGTGCTCTGTGTCCTGGCTAATTCAGAAGAAATGTGATAATTTAAAAACACCTGGATGAAATCCTTATCATTGAGTGGTCTAGAACCAAACATTGTGAAAATCAGACATTCTTATTAAAACATGCTGCACTTGCACTCGTGTCTGTATGTCAGGAGCAGTTTCCCATGGAGAAGTAGTGTTTTTTGCAGGAGTAGAATATGGCTGAGGTCTTTCCCTGCAGAGTTTTGGGAGCAGAATTAATCTGCTGGGAACTGACATGGCATTTCTGCCACGAGTAGGATTTTCCATACATTTTTGTTATGGTGGGAGACAGGAATAGGAAGAGTCACGAGCACCTTAAGGAGGTTGATGTGAAGCTTAACACTGCCCGCAATGTTCTGGGGGGAACTTCACTGCTGGGGAAGGGAGAGCTGGTGCTAGCAGCCTATACTGTATCACAGTCCCTTCCCAACCTCCTTACAGGACTATCTGTTTACTATTAAAGCTCTTACAGTTGCAAATTGTGGCTCAGGTTTCTCATTAATAAATATCAACAAAAGTAAAAAGAGTTTTTTAGCTTAGAGTTAAAAGCGTAGGAACAGCTGAGTTTGTGAAGCTCTGACCCTGCCATGATGTGGATCCTTCCTGTCAGAAGTCACGGTGCACATTTAAGGGCACCAGCCATTTGCTGTGGTAAGAGCTACTCTAATACAGAGAGAACCAGATTCTCCAAAAAGATCCACCAAGTTTTCTACCAATTCTCTCTATGATTGCTGGATCCCAAGACATGCCTGCGCTGCGTTTATTACAGTTTAGGAACATGGAAAAGGGGACAAAACCAAGTGATTGCTACAGTTGTAGATTTTGTAGTCTGGAACTATGGGCTGATTTATCCCAGCTGACTATATACTCTTTCATATAATATTATATTAATATTCATTAGATTGTGTATGATATGTATTATATATTGTATTAATGGCTGATTATGTATTATATTATTAAAATAACAGTGACTCCTTAGAGCCATTTCCACAAGCTGGAGCTTCTTACGGTCTTGGGAAACCATTCTGCAGCTAGAAATAGCTGCAGTACACGGTAGATCCAGGTATCCCCAACCTTTGATTAGCTGTGTTTCCCACGCATTCTCTTGACAAACACGCATTGCCTCCCCCAGGATAGGGCTATGTGAGTTAAGCTGACTATCCAGTTGTTCCTTTTTTTTTTTAACACCATAGGTTTGAAAAAAAACCAAAAACCACCAGTGTGTGCTGTCCAGAATATGGTCCCACTGAGAACATTTCCAAGTATTATCTCCATCTGCAGTGAGAGAGAACTTTCAGGATGATTTCTTCTATGCTATTTTGAACACACATCAGTTTATGGTGATACTCATTAACTACTACTGAAAATTTTATTTGAAGAATACTGAGGAGTTACAAATACTACATAGGAAAAAGAAGAGTCATCAAATACATAAACAATGTTTTAATGGCTAAATGTTTTTTTACATTAAAATCAAAGTAAGATCAATATCTGAGGGCCAAGGATGCTAAATTATGTCAGTGTTTTCTGACCATTCTAGTATATCATAATGTTGAGTTCCTGAGTAAGTGGGGCAGAAATCCATAAAGTGAGTTTCTGTGAAAAAAAAAGACACAAAAATAATGAACAATTTTATGTTAGCTTAAAAAAGACCAGGTCAAAACAGAGAACAAGAAGGGAAACTTGAGCTTAGACCTTCATGAGTCCCTTAACCTCATCTAGTAGGCAAGACTGACTTGATGGCAGTATGCATCTTTCTACTGCTATATCCAATTCAACATCCCTTTTAGAAATTCAGGAACAGTTTAAAATTAATTAATAACATGAATTTAATATGAAATTAGAAATACAATACCTGTCCTGCTCTCTCTCTGTTCAATGTGAAATTTGATGTATTTTATGCTACTCTCATAATTTCCATTTTCAGTACTTCACCAGTTTTATCTTTAGGTTTCAGAATTAATAATCTCTTAAAATGCATGACATCCACTCACACGTCTTAGCTATTTCTTTGCACACCCACAAATTCATGTTAACATCACTCTAACAGTCTATGCTTAGATCAGTTCTTCAAAGTATGTAATGTTTTCATCTTTCACCAGAAGCAGTTCTCTACCACTACTTGGTAAGTAGGAAGTCCGCTTCTTGAATGATTTGCCTTTTATTCAAATACAGGGCCAGATCCAGACAAAAATACTACAAATCCATCCAAACAGTAACTGAAAAGTGACAGGCAGCCAGAAAGGCTGCTCCAGATTGCACTACTGCGCGGACATTGGGAACTACGGACAGCGAGAACCTCCCTGCACTTCCCAGCAGAGGATGCAAGTGGAAGAAAAAGGAGAACCTTCCTATGCCCAGGTCATTTTGTTGTCAGCACAAGCCTGGTCAACAGAAGTGCTCCTCCAGCATCCCTGCTGCAGTTACAATACAGTTCCTGTGGCTCTTAGGGTACAGTACTTCAGGGGGAAAGAAAAAGTTAGAGACCTATAATAATAGGAAGATTCTGTGATATTACAAATGTCAGATCAGGGTAGCACTGCATGAATGAGAGAGAAAGAAGTGGCTTATTACTAAGCAAACTGCTTCTATTTATATACAAATAACTATGGCTCAATTATGCACTTAAGCACTGCTTTTAGGCAAATTTGCTTTCTGTAAAGCAAAAGCAATATGGTAGAAGTTACTTTCTACTACATCCCTTCAAACAGTACAGTCTTTGTGCTTGTTAAACTATTATACACTATGTAATCTCATTAAGCCTGTGAGAAAGTGGCAAATTTGCCCTTTAGATTTTGTAATTTTTTTAATTACATGGATTGTAAGTTTTCAAGATCTAAACCCAAGCTGCTAGTGCTTTTTTTTTTCTTTTAATAGAGACTGAAACATGAGAGGATTATAGGTAATGGCATTACAACATCTGTACAGGGATTGTGGGAGAGGTTTGACTGAATCCCAGAATTGTAAAAGGAATATATTTAGCTGGTTTAGGTTACTGTCTGATTTAAATAATGTAATTTTTGTGCTGTTTTGGACCTTTCCTACTACAGCAGCTTGGTGTTTCTTTCTCCATTATTTGAAGTAGTTCTTAAGTCACTGAGATAATCTTTTGCACTTAAATCAAATCTTAAATTATACTTTTGTGACAAGCTTTTTAGTCTTTCTTAATCATCTTTTTCTCTGATGCTGTTAGTATGCAGTTACCTTCTGAATTTCTGTGATTGGTGCCTTCAAGCACATCTCAATGGAATGTTTTCTTTACCCTGCCACATTTATGTTGCTTTCAGCTTTCTTAGAGGCAGTTTGGCTGTTAAACAATTTCTTCCCTTGAGGCAATACTGATTACACTTATTTATGACATCAACTCTGAAAGTGAGTTTTTTACAATTCTCCAAGGCAGAAATTTATTCTCAGCAATTTTCGTCCTTTACAGATTCCTTCAATAAAATAAATGTTAGAACCAGGTGCATATAATGGGGGTCACACTTTGGTTACAAATAAACTTAAATCATTAAGCCAAGTGGGTAGAGTAACGTAAGACGTGACATCCATTGCTTGTTGCCTCAGCTATCTGATTGAATGATGAGTTAGTGACATCTTATAGTGTTAGTACTGGGAGTTCCCTAGATGCAGACCAGTGCTGAGATGTCAGTACCACATCTCACACAAGGTGTGCACAACTCACTTCAGCTTGGTGGCTGGTGGCAGATATGGGACAAGTGCCAGAGCAAGGGAAGTTTACCCAGTGTTGCTCCTTTTGCCTATTTTCCTGTAGAAAAGCAAATTGGGACCACAGAGGCTGTCGGAGCTGTTCATTAAGGGTGTTCAGTCTGTCCCCTCTGGGGTGTCTCCTTGTTGGTGCTAGAGGAGGGGCGCTGCACAAGCAAGCCATGCATTTTTATCTGGGACACTGAGGTTGGACACTTTAAGATGCTGAAACTGTAACTGTTGTCTCACTCTAGTGATAGTTTCTTAGGAACAGATGTACAGCAGAGATTCACCTTTCCCTCCTCTGAAGACAGGGAGACACTCATTAGAGCCAGCTATGCTGTAATCATTTTTGGACACTAAGTAGTTCTAAGAAAATATCTCCGCTACTTCTTTTCAGCAGCTGATATATAACTTTGAGAGGTTTTCTGATTTTATCAGAATGGTAATAATGCCCTTAAAACTGCTAACATTTCTCCCAGTTTGTGGAGCTATATCTTCTTTTCATTATTTTATTAGTTTAAAAACTTGTGTAAGTGGCAGACACTAAATGAGAGAGAGAACAAGTGCATGTGTAAGAGCAAAGATGAAAGTTTCGTAAAAAAGCTCTTGCTGTCACTTGCCCCCACGCCCCCTCCCCACCCCAAACTCAGACTGTGGCGTCAAGAATTGGTGTCTGCTTATACTTGGAAATGTAAAGGGGTGTGGATGAGAAACTGTTCCTGTTACTCATTGACTATTCCACTTTCCCTAGGGTTTGTCGTAATTGCTCGGCGCAACTCTTACCTCGCTCAGCTCGTAAGAGAAAGCATCTCCACGGATGGCTCTTCCATTCAGAGCAACAGCATGAGGTCTCAGTTTCAGACCAAGAATCGTAATTTTGTTGTACTTCAGAATGTCAGCCCCTCGGTAGCCATTTTTAAGTATTTCTGTCTTCAGGTTTCCCTGGAAAAAGCCACAGAGAAAATTTTAGGACCATGACAATTCTTTGGAGATGACTTACTGCATACTGTTACTGTTGTGGTCCCATCTTTGGCAATGAACGTATAGAATGTCTTCCAATGTAGATATTAAAGTCTGAGACAGTAAAGGAAAAACAACAGTCACATTAATTTTCATATGAGAAAGGTTTCGTGTATCATTATAAACTAACAAAGTAAGAAACAAAACAACATTTACAACATTCATTTGGAATCTTCTCGGACATGTTTTTTCTACTTGTAATCAATGCAAATTTGGTTCTTGTACCCATTTACAGGGTACAGTGGCATATGCAAAGCCAAAATCCAGATACGGAGATTCAATTATAGACCTTAAGGCAGATTTAATTATCATCCACAACTAACTGCTTTAAACTCTTAGCATCTTCCACAAACATCAGCTACTAGATATTTTGCCCCTATTTTATGTCCCACATCTCCACAGCTACTGCTAGAGGTCTCTACTATGTATGCCCAGCTTTAAGGACACTGAAGGAACACTGTATGTCCACAGAGCCTTGTTTGTTATACTTCTTATTTACTATATATCCCATATTTAGGGTCTATCAAGAGGACATACAAAGTCATTAAACAAATTCATTTGGATCACCAGTGACAGTAATTGCCCACACAAGCAATGAAGAGGAATCATTGCATTTGTTATGTGATCAAAGTTGTTAAGGAAATAAAGATGAATTACACTGCTCAGGAAATGATGAATTGCTATGCAATCATGACTTTTTAAAAATATGCCAAGGAGAAACCCATGATGGAACCTTTTGCATAAATTAGCTTACGTTATTTCAATGGTGCATGGTAGGAGGGGAGCAGAAGCTAGATCACGGTATTTGTAACTTAGGGCTGTGCTTAGACTGCTTATTTCAGGCATCCACACCAAAAATAAGTGCTAATCCCCAGCACACTGATTTAAACTGCTTAAATAAGGAATGTTGGCTATTGTGGAGCAAATGGGGAGAGGCCTTTAAAAGCCTCTGGTGAATGTGTTAGGGTACTTCTTTATGGTGTCTTCTCCCCATTGGCAAAGCTCCAGCATACAGGGGGGTTCAGTATAGGGACCACCTCTCCACAGTGATTTATTGCTGTCTCAGGTGCGGCCAAGCAGGAGAGCTAGCTCAAGGGGGCCCAGCAAACTCAGTGTGATGCTGAACTCAGTGATTACAACTGTATTAATAAATAAAGTTGTACCCAAGCTCTGAGGCCCTGAGCCAAGACTCTGCAGTAGACACCATTGTCCCTCTGACCAAGGTCTAGAACTGAAGGTCTTGGGGAGACAGTGAGGAGATGGCCCAGGGGAATGAGTGACCCTCTCCTCCCCAAGCATCTAGGGTTTAACGCAGTTGCCCAGGAAGGTCCTGAGTTCTCATCAGAGGGAGGGAACTTATGGATATCACTCAAAGTCCCATAAATGCAAAGCATAGACAAGTCCTGGATCCAAGGCCAGAAGCCAGGACTTCCTCTTGCACTTCTGAGCAGCAGAGGAATGATTTTTCTTTCTTATTGTCTTGCTCTAGTCCTATGAACTTCACCTTTTTTTTTCCCCCCACATTTTCCCCCTGAAAATTGGACCAGTTTTAGGAGGAACTTGCTCTCAGGCTATTCAGTTGACGAGTGGCTGGCGTATTCTTTCAGAAGCTCCCATTTCCTTGGGCAAGCCTTCCTATCACCATCCCTTTAGTGCCTGGACACACTTGGTACAGTCTGAGCACAGCTGCCTTGTCTGCTGCCTCTGGGGATGGAGGCAGAGTTTATGGCTCTCCGTGCTCATCCCTAAAGTACAGCGGATCTTATGCATCTGGCTCACGTATTTTTTTAGACTGGTAGGCTTAATATATGGGCCACTTTGACTTAGGTCACTTAGCCATTATGCGTGTCGAAATCGAGGTGTCAAGTGAATGAAAATACCGACCACAGTGAGACAGTACCCGAGAGCAGGCAGCTTGAATTGTTCTCTGAGACTTAAGTGCATGCACTAGTCTTGAATTCTTCTTTGTACTTTTGGGTTGTTTAAATGAATATATAAATGAGAGGGTCTAATACTGTAGCTGTTACTTGTACAACATTCTGTGCTGGATTCAGAGTAAATGCTATGATGTCAGACCTTATCAGTAAATCTCTTAGGGACCAAAACTTGTGTGTCCTCCTAAAACTGGGTGTAATTAAATTATTCATCCACAATTTTTTAGGAATATAGAAATGTGCAACAAATACCAAGACTTTCATACATTTCTCATACCTCTACAATTTGCTATTTGAGATGCATTTTTTTCTTTATAAACACATAATAAAAAATCAACATTAGAGATTATTGGAATGCAGATAGGGACTTCAGTCATGGATTTACAGGCAGAAGTCAAATATAAGCAATGAGAAATGGAAGTGCCAGTGAATCAACAATCTAATTTGCACAGATCAGAATTTAATATAAAACTGGATATTGTTTTTCTGTAGCCTTCCTGCAATAAATTACTATACACAGACTACAGAAAGCTGAGGTGATTTTTCTTCCTTTTTGCCATTGAAATATCCTTTTTTTTGAAGAAGAAGAAAATATTTTTTCTTGGTAAATCAAGATGAAAATAAATTAAAAATTAAATTTAAAGTCTAGACATGGGGTATTAGTTCCAGGAAAATATCTCATCAATATACAAGACTACATCATAAAACCCACAAGTTCACTCTGGCTTGCTCTCAATCCTGGAAGACATACATTCTAACAGCAATATCATAATAGGGGTTAACATGATTTTATTCTTTTGAATATTTTCTGTAGACTACTTTGGGGCTTTTAAGAATACGTGGCATGAAAACCATGCCACGGTCTACATACAATATCCTATTTCTTACCAGATGCTGAAATTGCAGATAAAATATAATGTGTAGATTGCTGAAGTAGGTTAAGTTTTTTCACAATAACTCCCACAACTTACTATCATATACTTAATGAGCTTCTAGTAGATTTATTTTATTGTATTTTTCTCAACTGAAGCCTAGACTGTTGGGTTTTTCTATCGAGCTTTCTCAGGACATGTCTGTGCAGAAGTGAGCGCTGTGTGAAAGGCATTAGTGCACTGACCTTGGGCTAATCTATTTCTGTGCTGCATGGAGCATCTGATCAGCACGGTGGGTTGCCGGTAGCGTGCTGAATCGCCCCACGGGAGACCAACCATGGGAGCAATCTCTGTGCTGTCAGACAAAGAAATGCTGCTAACGAAGTGACACTATGTAATGCTCTGGGCCACAAAATGCAAGCTTCAAGTGATCAAAGTTTAAAAGTTGCTGGGATATCCTGAAGAGAGGAACGTAGCCTTCTCCCACCCATCAGACTGAAAGTGTTCACTGGAGGAAGACAAGGAAAAGGTCCCTCATCCCCAGGAGCAGTGACTCAGAAAAAAAATAAAAATCTGAGCTGAAAAAGTGGATTTTCAGATTCACATTGCAGCAGGGACATTAATGGTGTGTCAGTATGATACTCAGTGAAGCAAACACAAAACTGCAGCATCGTAGAATCATAGAATTGTAGAATGGTTTGGGTTGGAAGGGACCTTAAAGATCATCTAGTTCCAACCCTCCCTGCCATGGGTGGGGACACCTTCCACTAGACCAGGTTGCTCAAAGCCCCATCCAACCTGGCCCTGAACGCTTCCAGGGATGGGGCACCCACCACTTCTCTGGGCAACCTGTTTCAGTGCCTCACCACCCTCATGGGGAAGAATTTCTTCCTTATATCCAATCTAAACCTACCCACTTTCAGTTTAAAACTGTTGCCCCTTGTCCTGTCACCACAGGCCCTGGTAAAAAGTCTCTCTCCACCTTTGTTATAAGATCCCTTTAAGTATGGAAAGGCTGCAATAAGGTCTGCCCAGAGCCTTCTCTTCTCCAGGCTGAACAACCACAACTCTCTCAGCCTTTCCTCATAGGAGAGGTGTTCCATCTCTCTGATCATTTTTGTGTCCCTCCTCTGGACCCGCTCCAACAGGTCCATGTCTTTCCTGTACTGAGGACTCCAGAGCTGAATGCAGCACTCCCGGTGGGGTCTCACCGGAGTGGAGTAGAGGGGCAGAATCGCCTCCCTCAACCTGCTGGTCACACGTCTTTTGATGCAGCCCAGGGTATGGCTGGCTTTCTGGGCTGTGAGTGCACATTGCTGGGTCATGCTGAGCTTCTCATCAACCAATACCCCCAAGTCATAGTTGGATTATTTTGTAGCTGTCTGTAAATGAAAGCATTAGGTAGCTTACAGGTTTAAAGGTTGAGCTATAAGAAAAAATCTTTCCAGAGAAGAGTTAGACATCAGCACCTTACAATGGCTACACTAAAATACAGCTACCTGCATGTATGTAGGTACCTTGTATGTTGCTACTTACTTTGCTGTACGTATATTTAGCCAAGAAGTAGTTCTCCTTTTCAATAGTATCTGTCAAAATACAGAACAAGGAGGATTGGTATCAAACCGGGGAGCAAAATCCATACATAGTTCACATTAATTGTAGTGAGTGGCTAACATCAGACTAAGATGATTTGTGGGTTATTTAACCCCTTCCTCTAGTCTTCTTAGGGTGATCTCAGGGGAACGCGACATGAGTGATTGCCCTCTCTAGCAGACCAGCTGTTCCCAGTGTCACATCTTTCTCATATCAAAACACTGCACTCTGCTTTTCACCTCTGTAACGTTCAACTTAGGGTCAGTTCTCCACCCATTTCTAGCAGGAGTCAGTGCCATTATACTGCTGAAAAGGCAGCCTGAGGAGAGCCCTGTATACAGACACTGCTTCACAGCAGGGGACCAAGCTTACCGATTGAATCACCATCATCCCAGAAGAGAGACCCAGAAGCTTCTCCTTTTTCATCCAGAGCGATAATGAGCCCAAATGGATTCAGACGGCTGTTGACAAACATGTTGAGAAGTGTCAGTACAAACTGGCGGGCACTGTCCCAAGCTATTTAGCAAAAACTTCTGAACAAAATTAACTCCAATTTTAAGGCTACAAAAAGGGCCATGACAGAAGAATGACAACCATGCTCGCCAAAATGGCTCCTGAAATGATGACAAAAAGTTTACTTTGCCTCGTCCCACGGAAGTGTAAAATTCCCACTTTTCGAGTGCTCGTGTGGACAAGTTTCCCCTTCTTGAGTGGCCTTAATATATGATAACTGGGCAGTCTGGGAGGCAACTGGTCACCAGTGCTTCTTTACTATGGTTTGGTTTGGTTCCTGCACAGTGCTGTTCCCTTCCTTCACTGTTCACATTAGCTTCTGAGCATGGTTCAGATGTGAGGCCACTATATTACCCATCGGTGCGGGGAAATAATTTTCATCAAAAGAGATTTGAGTTTCTCCACCTTGCCGATGTCATTGAATAAATACATCCAAGGAGAAGAGTTTTGCACTTTCCCCTTGCATATGTTTACTTTGAATGACTGGCAGCAGGTCAGTGTGGCAGTAAGAGGTGCAAAAGCTTTTCCGAGCATAACCACAGAGCCAGGAGTAGGTTTCAGCTGTGCAAACTATGACGTGGGTCATCTCTGGGGTTACTTGTCCTAATGCAATGGAGCAAATAGTGGGATAAAAATACTGTGTTTATCACCTGGGATGGCAGCTGGGAGCTGCAGATAGCCTCTCTTCTGCACTTTCTTTTGATTGCTTTTTGGCTGTCTGCGGGTCTGACCCGCACTGTGGTTGTTTGGTAACGGACATAGATGACGTTACCTCTTAGTAGTGGTCGTGGCTGGTGCCTGTTCTG
Source organism: Fregata magnificens (assembly GCA_013389945.1). NCBI lineage: Eukaryota > Metazoa > Chordata > Aves > Suliformes > Fregatidae > Fregata > Fregata magnificens. Next base: position 72,860 of record WAAD01028554.1, read on the forward strand.
GCAGAATGTAGCCTCCACGGATGAACAGAGGGATCTTGCTCAACGGGGCAGCCACAGTAGCGTAGTTCTTGTTCCAGGTACTTGGCAGTTTATGACCCTACTGCAAAAATTAATGCAGTTAAAAAACCTCAAATCTGGGCACTATACATTGTGACCATATACCACGGAAAAAGAGACCAAGGGGTACATTTTCATCTCAATTACATCAGTGAAAATGAAACAGAAAAGCAGATTTCAGGGGTATTATTCCAGTTCCTTTTTTTAACATGAAAGAGAATCTAGCCCCTGCAGTTATGCATATGCATGAGGTAGAAGCATCATGAATGAAAGACAGCAAATCATCTTTAAAAATGGTATCTTTATTCTGTATGCTGTGAAAAAAAACCCTCATCAAGACACTGAACAAAAAGCAAAAGAAACTTCTGCTTCCTCTTTTTATGCATATGGAGCCTGTCACATTTCAGTTTAAGGTAAGTGATTCATAATCATTTGGGAATGTAAACTGTAGGTTTTCTTCTCTTTTAAGGACAAGTCTTTCCCTTTTGAAAAGTAATTATAGCATTCAATGAGTGAAAATAGTATATGTGTAGACAACTAGCATAAGTTATCTACATTATTCCTTCCTGGTTTAACGCCTCAAAACCAGGTGTGGGCAAGGCTTACATACAGAGTAGATAACAGGAAGGCTTTGCTCTTGCCCTCTGTAAATGGTAATTATAACTTATGGTAAGTACCCAACCTTGGTTTTGGATAAGCATCATGTGTATGGCAAGTACGTGCCAAATGCTGGGAGCTGAGCTTTGCTAACACTGGGGGCATGCCCCGTAGGGACATGCAGGGACACCGGGGCTGCCACCCCTGTGCCCAGCCCAGCAAGGGGGGCTCAGAGGGAACCACAACAAGGACAGCTGAATGAAATGCTTGACCTTGCAGTGCCACAGTCTTATGAAAAGAGAAAAGGGAAAGGGTTGGATGAACATCCATCTGAGGACACCAGCCAAATGCTGAAAATTACCAAACTTCTTTAAAAATAAGTCTGAATTTCCTCTGAGAGCATTTCTGTCCTGCCCGCTCCTCTGCCAGTGTCGCTCAGGGTAGTTAACAACAGCCTGATGCTCCTGGTCTTGTATTTCCGAAAGCTCTTAACATCAGCCTAACTACTGCTGAAGCCAACACTGGTCTTGTCCTACAGATTGCAGTGGAGCGTAGTTAGGTTGAAACTGAGCACTTTTGGAAATGCAGTACTGGGGATGGTGTTCTAAAGGTCAAAACTTGTAGTCCCTGAAACTACAAGAGGCTGTCACTTTCCACAGAGCAGATTGTTCTGCATCTCCTGGAAGCATCTTTCGGAGGGGAGCCTCATCCTGCTCTCTAAATATGCCTTCTGTCAAAAGTGAAGCATGTGCAAAACTGCATGCACAAAATGGTTTGCAGCATGTTCTCAGGAGTAGGACTCGGGTTTCTGTCTCTGTTTCTATGCAGGGAAGTGTATCAGTACAAGAATTAAAACATGCAATAAGGGCGGGAAGGGGAGAAAGAAATCCTGACAGCTTCATGAATTCCTAGGCTGCTCTTGAAAATTCAGTTCGCTGTGTCTTAGACCTTTACAAACCAAAAATAGAAAATAAAATGCTACTGAAAGCTGTGTAATTTACTCTCCCAGCTAGCCTGGTGTAGTCTTTTTGTGCTCTAGTTTTTTTAAACACAGATGCTGAGGTAAAAATACTGCTGAACATTGCTAGAAGTTATTTTGCTGGAATTGTACCATTTTAAATTACATAAAAAATGTAAGAAACTGAATCTTAAAAATACATACGGTATAGTAGTCAAACCACGGTGCTTCAGGGAAGTATACATCCACAGATCTTGCTCCCTGTAATTGTTATAAAGTGATTAAAGTCTTTTTTCTTTTTGCATTTCTGATATTACATTAGCTTTATTATATTTGCGCATGGACACATGTATGCTGAATATTATAATAACATCAAATCTTGGATATTATGGCTGAGTTATTGTCATAGCAGTGGACTAGTGCTGGCTAATCTATAAAGTTAAACAGATGAGCCTATCCTATCTGGGGGGTTTTACTGCAGTTCTGCGGGATGAGTTAATGTTATATGATTATTTTGATCTAGTACATAGCTCTATGTCTTGCAAATGTAACTGGCCTCGGTGCACTCCTCTAACATCTGAGCAATCCCAGTGAGGTCTACGGCAGCCTTTGCAAGATAGGACTTCACATCTGATGTGAGTGGGGGGACACCGCTGCTCAGTGCCTCTTGCACTGTTCCCGTTGCAAAAACAGGCAGAGAGTAAGGTCTGGCAAGGAGGATACACAGATATTTGTCTTCTTGGCAACAATTAAAAGTTGCAGATAAATAATAATAAATAACATGCAGCTAATTGCACAATTGCTGTGCTTCATTTTGCAGCATGCATTGTGTCATATTGCTGCAGGGATGAAATCACGCTAAAGGCACTTTGAATTAGAATAATAGAATAGAATCATAGAATAGTTTAGGTTGGAAAAGACCTCTAAGATCATCAAGTCCAACCGTTAAACTAGCACTACCAAGTCCACCACTAAACCATGTCCCTAAGTAAGTGCCACATCTACATGTCTTTTAAATAATTCCTGGGATAGTGACTCGACCACTTCCCTGGGGAGCCTGTTCCAATGCTTGACAACCCTTTTGGTGAAGAAATCTTTCCTAATATCCAATCTAAACCTCCCCTGACACAACCTGAGGCCGTTTCCTCTTGTTCTATCACTTGTTACTTGGGAGAAGAGACCAACACCCACCTCACTACCACCTCCTTTCAGGTAGTTGTAGAGAGCGAGAAGGTCTCCCCTCAGCCTCCTCTTCTCCAGGCTCAACAACCCCAGTTCTCTCAGCCGCTCCTCATAANTCCAGCCGGCTGTCGACCAGCCCCCCGAGGTCCTTTTCTGCTGGGCAGCTTTCCAGCCACTCTTCCCCAAGCCTGTAGCATTGCATGGGGTTAATAACTCCAGGAAAATTTGGAATCAAAACATACTTCCTTTTTTATTGTGAGTTGCTTATTCTCACAAACAGGTTAATTTTGATTCTCAACATAGATGTCTGCCCCTTTGCAGAGTTATGGTTTACCCCCAAGGTTTACCCCAGGGAGCAGGTGGAGCATAAAAAGTAAAGCTGGAGGAGAAACGTTAAGGCAAAGTTACCATTTGACATTTTAGGGGGTTTTATATATATATATATATATATATAAACAAACAGAAGGAGTAAGTAATAACTGATTTATTAGAGTATGCAAACCTCACATTAGAATACAAGAATTGCTAAACTGGAAATTTGTCTTGTCCTGTGGCCTGTCTCCCACAGTGGGCCGTGCTAGGCATTTCAGGCAAAGTGTCCTAGTGAGCAGTAAGTAAGGTTGGGGTAGTTTGCTCTGTCTGTTTAAATCTTAAAGGTTGGTTTAATCTATAAAGCGCCTTGAAAACTTGAAGGAAAAACCCAGTAAAGTCAAGATGCCCCTGTCTCCATATTTCCTCTGCATTATTATGACAACCCTGGATATTCTGGTCTGCAGAGAAGTGTGCAACCACCATCTGAATCATGATGAGCCTTGCCTTCATGACTCCCTAAATAACAAGCCAGTGTGTAAGGCAGTTCCCCATTTTAATTTTGATGGATGTCTCACTTGCTCACACCCTAGGACTCAAGGAGAGAAGGGGAAGCTGTCCCTGACCCATCTTCTCTAGACAAGCAGGTGCCATGCTGCAGTTTGTTGCAGTCACTGCTGGCCTGCAATGCCACGGTGAGGGGCTTACAGCTCACCTCTGCCCCCTGCCCTGCTAGCTGGCACAAGCCCTGGCTGCCACTTCTCTCCCACTGCAAGACCCAACAACATGTTGCCTCCAAAGCTCTGCTTCCCCATCAGGCTACAGGCACACAGCCTTTCTTTTGTGCTGCAGTCCCCCAAAAAACATTAGGAACCCCTTATCTAGACCAGCTATCATTTTATATATCTTTATAATGTTCCCTTTCATTCATGGCTTTGCAGGAAGCCACCCATGGCTTGTCCCTCTGTGGGAAGGTTTCTCTCACATCTTTCATCATCGTGCTGGTCTGAGACCCTCTGAAATCTCCTTGTTAGTCATCAGCTATTAGAAACCTGGGGGACTCTGAAGATGAAAGACTGACGAATGAAGTGCCTCGGTGGAGACAGAATGGTTTTAGATGTGGGAATAAGAATTTCCTTTTAAATTCGCAGAGGCACAAGGGCTGGATAAAAAAAGGTGACTAACAGTGGCCTGTTTATATATGTGATCATCAGCAACGTCTAGAAAATGTATCAGATATTCTGGCAGCATGCTGATCGCAAACAGCTCTAGGATACATCACATGCAAATATTTAGCTCTGCTCAGATATACCTTTCTGGTGCTGTCAGCAGTCAGTGGTGGGGCAAGGAGAGAAATCCACCCTTGCTCCAGCCGAGCAGTGAGAGCCCTGACCCCAGCACCACACTCAGCACAGCCATAGAAAAATGCTGCTTTCTAAAACCTGTCATATTAGCAGCTAACACTGTCATTACCATTTCTGTAATGACTGCTTTTGCCTGTGATGCTGGGAAATTCCTAGCACAGCCCTTGAGATGCTGCAGTTCCAAAACGCTGTGGGGGAGCGGTAATATGGAAACCAGTTTGCTTTAATATCTGCGTGTTTCTTCCTAGCTTAACAATTACTGCTCTCTGTGTGTCCTTGGAGGGAGCTGTCAGCACAATAACAGGAGCACGCAAGGGGCAACATCCAGCCTTTTTACATCCATTTGGTGCTTGGAGTAGCAGGGAAATGCCGTGCCCTCACTTTCATCCTCCCACTTCAAGCACTGGGCAGCTCTGTACTGTCTGTGCTGCTCAGAAATGCATTCTGCAAGCTTTGGCAGTGGAGGGAAAATATGGGTGGGTATGAGCAAACATGCCCTGAATGTCATCCAATGCCCTAAGTGCAGTTCATTTCTTTTATTCCAGTATGATGGCATTTTTTAATTACAGTACTTGCCTCTTGAAGAACAGGAGCAATCATAAAAGCAGGTCCCCAAAGGAAGGCAGTATCTATTCCATGAGTCTGCTGATCGGAGGTAAATCTAGTGTTGAAAGTGAGATATGCAATGTTAATTCACATTTTTATAGAACTTGCAGAATATTTTGATATTACTAACTGCAACAAGAGATCTGCTTCTTCAAGACATCCTTCAACACCGCCAAATATTTTTCCTGATTGAGGGAATGCCAAAAGCTGAACAGAGATTCAGAAATTACAGTAGCACCTGCCATACTGGAGCAGACCAGAACCCTCACAAAATGCTGGAGCTGATTTCTTTTCAGAATAGCAGCAGTGGGAAAACAACTAACTTAATTTCTGTCCAGTGGATTGAGAATTCATCGAGGGAGCTAAAGCGCAGGATAGAGGCCAGGACCAAGAGAGGGAACACAGAGGAAAAACACTGTGCTCTAGGATCTAAAGCATTTGTGAAAATCCTTGGATTTGGCTTCCCACACGTTTCACAGATTTACATTAGAAATCTTTTGCGGGACAAACAAAAAGCAACGTTCATACATATTGCACTTTTTAGCCAGCTTTCCTGAATGGATGAAAACTTACGGAATTCAGTCAATTTTATTCAATGCATTAAAATAATTTTGGATTCTGATCATGTCCTCCAGAGTGCTTACAGTCCCATTCGCCTGGCATTATCTGCCAGCTTGGGGAGAGATCTCTACTCCACCATGCATCAGCTAATGAAAATATTGAATAGCACCTGGCAAAGAGGAGAGATCCTCCCCATCTCAGGAACCTCCACTCATCTGGCATAAAATCCTTGAGAATTTAAACAGGCTTTCATTCATTTGTAAGCCTATATCTGAGGAAATTTTAACGGATCCTCATTCCCTAGTTTGCTTATAAGAATGTCATGTGGAGTGTGTTCCAAGCCCTCCTAAACTCAAGGTACCTTGTACCTCCTGCTTTCTCCTGCTCCTCTGCCCTCTTTCCCATCCAACAGCCCTGCTGCCTTGTCAAAGATGGCAACTGGGCTGGTTTACCATCAGTTGTTTTTGACAAATTCACACTGGTTGTTGCGTATTAACGTGTTATTCTCTAAGGACTTACAAATTATTTGTTTAAAAATTTATTTACTGGGTCTGTTTAACAAACTTTGCAGCTGCCCCTGTCGAAAGACACCAGCACCCAGCCCAGACTTACAGAAATTACCCCAAATGAGCCAAACCACCTTGGCAATAAAAAGACATCTATTCGGTGTTCGGATTTCTAAAATATTGCAAGTTTAGGGGAGTATGTGGAACTCAGGAAAAAATGTTCTTGAAGGCATGCCTCAGGTCTGCCTGAAAGAAACCTCAATTTATGCAAAGTTTCTTTTTATGTCAAAAACAGTAGTTCTTTTGGACACCTTAATCTTGGTCATTGTTGCATTTTGACATAATGCTTTGTAAATATTTAAAGTGGGGTGTGGTTTTTGATGAATTACCTTGTCTTAAAGTTTTTGAAATATAAAACATCAGTTTTTCTTGTCATCTCAATAGCTTCTCTGTATTTTTAATTTCGCTGTAATAAAATTATAACACTGATTCAACATACTTTGTTGTGGGAGATTTTAGGAGAAAAAGCTGATCAAGAAATTATGACAAAAGAGAAGTTGATCTTATTTGCATGTGGAAATAAATGTCTCACCATCTAACTCAGCACTGTTTTCTCTTGCAATTACAGCAACCACAAGCACAAATTCAGCAAACGAATGAACTTTCCCGTTTTGAAAATATAAGCCATTAAGCCATATCTGTGATCTATGAAAGGTGGTTAATTCCATCTACGTGCTTTCTATGGTTAGGTGCTGGCCTCTCTTCTGTCTTATTTTTCCCCTGTTTAACCATTAAGCAGAGCTTGCCCTTCCAATAATGGATTACCACCTCCCGGTCTTTTTGGACAGCTGGCACCTCTGTTTCACTGAGTGAAAGCCTCAGAGGCACCTAAAATGCTTATAAGAATCTACTGGGATGTTGTTCTTGTTTGTTATTTGAAATGAGCACCTAAATATTTGAAATGAAATGAGAACTCTGAAATGACCACATGAAATAGCTATTGCTTGGAGACTCCCTGCCCAGGCAGAGTTGTTTTCACAGTGAGGCTTGCGAACTCGTAACAGCTCCACCTGAAAAACTAGTGCAGTTTTTTTAGCTCTCCTTTGTATTTGTTACAAGTAAGGGAGAGGTTTGATGTAAAATTCCATCATCCGTACATCGAAAATTCTGTTGCGGTTCTCTCTTTCTCTAAAACCCACATTTCTCCTTCTGTTAGCATCTGGGTCACTTTCTCTACTTGAGCAGACCCACTAAACCAATGAATATTAATTAGAAATAGTAAGAAATACCCACTAAGTAACAACAGTAACCAGAATTAACTAATAATACTAAGAAATACTTTTCAGCCATTTTAGGATCTAGCTATGGCAACACTAGCAAGTGATGTGCCCACTAGAATGGGACCTTGGTAGTGAAACAGTTTGTGCTGATCTCCTGATGCCTGCACTCCCTACATGCATTTTAGAGCTTTTATTTCCTAGTAATCCCAGTCTGGTCCCACTGACTAAACTCCCATCAATGGCTGGAACGCACCTTTTGGCTCAGTTTCACCCAATGGAAGTCTCTGCTGGTGCATCTGAGACTGCTCTACAATTCAAATCAAAACAAATTTGGAAATTTGCTAATGTAGATGTGGCCCAAATAGAGTACAAGTATGCTGGGAACGTTCAGAAAGGCAGCTTTAACATCACTACAGTAATTCTGTATTAGCAGAGATTAGCTAGTATTAATGCCAAAATGAACTCAGTCATTTCCAATATTAACACAAATCTCATTCATCAAGAATAGAGCTGAAATAAATACTTGAAAGAGCATATAGCCCTTTGTAAGACATGAGTACCTATAAAACTTCTCCTTAATGTAACCCAGTTAAATAAGATTGCAGAGTAGGAAGGGGAAGGATACTACTTTTAAAATTTATCAGCCATTACGCTGAGTAGGCAAAAGAGGTTTTGTGCATATCCTTTCCATACTCGAATGGTCTGCACTTTAGTGTAATCTCAGTTTAATTTGCAAAAAATGCCTTACCCTTTAACCAAAATGTTTTTAACCTGAAGGGAAAAAGAACATTAAACAGTCCAGGATGTAGCCTGCACCAAGGAGACTAAATTGTGTCAGAGCTTCGGGCAGTAGCCTTTCATATGTATTATTTGCACTCCTTTTGCTTAAGTCTTTGCATAAAGCATTCTGAAGTAGAAAATTTACCAAAAGCAGGCAAAAAGCTAATTAAAAGATGCTGAGAGGGAAACTAAACCTCACTTTGATTCCTGCTTCTTCCAAACAGAAAAAATGAGTTGTTCTAAAAACCTGAGGTCACATTTTCCAAGGGGTTTTTCAGTCTGTATTTATTAATCTCAGGTTTGCACCTGCTTCTACACTCAAACATCTCTATCCCTGTTTTCTCTGTACAATTTGTGGACACAGATGTAGGTTTCATACATAGCATGCAGATGCAAGTGTTAAATTGGAAAATGCAAATGCTGTGGATGATTGGAAAATGGAGACTTCGCTGTGTGAGGCCTTCTTGGCATTCTGGACCAGAATACTGATTTCATAGATTTCATTCAAATACAGAAGATACAGGTATGTGATTCCTACTTTTAAAATGAAAAAGAACTCCATATTTGCCTAAGACAAGAAATTTTCAGAATTCTTCTTAGTTTTGTTTTCACTGGAAACAAATATAGGTTATATTTTAATGAAAATCCATTGCATATATTAAGAGTTATTTTTGTGCATATGATTTGATTAGATTTCATTGAAAAACTGTTCTTTTTAAGAGAGAGCATGCAGTAATATTACTGTGGCTATTCTCAAACAGATATCAACTGGTTTATACGTAGAAGCTCAACTACTTTTGTGAGTAAAATATGATAAAAAAGAGAGACTCTGAACTCACTCGTGCATCAGTGACCGTACCACCGTGTTTCCGTGAACATGAGACTCGAAGAACAGGGTGTATAAGTATGGCAGCAGTGAGTATCTGATCTGAAGCGTAGCACGAGATATCTTGGCAAACTCTTCTCCGAACACGGCTGGGTCTTGTTCCTGTTAAGGAAAAGCTTTGATTTGTACTGAGCATTGTAACTAGGGACTGCAAATTCAACAGAGAAACTGTGTGCAACCTAAGGAGAGCTGTGGCTGACACAATGTTACAAAAGTGAATGTTTAAATAAGAAAAAACACTGATTTGCAAACTGGAAGATGTATTAAGAACAACATCCATTATCACCAAACTAATATTTGTATAAAATTTTTCAACCTGAAAAATTCCAGTGAGTTCAGAGAGATCAGACCCCACTGCAGTGTATGTGAGCCGTCTGCAACCGCCCCTAACGTCCTGACTGGAGGGGAGCTGGGGTTTCGTGTCTGTGCCAGGGAACAGACACCCTGTCTCTAGAAATAAATTTATCCTGGAGATGCAAGCCCTCTGGGACAGAGAAGGTGAAACACAGGAAAAAGGGAAGACTGATAATCTGCAAAACAAAGGTAAAAGCATAATTATGTTGGCCAAGAACAGAAAGGCAAATCTATTTAAAAGTAAGAGTAAATTCATGGGCCTGCTGAAGCCAACATCAGTGACCGAAGTCACTCTGTGCGGCTGGGAAAACATTTCATCCATACAAAGAAACTTGACTTCTCCTCCTGTGCCCACTGTTTTAGGATGCCCCAACCAAGGGGACAGCCACCCATCAGCAGTGCCCCTCACCTCCTCGCTGCCAGCGATGCTCTCCTGGGAGAGAGGGCACGCATACTGGATCCCACCATCAAGGGGGCAGGTTTAAGCAATCTGTCTACACCCGTTGGCTGCTTCTGATCTACTTCAAGGCAACCTTGACTCTCCCCTGTGATGGGATGTGGAGCACGCAGCCCGGGGCAGTGCTGATACAGGAAAGAGTTACATCTCCTTTAATTCCTCCTGTCCGACCTTCTCCAGCGCTAAGCTGAGCCAGCTAACGAGTCACATGGCTCCCTTCCTCCTTCACAAAATTTTCCCATAAAACTCAGTTTTCTCATTAAAATTGAAGAATGTATGATGAATTCCAAGGACAATGAAACATAAAAGGAACAGAAGTAACAAAGCTTTTTATATTATCTAGTGCTTTTCAGACAAGAAAAGTATTAATTAAACCATTTGAAATCCCCAATGCATTAGGCAAAGTGGATATTTAAGACTTTATTTTAACACTAACTTAATATTAACAAAACTCAGTATTTAGGTTAAATTTCTCCATTATTATGTTTACATCAGAATTAGTCACTGCTAATATTCCCTGCTGGCTCTGAGCGCCAGAGACTCCATCTATTATTTCAAAAATTGCACTATATTTTTACCAGTATTCTGACACCGTACAAATATTGCCTAAGTTCACAAAAAAACAGTCAGACTTCTTAGGTGATGCTGAGTCACCCAAAATGCCTTGTTCATTTCTTTGAGTGAACACAATGTTTTAAATGAATTTAAGTAATCCAATAAAACCAAATATATCTTCTGTTACTTCTGCCATTCATCCAGCACTAAGTTGCAGCTCCTGTCACGTAGACCCATTGCTCTTTTCCTGCTTATTAAATTGTGTATATGTGATTAATACCCACTCACCCAGGTCAGACCTTGTTTGCATGCTCAAAGGGCCAAGCAAACATACATAGATAAGGAACCTCTAATTTTAGTGAAGAGGTAAATAGAAAATATTTATCAACAGCAGTAGCTAACACCTCACAGACACTTCTTCTCATAGAGAGAAATATCTCAGCATATCTCAGGGATCTACAGGCTAATTCCTGACCCTCTTAATGACAGCACTATAGTTTATTATTCCTGCATTTGCCCAGTTGCTGAATGTCCATCATACTTTCATGCCGAGGCAGAGGTCTTTCTGGGGTGTAAATGTTGCAACACTTTGATGATGCAACTTCAAAGAAAACTGAAGGTTAGCTAATAGCCTGAGCTCCAGCATTGCATAGATCAGTTTACAGAAGAAAAAAAAAAAAAAAAAGACACTTATTGCACTAGCAGAACCATTTCATCACAGTTGCAGATAAACACAGTGTACTTACAAAGGCTGGAAGACCTTCAGACTGTACATAGTTAGAAACAACCTGAAACTTCTTTCTACCTGCAACAAGTCTTGAAAGGACTTTACAACAAGTCAAAGCCAGGGCATGGGCCTGGACTGAGACTGCACTTTATCATCCTTCTCATGGGCTCATTGGCCTTTTTTAGTCTTTGTTGCTTCTTGGCTCATAACGCTGCTGCTATCGCTGGCTCTTCTTGGAGTTCTCACATGTTTGTCTGGAGTTTCTAACTGTGGTGTTTGTCTGAAACTTGCTTTTAAACAGCAAGGATGGTGTATAATGCCCTCTCTCCCCTTCCTGCAATACCTATTACAGTTACAGAAGTACTGAAACAAAACTTGAAGTAAACAAGGGAGTAGAAAGATGTGCTGACGCTCACTGGCTCTTAAATAAAACCTGGGCTTCAGTAGGTAAAAGATGGAGGGGATGAATCTTACCAACAGTGTGGGAAGACCATTTTCTGTCATTCAAAGTACATGGTACACATTTCTGAATGGCTTTTGGATGTTAGATACTACATATTTTTCAGTGTTTCCATGTCATCTTTACTTTGTGGATAGGGAAAATTTACACTTCACCATGTAATTCCTGCTCTCAGTGCAGCACTCCTTTTCACCCGCCGCTCCAGTTTACCTCAGAATGACAGGTTAATTTCTGAGAAAGGAATACAAATCACTGTTGTCGTTACTGTAATCATAGACTACAGCTTTGTGTAACTTCGTTTACTTACACTATTTCCCTCTGCATTGTGGTTTCTGGAAAATGGATAGAAAGAGCCAAGCTGCATCCAGCGCAAGCAGAGTTCATAGGTAGTGTTATAGTTAAACCCACAGATATCAGCACCGATCTACAGAAAAAATAAAATCATTGGATAAGTGTTTGTGATTGTGACTGAGACCCAAAAAGGAGAAACTACAGAAGTTTGTTAATAAAAATCATTTTTGGAAAGAGATACCTATTTGTGATGACTTTATAAGAATGCTCCATAATGATACGAATTTTTCCAGGACTGAGATTGTACTGGCTCCTAGAGCATTAACATCACTGTGGAAGATCTGACCGTATTTCAATAATTCTACAAATTCTCCAGCCCAGCTTGCAAAATCAGAAATATATGGAGGGACCTCAGTGATAGAATACATAATATAAAGAGATCGGTTTTGGATGGCATGCAGTGATTTAATCTGAATCTAGTGGTGCTATTTTTGTTTCTCTTCAGCCAGCCAAGATTGATGACATATAGCTTTTTTTAATCTGCAGTTCCTTACGCTGTGGCGGCCGTTACTGCTGGCCGTCTCAAGCAGCTTATTTCAGAAAACATTTGAGTTAATTTAAAGTGATACTGTGTATGAGCCAGCAACTGCCTGAAGGACACCAGACTTACATAGGGGATGCCAAAGAGGTTGAATTCCAGGATTCCAATGATTGACTGGTGCATGTCTTTCCACCGAGAGAAGTTGTCACCCAGCCAGTGACCCCCATGCTTCCCACTGCTGACGAATGTAGACCGACTCAAGACAAATGCTCGCTTTCCAGTTGCCTGCTGGGCAACACTGTGAAGAAATGCAACAAGATCATTAAAAATAAGAATGGTTGCCAAAAGAGTCATATGATCAACCTGAGCTTTCAGGCACAATTTTATCTGAAGGGCTGTTATTTGTGAAACAATTATTATTGTCCTCCCGAGTCACATGAAAATGTGGCTGCAAAACTGCAAATAATGGGAAGTTTTACTCAGTGGCCAAAATAAAAAATTAAAATCTATCTGATCCACAAAACAATTTGTTTCAGATATTTTTAGTCTTCCTAAAAAATAATTTGTGTTTAGTTTATTCTCAACAGTGTCTCAAACTGAAAAATTGAAACATGATTTCCTTTCTGTATTAGTACATTTAATTTAGTGTCCTACAGGTTCCTAAAAAACAGTATAATATGTATTTTTTTCAACATAGGATTTATTTAGAGATTTGTATTGGCAAATAAAGTTCTAATATCTGGAATTAAAAGTAAAAAAAAAAAAGAAAAATTAACATCAAAACAATATCTGAACATCTTAAAAAAAAATCAGTATAGAAAGCAAAAATGTAATCATTTAAAATGTCACCCCATCCTTGTAGTATTTCCTCTGGTTTCCTGTCATTGTTTGATATGTGAGGTTTCATTACAGAATTAGTGGTGTAATGAATCTTTCCTTGCCTTTTGAAAATAATTCTGCTGCATGACCAGAAAATCAAGGAAGTGCAATATGCGTTATTAACAAATCTGTTACAAAATTCCTCAACATAGGATAATCTCTGTACATAATTACGTATTGCAATATTATACATTGCAGGAACACAAATTCAGCTCTGCTTTAATACAATTTGGGCAACACAACTTAGATTCTCTGGGAAATGCTAGCATGAAATATTAATCATGTTGTTCACCATCCACCTCCTTCCCCCTTTCCTTAATGAGATTTGATGAAGAGCTCTTTCATGCGTATTTGTAATGGCCAATATTCGGTATTGGTTCTGTAATGGCATAGAGCGTTTAAAATGCTCCAACATATGTTTCTGAAGCAAAAAACCCAACAGCTTTATGCAAGCCTAAACATATTAACCTTATAGGCCACATGCAGCAAGAGGTGCAATTCTTGAACCATGCTGGACCTGCTAGTTCTGGGTTGTAGGTGCACTGCTGGGCACAAGACTCCATGTGCTTTGTATAAATGACATTTTGGAGCCATTTCATGGATGTCCTGAGTATGAGTCCTCTCCTCTGGCTGTGCAGCACAAGTCTTTGGCTCCATTTGCAAATGCAGGCATTAATGAGGGCAACATCAGATCAACTCAACTATGACCCAGAGCTGCATAAACAATTTGCCACAAGTAATTTATTGAATAAATTTCAGTCTATTGTGAACCATTGCCAAACAGGTCTTAATGCCGTCAAATGTATTTGTTGATTGAAATTATTTACAGAATATCATGTGCAAATAACTCTTGGCGTTAAGCTATGCACAAGCTGATTGCTGCTAGTTCATGTATCCAAATTCAAGCCATTTTACATGGGTCAGATGACACATTTCCTATTCTCTGGCTGCATTAGAATAATTCTTAGAATTGTTTTTGATACGATTATGAACTTGTCATTCGTTTTCAGCCAATATCCTGCAACTGATGCTTGTTTGCTAAATATTCATGTCAGTAATTTAATTTAGTATATTATTTGTGAAGAGCAAATGCAGAAAGGGTATACAACCAGCCTTGAAAAGAAATGTGTTTGAGAAACCCAAATGAATATGTATGAAAATTCTTCACCAAATTTTCCCAGCTTTGCAGTGAATCCGGCCTCTGCTTATGCTTTTGGTGGTGTTCTCCAGCCTTGAAGGACTCTCTACATTTGGCTGAGCAAAATATGTGTTTCTTTTGGAAGGAGCCCTGGAAGCAAATGCTGCAGGAATGGGGAAGGTTCACAGCCTTGGGGAAGACTGCAAGGATTTGTGCAGCAGTAACCGTCCCAATGGCGTTGGTCTGCGTTAGCACGGTCAGGACAGTGTGCATGCTGAAGAGGCTGGGGCAGGTGTGCTGGCACGTGGAGATATTCCTGCTAAATTCACAGGGTTTGTCTCAGGCAATTGGCTTTGCTGGCACAGAGCCTGAATAAAACTAAAAAAACAGCTGAAGAAGATAGGCAAATCCAAAGTCTCAATTCAAACAGTGTTACCAAGACAGTGCATGATTACGTGCACCCCAGTGTGCAGAGGACAAATCCCGGTGGACAGACCAGTGATGGGAGGATCTTTGCTGAGATTGGGTCATAGGGGCCCAAATACCATGCTAAGTCCCACATGTCCTAGCTGGGCTGGGTGGCCAGTGAGGTCCAGGGTTCGAGGGCTTTCTGCTCCTTCTCTCAAAAGCTGGACTGCTCTTCAGCCAGGCCCACAAAAGCTGGCAAACTGCTACTGGCTTTTACCCAGTGCTTCCCCTCCTCCAGGCTTGGTGTATAAAATACAAGTGCATCAACACTGTAAGTAGGCTCACTTAGCCATCTCCTCTGGATGCTATCACAGTACAACTGCTGAAAATGAATGCTAAATACTGAAATAAGCCAGCACAAAGACCCTTGCTTTGGTACTTACATTCCAGTATTAAACTTATCCCTGTTTTAGCTCAATCTCTGCTGGAAAAGGCATGATTTGCCCATTAGATTTAATCCAACAGCTAGCTTTCCACTGTCACTCCAGCGTCACAGCAACAGTCTGCCTGTGTAAAGCTAGTTTTGAGGGCTTCCCAGCTGCAAAACGAATTTTACAGTAGCCGACAGCAACTGCGCTGCAATGCACCTCTGCCCTCCTGGACTGACTGAGTCCCAAGACAAAATGCAAAACGCTGCCTGCCAGGAACCAGAGGCAGCTCCAGAAGCAGCCAGGGGAGCTGTGCGGTTCGGATCCTTCACTGGCAGTTCTAGAAACTCCTCTGCTTGGCCCATGGTAATGAAGGGATGGAAAAATTCCCCTGATGCCACACAAGGCTGTTTCTGCAGCAGCTGCATGTGAGCAGCTCTAGCGGAGGATAGGAACATCTTGCTCTAGCTATAGAAAAGCAGCAGCTGTACAGTTAGGCCCTACAAGTAGATCCTGATTTTAGCTAAGAAAAGTAAACTTGAAAAAGATTCTGTTTCTTCTTCCAAGATTCTCTTTTCTTGAAACTTCTTGCTAAATGACAAACAGTAAAATGAAACATGGGGCTGGTTCTTACTAGATACTATTACAGATTTCCCAGGTAACATCAGCGGCTTTTAGAATGTATTTCAATCACCTGAAATCTGCTTATAAATACTTAGAAAACTTACTGGAAAGTTGATGCTGTCTGTGACCAGCCGAAGAGAGAGTGTGTATTATAATGCTCTCCAAGGTAAGTCTTGGAGTCAGGACACAATGTCTTTTGCGCCAGGGAATGATCAGAAATGCCTGAGAATGATACAAAACACTGTAAAATTATATACATCACAATTCAAATCTCTTCATATTTCTACTCATTTAGGGGTGAAAGCACCAAAGGATTTGGGAAGATGAAAAGCTGAAGAAGTGCCTGACCTGCACTGATTAGAGGTTAGCGTGTAGCCTTGAATACCTGCTTGCAGACAGGCACGTGTGTCCTCAGCAGAGTGAGAGGACTGAGCAAACACTTCTAATTAATTTCAAGTTTTATGTCCAATAATTCAAAACATCTGTACAGACATGATGTATTCAGTAAGTAATAGCCAGAAAGAAAATTTCTGCATTGCTGAATTAAGAATACAGCTACATATTCTTTTACATAGTGACAAATTTTGTTTAAGAGCAAAACTGTTGCAAGAAAAATAAAACAAAACCAGAAATTCAGATGCCCAGGGAACTTGTATGGTTGTGTGAAACCACAAAACCTTGGTTTGCTTATCACTCAGCTGCAGATGTAGGTAGGCAGCACAATTTTGCCCTATCACAGCAAAATGCACACCTAAGCTCAACTCTGACCCCTCTCTTCCCCTGAGGCATCTAGGACTAAAAGACAGCAGGACTAATGGCACGGCCCCAAGCAGCATTGCAAGCGATGAGTGGGGAGTGTCGGAGGTGTGCAGGGTAGGAAAAAGCACGAGGTGCAGCAGTTCACACGGTGTCATCTGCTGTGGCCAGATACACTGCACAGAAGGGAGCAAGGACAGATCATAATGGGCATATCCACATGCGGATGGATTATACAGTAACTCTTTCTATCAGCAGGTCACAGGCAGTGGAGGCAGCGGTAGCATTTTGCCTTCAGTAATAGTCAGGGGTAGCCCTGACGTCGCTGGCACAGCACCAGTTTAGCTGAGCCAAGGGGAAGCAATGTGAGGCACAAATTGGCTGCACAGATGCTGCCTGGTCTTTGATCCCTTGTTAAGGAGATGCTGACAAAGCCCATTTGGTGCGGAAAATGTGATTCTCATCCTCTGCAGGTAACCTCCATGAAAACATCATGTGAAGTTCAGCAGGAATTGGGCAGGTCAGATGTTTGGTTTATACAATGTATTTATTTTGAGAGATGGGGTTGAAAATGTTATAAAACCCTCTCAAAAAAAGAAAGAAGATAGTTTCTCAAATATTCTTCTTTTGCATGTGTAATTAGGTGCACACACTATTGTAAATACTTCTTCATGAACAAGCAATCTCACTGCCTAATCGCAATTTACTGTTTGTTTGCAGTTCATTACTACAAAATGCATTTCTCTGTACCTGAAACCCCTTTAGCCTCTCTGCTCTGCTATGCCACCACAGCTGGAATCCTTGTGTTTGGATCTTTAGACACAAAGACTCCAGTGTGGCTGATCTGCACCAGAAATAACTGTATTTATAGGCAATTTCGAAGTAACTTTGACTGATACGGCTTTGAAGAAGACAGGCTCTGGGGAAAGTCACACTTAATGTCCCAGTGGCACTTAATTATTAGCCCCATAAAATTAAGGTGGGATATAAAAGAAAATGCTGCCACGAGCCATATTTTCACGCTTCATTCTTATTCTGAGTATTTTGTATTCTGCCTCAGTAATACTGATTATTTTACAATTGCATATTAATCTTCAGTATAAAGTGTTTTATAGAAAATGGATTTGAAGGACATCTGTTTTTAGAAGTTCAAACTATGGTTACACGTAATCGTGGTTATAATTTAGATAAGGAGGCTGAAGGCTACATTGACAAAAAGCCTGAGGCACTGAGACTGGGACTTGCACAGATTCAGTCGCCTAAGGCAACAGTGAGCCCCCAAAACCCTACCAACGCCAGGAAGGTCCTAATGTCTTGTTGGACTAAGCAGTTTAGGTCCCACCTCACACCTATACCAGACAAGGGCATGGACAGTGAATGGCATGCACAGTGTTGGCATAAAGGGGAATATAAAAGAAAGCCCTTAAACACTGGTTGAAACCAGATCTCCTACACCTTGGAAAAAATGCCTTAGGCTCCTGCCTGCAGAAGGGAGACCAACACTGCGAGTCCCAAGCAGAAGTAAGTGCATACGTGCACGAGAAGGAGCAAATCAGAGAGAGAAACTGGGCTCAAAACAGACCTGTCTTCAGCATCCCTCATTGTCCTTACATGTCATGTAGATATCTAGGTCTCTAAGTCTGACTCCTCTATAATGGCTCAGACTTCAACGCTAGCTGTCGCAAAGCTCAGCTTCAAGGCTCAGAAGCCTCTTTATGGGTCCATCCCTCAGTCCTTTATTTGTGAGGGTAAAGGGAGATCTGCTGGTTTGGCCATCTTCCCCAAAGTCTCATACCTTTTTCTGCAGCTCTGAATGCTGACAAGAATGGAGGTAACTTAAGGCAAGGGTGGAAATGCCTCATCAGTTCCTGGGCTTTGGTCAATGACAAGACCCACAGGGCCAGTATACAGCAGTTACAATCGGCAGTTTCCCCGCAAAGAGAGCAAACACTGAAATAATAATTAAAAGCTCTGCTTCTGGTTTCAATAATTTACAATCTTTTTATAATATTTTGTCATGCCTTTGTTATGTTTACATTTCTCCTGTATTTGGAGTGAAAATAAAAGAGATTTAATAAATAAAGTGAAGAATTCACATGACAG
The DNA here is from genome assembly GCA_013389945.1 of Fregata magnificens. Lineage (NCBI taxonomy): Eukaryota > Metazoa > Chordata > Aves > Suliformes > Fregatidae > Fregata > Fregata magnificens. The sequence continues at coordinate 91,667 of WAAD01028554.1, forward strand.
TACAACAGCCTGAAGGGAGAAAGGGGACATTTCCAATACTTCACTGTCAATAACTCATTTATGTATCAACTTCCTGCTGCATATTAGCATTGCTCGGGCAGCCGGGCTTTCCTGGGGAAATGTTGGCTGGACTAATTGCCACGACCACTGGCACTAACTGTAAGTACTCATGGCTTCCTGGGGAAGAATGAGCACTTCATTAACTCGGCTATTGGAAGAAGTGTTCCCATTCCTATCAGTCTCCTGTAGGCTTGGGCATTTTTAAACTTATTTTTAGCCCATTTCTAGTAAGGCAATGAAAATTTCTTTCCTAAGAGAAAGAAAAGATATTGAATTAAGGCATCAGGGAGATGCCATCTTCCTTGTCACGGAAGGGACTAGCAGTGGTGATGGTAAGGCAGAAGGGTTACTCCTTCCATAACTCTGTAGCTGAGTTACAGTATATAGGTGTCTTGCCCTTTCTCTGACGCAGACCAGTTGCTCAGAGAGTGGCAGGGAAGGCCATTTTTCTAGTCCTGTTACAAGGCGGCCCCAGTGACAGAGGAAAGTGGCTTATGTTTGATAGTCCACCAAAGCTGAACCAACGGAGCCTTGAAGAAATATGTAACTGAACGCACAGAACAGGCGGGGAAAGATGGAAAATGAGAGGATGGATTTTTTTTCTAAGAAATAGCCTATCCAGGATTTAAAAAAAAAAAAAAAGATTGTCAAGGAAACTTTACTTACTAGGAACGTAAGGAGGGTTATTGATATCATTAACAGCACATCCAGGATACTGGCCTCTTAAGAAATTGGACGGTTCGTTCATATCCTTTAATAAAGAGAGTAAGACACGTGTCAAAAGCCTCATTTTCTTTTTTTTAAAAGAAGGGAGGTCAAATATAATAAGACATACAATCCAGATCCCATCGTAGTCAAGGACATCCTTAAACTCCAGACACATCTGCGTCCACCACTCAGCTGTCCTGGGGTTGGTGTAGTCAGGAAAGACTGAGTCTCCAGGGGGCCAGGCCTGGAGTTCAAAGGTATAACACCTGGTTATCTTCTCATTCCTGCTTTTATCATCTTCTGATAAAGCAGCTGCTTTATCACTTTGAAGCAGCACTAGACCAAATGCATGAGAGAGTTTAATAAACCAACCTTTCCAACAGCCGGAGTTACGCCGTCAGAGTTGTTCACCCAGACTCCCATTTCCTCTCCAAGATCATAAGGCCTGTAAGTGCCTGGTTCTTCGTCCTTAGTTATGAAAGGGTCCTGAAAACGGTGATTACACATCCATTATCAAAATCCCAAAGGTAACAATTACTTTTCTATTTGTATCTTTTAGAAAAATGTGGATTATGTTCTTAATGCAGATTGCAATAATATTGGAAGAAAACAGCATTAGAATTTAATAAGAGTTGAGAGCACAGTAATTTAGGAAAAGTCATTAAAGATATGTCGTGAGTATTTCTTGTATAAGGCAAAAGTGATGTGAAATAATTAAATACGCTCATGTTTATTTTGTATGAGACATTCTATGTTCAAATGATTTTAGAGAGGCACTAGATTTTATTTTCCCCTCTGACAAGGTCTCTGCTTGGCGGAGCGGGGTGCCACGCTGGGCATTCCCACACTTGGACACCTCTGGGTTTCCTCCAAGACAATTCTCATTCCAGCTGCCTCAGCATCAGCAACTTAATGCTGGAATAACTAAAACTTCTCAAGGGGCTTGAAGTTGGGACACATCCAACCTCAAAAGGACCTTGTTAGCCCTCCCTTCAGATCCAATGTCAGACAAGGGTGTTTTATGCCAGTCTGGTGCAGAGTAACCCAACTCATGCATGCCTGCGGGGCCATACATCTCTGTTTTCCCCAGGCGTGAAGACCACAGCATTTCACACCCCATAGCTTACCCTTGCTGCCCCTTTCACTGCTTGAGGTGGTCACCACCTCCCATTGCTGCCAGTGGAATTGACACCACTAGCTCCTCTGCCGCAGGATGGCCATCGGTAGCCACCAAGCTCATCAAAAGGGGCCGGTTTTGTTCAATGTTTTCATCAATGATCTGGATGAGGGGATTGAGTGCACCCTCAGCAAGTTTGCAGATGACACCAAGCTGGGTGGGAGTGTCGATCTGCTCGAGGGAAGGAAGGCTCTGCAGAGGGATCTGGATAGGCTGGATCGATGGGCCGAGGCCAACTGTATGAGGTTCAACAAGGCCAAGTGCCGGGTCCTGCACTTTGGTCACAACAACCCCATGCAACGCTACAGGCTTGGGGAAGAGTGGCTGGAGAGCTGCCCGGCAGAAAAGGACCTGGGGGTGCTGGTCGACAGCCGGCTGAACATGAGCCAGCAGTGTGCCCAGGTGGCCAAGAAAGCCAACAGCATCCTGGCTTGTATCAGGAATAGTGTGACCAGCAGGAGTAAGGAAGTGATCGTGCCCCTGTACTCGGCACTGGTGAGGCCGCACCTCGANGGACGAGAGGAAATGGCTTCAAGTTGCGTCAGGGGAGGTTTAGATTGGACATTAGGAAGAATTTCTTTACTGAAAGAGTGGTTAGGCATTGGAACAGGCTGCCCAGAGAGGTGGTGGAGTCGTCAACCCTGGAGGCGTTCAAAAAAGGTGTAGACGTGGCACTCCAGGGCCTAGTTTAGGAGTCATGGTGGTGTTAGTTGATGGTTGGACTTGATGATCTTAGAGGTCTTTTCCAACCTTAACGATTCTATGATTCTATGATTCTAATCTGCTCCTGGGAAAGATGGTGGCCCACCATGCCAGTAAGTAATCAAGTTAGGAATACTTTGAGATGCCAACGAATGAAAAGATGCTGTTCAACTCTGCTCAGCAGCCAAGTGGAACTAAAAGGAGATAACTGTGCTTTGCAATATGTCCCTAATCGGGAGCAGCTATCTGCTTTGTGTTATTTAGAACAGAGGAAGATTGCAGCCATTTTAGAACGGAATTCTTTACTTTTCTCTTAGTAAATGTTATTCTTTCACATTCTGCTTAAGGCAAAACCTTTCAGTTATGAAACACAATGGAGAAAAACACCACTGAAACTATTCTTCCATTCACTTATAGCTTGTCCAATAATTTAAGTGAACTTTAATTAAAATGTGATAGAAGCCTAACTAATAAACTTCTTACGAACAAAAAATGTCTGATCCCAAATGGTAAATTTCTTTAAAGGCATGTTTTAAAGCTCTTTTTTATACCTAAATTAATTGCCTGATTTACTTGTAAGCCCTCTGATAGCTGTAGCCCTGGTGAGGAAAGTTTGTTCTTCCATGCCTCAAAAACAAAAGCTCCTGCTAAATCCCGACCTTAAGTGCAAAATTCTGTTCAACTTTAACTATCTAGCTCCAGTGTCACCTCCATAAAGAGTATAAGTGTCCATTACATTTTTAACTTGTTTGATAGTTCAGCTTTGATGAAGAGAAAACTGTCCATCTGCAATAATTATCTTATAATTGTGGAAAAGATGTCTCTCAAGGGACTTGAAGGCTGGAGGAAGTCAGCTTAATTAGCTACTCCTAATCCAAACTTCTGGTTTCCTTCAGCTGAAAGGTTATTCCAGTACATAAATCTAATATATTATGCAGGCTTAGTATCATCCAAAAGAGAACAAAACCCTCCTGTGCATTCATGAGTTGTTTGTGGGGGAGGAAGTTCATGTCTGTTAAATCTTCCCTAATTCATCTTTTTTAGCAGCTCTTGGAGAGGAGGTGCTGAGTATCCTTAACTCCAACTGACTGCCGTGAGACCTGGGGGCACCCAGCGCTTATCCAGACCTATGCACTTCCACCTATGGCCCCAAACACAGCTTTTGATGCACATCCATAAAACGTCATCTCCGGAAATTTTAGCCTCTACAGCTCATAGAGCTGGACTTTAAAATGTTAAAGCTATCAAGCATTATTTTGAATCATGAGCATGTTGCTATTGACATTTAAGTAATTTGTCACTCATGTCATTCCTAGCTGTTTCTATTTTTAGTGTGATTTAATGGAAGGTATACAAGGTCTTTCATTAAAGATCCTCTTCAGTAATAATGTTTATCATTTTACATTGTAGCCATTGTTACATTTAGAACTTCTTTCTTTGTTTCTAAAGAATATATTTGTTCTGACTCAGCTGAAGCATGCACGTTATTCAGCGCAATAATGATGGCCAAGTACTGACACTCTTAGACAAAATTTCCCTTAAATGGAAGTGGCCTCTGAAAGAGATCAGGAGAGAGAAGTGCTGAAGGACTGCATTTAGAGACTCCGGTAATGGGACCATGCTACTATCAGGGTGACCATAGGAACGGAGGGCTCTCAGCATTGGATGCAAGTGTGGGGACTGGAGTTCCTGATGGTGAGGCACCAGCCACCCCAGCAGTGGTGGCACAACAGAGTTCAGGGTCCTGTCCTCAGGCAGCTTACTAGAGTTAATACTGCTGGCAGTCGGGATCTGCACTGTGGTTGTGACCATAGCAGGCTGAGATGAGGAGGACTGAACCCATCTCCCCAAAATCCATTTACTAGAGGTTTTACATGACACCAAGTGACTGCAATCAGAGCCCATTTCCTGAAATCGTCATGAAGGAGGCAACAATCTGCTACACTTGGGGAACTCACTCATTACTGTCACTACCCAAAGGGAATCTAAATAGAAAATCGTTCTTTTGGTATCAAACTGGATTACACTTGCCTTGATTGCAGTTAGCATGGCTTTGCTGTCACTTGGGAATTAAACCCTTCGTACTGTTCCAGCTCCTGACTCAACTTATGGGAATGTTTTACATCACTAAAGAATGCTAACAGCCAGAGTTTGACAGAAACATCAGCAACTGTAATAAAGTGAAAATAGAAAACTTCACTACCGGTGCAACCTATACTTTCCATTAGTTTTTAGAAAATGAAGGACAAACTGGATCAGCTTTTGTTCTTTTTCACAAGCTTATCTAAAGAAGTAGAGCAGAAGGCAGTCCTTAGTTACAGGTTAGTGGAAGGAGGAAAGAAGAGCTTCCTATCTGGATTCCCATCAGCTCATTGCATGAATTAAGAATTGTTGTTATATTCCTTGCATCTGCCTAACAGCTGAATTTAGATTTATATAGCAACAGTGCCTTGCACTGCTCTGGCATGTGCCATCTGAGAAACTGAAAGGGCTTTAAAAATGTTGTTGAAGTTAAACTCACAAGAAGATAACATAGCTCACCCACTAAACCATGACTGCTTGCCCATAGCTTCTTACCCAGCAGCAAGTGCAAAACAACTGGAGACATCCTAACTTTGGTGAGAAAGAGGTGACTACCATGTATACTGAAGAGCAAAGTGTGCAAAGGAAGAGCTACCCCAAACTCATGGTATTTTGCTGATATATTAATATCTTGCAAATGTTTTTGAGATAAACCAATAAATAGGCAGGCGGTATTTAATGTTACAGCTCTAAGAGATTAGACAATTTTTAGAGCCTAAACTGCTTAATAGTTGGAAAGAGCACTCAGTCCTGACAGCATGTGCTCATCTACTGCTTGCTTAGTTATTTACAATGACATATCCAGTTAATTTTGGACTATTTTTGTCTTGAAGTTGCTCTCCATCAGAGTGACTTAGTAATCTGTTACTGTTTAAACACTGTGCCTTGGACCTCCACTGATGGAAACTGTTTTCACTGCTGCACCCTGGAGCTTCTCATGATTTACAGCTGCAGAAGAACTGGGACCTTCATGGGAATGTATCTTTGAGGACAAATTGGTGGCAAACAGCGCTCACTATATAGGGTGCTATTTCCATTATCAGTATGTAATTGATTACTTAGGCTGTGTGGGTTTTTTCGAGATTCCTAGCAGCAAATGCAGCTGTGGTACAACAAAGTGAAGATTAGGCCAATAATAAATACAGAGCAAGTATTTTTGATGAAACTACAAAAAAACCCCGCCAGCAGACTGAAGAACACCAAACCTCATAACCGTATTTTTAAAAGAAAACACTGGTATGGGTATCTGTGGTGATGACTAGTCCATCCTCAGTCATATGCTAAACTTTACAACAAATTGTGGAGGAAAAAATAAGGACAGGGAGGCACTTCTGACTTTATCTATCTATTTGACAAGATAATGTGATTTTTAGATGAGGAAACTGCAGTAGCTCCTGGTCATCTTGACTCCTGTAAACATCTGGTACACCACCACAAATGAAAGAGGAACTGTCCCACAATTTAGGACTCTGCTATTCAGTCTCTATTCCCACAAGCCTTTAACAGGACCCCATGACAAGATGAGGAATGTGGCCCTTATTTTAAAAGGGCTGGATCAACTTAGAGCCCAAATGCTAGTGACCTGTCCATTACGATTCAGCTGGATTAATTGGTTTCCTTACAGTTATGAGCCACCAATATAATGTAGGTAAATGTGATGCAGGGCTTTGGCATACAAGACAATTTTTAGCAGAAAGAAGGAAATATTTCTGCCATTCTCCAAACACTGTGGGAGCATCATCTGGAGCGCTGTGAAATCCTGTTATCTGCTACACAGGCAAATGCATTCAAACTGGGGCACATGTGGAGGAGAGTTACTACAATGAGATCTGAAGAGCTCACCTGATAAAAAGAGAATAAAATACTTCAGTTTGTTTAGTGTAGCAAAAAAGACTGAGGGAGAATATGCTTGTTTGAATAAGTATATCGAGAAAGAAAGTAGAAGGATGAGAGACTGGCAGTTTGAGGTAAATAAGAATGGTAGCACCCAAATGAAAGGTGTAAGCTGACCACTTAGGCTGAAAAATAGAAGACTGCAATTACAGCAAAAAGTCCTGAGAGGGACTCTGTGGGATCGTCTCCTCCTCGTTCTCCTGTGGGTCAGCTCAGCCTGAGCTGTCCCTGATGCATCTGTCAGACCTATTTATTTGCAACACCCGCTCTGGGAGGGACCCCCGGCCCCTGGCAGCCGGCTCCCTGCTTGGCTCGCCTGGCAGACAGGCAGCTTTATCCTAACATCTATCTTAAATCTTTTCTGCTGCAATTTAAAGTACTTTTCTTCTTATCCTGTCCCTAGTGGTTATGGAGAACAAATTACGCCTCTCTTCTCTGCGGCGACACTTGGCACCCTGTGTGCACTGCTCCAGGTCTCGGCACTCTTGGGCCTTCCCACTCTGGTCCTTCCCAGGTGGTGCGACTGCCCCAGCCTGTGCCGGGGAGTGCAGCCCTCCTAGTACTGCGCTGCTGCGGGGCCCTGGAGAGCAAGGTCTTAGGCGTCTATCAAGAACTTTTATTTAATTTCTTAATTTATTTATTTTTTAATTTAAATTTCAATTTAATTGGTCTCCAATTTCCTTGCCATCATTGGCACTCACTTAGCTATTGTGACAAAGAGTAATTTCCACACAAGGACATGTATAGGGACTTGCTGGAGAGCAACAGCAAACTTTGTTGGAAAAATTGACAGAGAAGATGGAAAACTCCGATTTTCACTTCTGCCCAAAGTAATTCATTTGGTCATACGTCAATTTTGGTTACAGGTTCAACATACATTTTCCACAAATTTTCATGGAAACAAATGTCTCTTACATTAATTTAGATAAAAAGTAAGTATAAGGCAATGTGAATTGTAGTTACTAGCTTTCCAGAGTGATTATGAATAGATTTTTTCCACTATTCAGCTATTTTTGTATACTTATTAAACTCATTTGTTCATTTTCAGGAAAAGAATTGCATGAAAGCAATCCTATCTCAACTCAGCCCTGAACAAAGGCAAAATTTCTCATAACTGAGTGGGAAAAAGTGAAAGAGAATTAATGTTATGGTATAGAGATGGTGCTGGTACACAGATATCTGATAAATGCAACACATTTAAATATGAAATCTGTGAGAAATTGTTCTTCAGCTCTTCTCAACAAATGACAAAAATGGAAAATCTGCTACAATAGTATGCATGCATTAGCACCTAGATACCGCTGTGAACACTATGCTGCAAATAGTTCTTCTAAATGGAGAAATAATTAGCAACATCATTAATTTACCAGAATCACGACATTGTGCATTCCTTCCTTCTTCAGCTGTTGGAGGTAGTCTGGTAGACCTGCATAATTCACTTTATCATAGGTGAAGTCCAGGCGACGTTCCATGTAGTCAATATCAAGATGTTGGACATCCTAAACATTTTAAAAGTAAACATTACATGAGTACTTCATCCAGCTCTGGAGGCTTCAGTACAGGAAAGACATGGACCTGTTGGAGCGGGTCCAGAGGAGGGACACAAAAATGATCAGAGAGATGGAACACCTCTCCTGTGAGGAAAGGCTGAGAGAGTTGAGGTTGTTCAGCCTGGAGAAGAGAAGGCTCTGGGGAGACCTTATTGCAGCCTTTCCATACTTAAAGGGGGCTTATAAGAAAGATGGGGACAGGCTTTTTAGTGGGCCCTGTAGCGATAGGACAAGGGGTCATGGTTTTAAACTAAAAGTGGGTGGTTTTAGAAGAGACATAAGGAAGAAATTCTTCCCTATGAGGGTGATGAAACACTGGCACAGGTTGCCCGGAGAGGTGGTAGATGCCCCATCCCTGGAAACATTCAAGGTTGTTTTGAACTGGGCTCTGAGCAACCTGATCTAGTTGAAGATGTCCCTGCTCATTGCAGAGGGGTTGGACTAGATGACCTCTAAAGGTCCCTTCTAACCCAAACTATTCTATGATTCTATGATTGGAGTATTTGATACAGAAAATCAGAATGTGTGCAACTGCATTTCTAAAAGGTAACTAACGTATGAAATGAAACCTAAAAGATTGGCTATAATAATTGTGAATAATTGTCAGACCAAATTCAGCTCCTATAAACTTACATGGTAGCAATGGACAAAATGGAAATGTAGAAGTCCTAGTTTAGCAACTGTTTGGCAGTGATATGCATCAGAAGTACCACAATTTATTTTTAAAATGCTAGCACCTCATACTGCATAACAGTAAATTCATACCAGAATCGCCTGTTATGCAGCCAAGAGCAGCACTTAAACCTCCTGTTCAAAGCCCGCTTTAAATGTTCTTTCAAGCATTATAAAGACATTACATGTAAAACCACTACATAAGATCATGAACATCCTTTTATTCTACAATTCTCTTTGTAGGATAATCTCTTTTCCTCTATTATAATCTTATTCATCTCACTTTGGATTGTAAAATGAGCATACACAATGAAAAATTCATACTTACGTATGGGATATCATAGTAGTGCATGCGGTCAACAGTTTTCTTTAAAACATCAATGCTGCCATAACCCCATCGGGAGAGATGAAATCCCAGAGACCAGTAGGCAGGCATGTGTGGGCGTCCAATGGCCTACAGCAGGAATGAGGAACACAGAAATGCAAAGGGTGAGATGAAAAGGTTATTCTGAAACACCAGGAGAGGCTCCCAGCTCACTTAAGCCACGAAGATCAGGGCACAGGTATCACACACCCATGAAATATCCTTTCCTTTCTCAGAACGGCCCACTGTACAGTGTGTTTGGCTTCAAAAAAGCGCTTCTTCTGGTGGACCCTTGTCCTCATCAGAGGCTCTGAGTGACACCGACACTGAGCATCACTTCTAAGAACACCCCAGTGGAAGACACGGTGTATAAAACCCAGGCTAATGTTAAATGAGGGTCTCGCTGAGGTCTCAGCCTCTGCACAGTAGCACATGCCTTCACTTATGCAGCGCACACCAGCAGAAACCCAGCATGGAGCCTCACACTGCCTGACCCGTGCCAAGTCCACAAACCCTGTGGTCAACAGCAGGCAAATCTCTGACGCTGCACAGCAACGTCAGCTTTGCTAATTTCTCTTGCTGCATCCAGCTGAACTAACTCGTCAGAAGTCTGATGTTCATTTGAGCTCTCTGAAGTTTTAATTATATTTACACACCACACTGATGGAATTCAGTTACTTGTGACTGACTGCTCTTATTGCTGGCCCACGGCATCGTGTTGCCAGGCATTGACAAACCTCTTCAAGGTCAGAGTTACTGTTTGGTCCCAAAATTCTCAACTGAAACATGAGGTAATGAGTTAAATATGATTTTATAAATATTTGATTTCCACTGGCGCCACGTAATCCAGCTGTAAATTGCATGAGGAAACTCGATTGAGAGCACAGGGGAGCGAGGCATCCTGCTCTGCTTCCCCCAGTGAGAGCTGCTCTGGCAACTTGGGACAAGCAGCGAGCAACCACGATGTGTCTGTTCCAGAAATAAGCTGAAATCTGGCGTTGCCTCATTAGTACGCACTGGTGTTTTCTGGGGGACCTGTCTTGAAATCCTTACTCCTGTTTTAAGCAATTAGATCCCATGAAACTAACCTTTGTTCAGTATTTCTAACATCCTTGCAGGCAATACATGAAAATCAAGTAGCTAGTAAGCACCCATGACTTTTTAATCAGTTGCAGCTATTGAGTCCCTTTGGCTAAATAACTGTTCCTCCCTTATTTCCTTGTGTATCTCCATAGGTAATAATGCTAAGAAGCGAAAAAGAACAAAACTTGTATATTGGCAGCTAAACGCCATCTACTTTAATTAAATAAAACAAGACACTGCTGGCACTCTGTATCTATTGCATCGCTAAGCTCTCTAGAGATCGCAATGCATAAAGGCACATCTTCCTACAGGATTTTCTCCAGTAAGAGTCTGACCTGGGAAAGCAATGCTGAGCTTGAAATTGCTCTAAAATACGTCACGGATGCTAGAGCTGGTGGGATGTGTTAACTGCACCGGACAGAAAAACAGATGCAGGAGAGAAGCGGGGAACAGCAGAGGATGTTTTAATGCACCCAAACTGGGGGAACACACAGGGTAAATTGCTTCCAAACGAGAATGGCTTGTGGACATACAGGAGAACTTTAAGCACTAAGCATTACAAATTTGCCTACACAGTGTGCTTTTGCTTGTTGGGATGCTGCTATCTCATCTAAGAAAAAGCGGGAGGAGGCCAGAACAGCTGGTGAGGTTAATGGTTTGAGTCCCTCCCAGAGGGATGCTCTGGCTGAGCAGCACAGCTGCCCCGTATGCCTGCTACTCGTCCTGTTCCACCAAACTTAACTCTCTTCACCCTCCTCAACACCTGCTTCACCTCCAACTTAGCTGGAGGCTAAGCCCTTCAGAGGAAGCAAGAGCAGCTATCAGCAGCATTCTTCTGACACAGTTGCACTTAGCCTTCGCTGCTGGCTCTGCACCCTTGCCGGGAGAGGCCCTGCACAGACAAAAGTGGCCCCCTAGCACGTAGGGGGAGGCTGGTGAGCAGAGACATGCCATTGCTACCACGGTGCAGTCTCATCTGGTTACATGTGTCGTTAGTTATTTCCAGCTTGTGTGGACACACCTGATCCCCCAGACCATCTTTCAAGCTCTGCTGGGGTTTCCCATGGAGAGCTGAATGGGGCACGATGGCTCGGGATGATCTTTTAGACACCCTGTGAGCTGGCATCGAGATGTCCAGCAGAACACAGCAAGCCTCGGGGCAAGAAGTCTGCTTCTCTGTCACAACCACACTCACAATATTAAGGATAAATTCATCTGAGGAGGCAGCAGAGCTTGTTTTAGACCAGCCAAGGCTGCAAGATGAGCTCTGTGAACCCCACCACTTTGTGCTCCTAAAGCAGATGCACATTTTGCCCTCGCTTTCTCTACTGTAAACAAACAGTGACCTCTACAAACAAGGTTAAAAAGACAGACCAAAACAAAAGAACTCCCTAATGAAATAAAATGTTTTGTGCACAGGCATCTCCCCTTGGACAAGAGGAAGCTGATAAATATGAATCCTGGGGCTGAACACAGAGCCCAGTGCCCTGGCAGGATGTCTGCGTGGCATCCACTGCCTCTCCCCAAGTGGGCTGGGAAACAGGAACCACCGCAGGGGTGACCAGCCTGGGCAGAGGCAGTGCGAGTTGCTGGGCAGCCCTGCTCTGGGTCCTGCGATACCCCGGGCCGCTCCTGGCTGGGGAGGACACTCAGCCCGGGACATCGCCAATACAACGTGGTTTAAGAGCTGGATTGGGATTTGCTTCTGCCCACATGTCCTATCGAGCACCCAGGTGGACGCCAGCGCGGCTGGAGGTGGAGCTGTGGCCACTGGTGTGCCAGCCAGGGTCCTTCCCAAAGGGCACGTCCCCAGTGCTGGGGTTTGCTGAGGTTCAGATGCTCATCCTTACGTGACGGTGCAGTCTCGCCTGCAGACTGCAGAGCTGCCCCACGGCGAGGCAATATTTCATGAAGGCATCCCTTGAGGAGTTTGGTATTACAGCTGAACCAACTGAAGAAAACCCACCTTGCAAAGAAGATATTAAGTTTTAAAGCAATTAGTTCCCCAGGTTCACCAGGCTGGCACGTCTATGGTGAGCTTAATTGAAATCAGCAGAACATTTGAAGAGGAAGGATGAAAACAGGGCAGCTGGGAAAACAAATGTTCTTTTTTCTAATTACGCTGTGGACTCTCTCTAACGGATCCCCCTGAAGCTTCCTGATAAAGTAACTGACATATGGTACCTACTCGCAGATGGATCAGCAGAGGCAGGGATGTAATTTTGCAAACCTGAAAACTCATGTTGGATTTGATATATGTTTAGGATCTAGTTAATTCACATAGATTGTGTTCTGCACACAAATTATCATAAAAAAGCAGTAGGCAGAGAAAGCCTGCTAGGCAAAATTGACTCCCATAGAATCAGAAAAGGTAAATGAGGTATGGCAGGGGAACTGAGGGAGGAAAACATGAGAAATGCAGAAACAGCAAACATATGGGGTATCCAAACTGAGAAAAAAAATGGGAAGATACAGTAGTGCAGAAGCAGAAAAAAAATAGATCCTATTTTCTGTTCCACAATTCCTCCCGCACTTGGTTCTTAAATAACTCCTAGTGTTGTTTAATAAATTCACTGTTAGTTTTTCCAGGTTTACATAACTTGGCATTATGTAATTTCATTTCACTTTTTTTTCAGATGCACCTGAGAGCTGATGAATTTAGGAGGTACCCTGGAAGCATTTTGCAGTAAGGACAAAGTTCAGTGAAAACATGTATATCTAACAGCTAAAATCTGTGCCCAGGGAGCAGGTGATCTGTATTCCCTGTTTTGGGTTATTGGACAAATAACGTTATTACTATGAGCATCGAGGATATCGACTAAGTTATAAACGCTATATAGTAAGACAGGATCCTATTCTACTAACACTATGACCAAAGACTTTGATGCAAGAGAGATGGCTGAAGAGTTATGCCCTATATATCATCGAGGCGGTAGAGAGAGATACTCTTTCCCATGCTCACAAAGGAGCTGAGATCTCCAGCAACGCAGGTACAGGGGCTCAACATGAAAGATTGCTAATCTTACACCCTAATTAGCCATATAAAATGACTCTTGAAGTGTGATATTTGCTTAAACTTCCTTTCTTTTAGGAAGAACTGTAGAAGGAAACTATAAAAATCCAAGTGGGCTAGTGCTCTGGATTTAGACACAGAAATAGCGTGTTTGGATAGTCACACAATGGCTAAATTACACAGGTGCTCCTATGGCCCAGATATCTGTATCCAGCTCATCCCCTATGGCTGAGGCAGGCAGGTGAGTGCTGTGGGCACCTAGTCAGGCAGGGGGTAACCTTCACTCAAAGTCTATGCACAGAAGCTGAACTTTGTTTTAGGAGAGCAAGAAGAAAGGCCCTGCAAATGCTGAACCACTAAGAAGATGCTCACAACCTCAGGAGTCTAAAAATTTTAAGGACTTTCAATGCCAAGGTCTTCAAACCTTGTTCTTTGCTGCACAAAAACTTATCAGCTGCTTAGTCTTTCTTGGGGGACCCATGAATTCAATTGCGAGACTCTCACTGAATCATCTGTGATAAACTGTAGGTACAAGCAGGTTCCCCATGTTACCTCTCAAATAGGAGGCTGGACTAGACACCTCCTGAGGTCCCTTCCACCCAGAACTGTCCTATGGTTCTGTAAGGAGGAAGTAAACCAGCAATTTGCTCTCAAAACAGAATTATGAGACATGCAGTGTGCTCTCTTAAAGCTTATAATTGGATAATTTGTGATAAAATAACAAATTCATGGCCTTCACTCCACCCAATGGCTGTTAAACGTCCATTTGTTGAACTATAACTTTCCTGAATGTCTTGTTATGGAGCTCATATGCTACTGCTACGCACTGTTACTGTGTCCTGAAAGGCCACCAGTGGACTTAGCAATGGTGGTCTGGTATTAGATCTGGCCGTAGAGCCTCGGCTAGGCTCAGCTCAATGGCTGAGCTCTTTAGCTTATTACTGCTTTTTCCCATCCTCCTGCAAACTGAGGCATTTGCCATAAGAAGTGAGATTTCTGTTATGTAACTGTTCTGCACACCGGACCTCTTCTGTAGTAGGAGAAAAGTGTGATTACTGTCATATATATATATAGCTGTGGCAGGACCGTCTCTGACATGCCAGGAGCAATGCTCCTTGCAGCCAGGCTCAGGGACAGAAGGGAGCAGAAGAACTGGGATGGTGATTTCTCCTTCCCATTGCACGATGCCCAGCACATGCCCTATCACTGCCATCACTGCTGTAGCACTGTGGTGCCACTGGCAGGATACATCCTACAGCCCACCTCTGCTCTGCGCAAGACACAGCAGGGGAGACGGAGGCACCGGCATTCAGCCCTCTGCTCCCTTCCCGCTCCCTGCATCATCCTTGGAGCCCATTTAAAGCAGATTAGCCTGGGCCAGGCTGGCACCCGGGGCCACCACAGCTTTTGCTGACACCTGTCCTCACCCCAAGGATGCACGGAGAGGCTGGTGGCCCTGGCAGGGCAGCTGCAATCATCCCTGATCACCGCGCAGGGAGCCCCGCTCTTGGCACAGCCCAACTGCCTCCAGCTGGCCACGCGGCAGCAGCTCTGGGCAAGAGCCTGTAAGCCACCCCTGGGTGCTGGCAGCCACCTGGAGAGGTGCGTGGGGAAAACTTCCATACTCCAGAGACCCAGTAAATAGCTTTATTACAAAGCTGTCCTAACTCACTGGTTTGGAGGGAGCTGCATAAAAGCACTGAGCAGAGCTAAGCTCCTAAATCTTTCACAGAAACAAGCATGACGGGGCCCAGGCGGGGTTGCTCAGGTCTTGAAGTGGCACTGAAGGCAACAGCACAAAATGGTTGAGAAAGGTGTGGAGCACTTTGCTTTGGACACAGCTCCCTTGCTCTCATCGGCCACGCACCAGCTGGCAGCTGGCCACCCTGCCATACCACTGGGGCCATCCTAGAGAGGATGCAATGGATGGTCCCTGCAAAAAGCCCCATGCAGTGATTTTGGGCAGATGCCTGCACAAGTGGGAGGTGGGTGCCATCCCCACAATGAGCTCATTGCAGCAGGGCAGCCTGGCCCCACCAGGGTCCCCTGCAGCTGGGAGCTCCAAAAACACCGTTTCCCAGAGGACACCCATGCAAACAGCCAAGGGAGCTGAGGGATGCTGCTGAGCGGTGCCCTGCAGACATCAGTCACACTGCTCCTTTCCACCCCCTCTCCTTCCCCAGGGAGTGACAATGACCACATGGGAGAGTCCTCTTGGTGTGACAGAAAATACAATTGAAAAATAAAGTCTTTTCTGTCTCCTTCAGCTTCCCACATATCTTGCACATAAAAGCCAAATCATTACCCTAGAGACTAATAATATGGTAATTGTAACATTTGCAATCCGGGAATTTCAGGATGTTTACTGAAGAAGTTATTATTTCACTGTGAAATTGCTACTATGCATTCTTTAAGATTCCCTGGAGAGCTGAGCTCACGCTCGAAGAATACAGAACAGGGGATTTTTTGTCCTGGCATGTGACATGTCTAGTTAGGAGACACCCACCGGCTCCCCTTTACCTTGTTTTCTTCGCTCCAGCTCCATTTCCAGGGAAGCAGGGGTGGAAAGTGAGCTGCTAGTACCCATCAGCTGGGGAGCGAGAACTCTCCCATTTTATTTTCAGCTGCTGGCCACCTGCTAAGCCACAGATGCTGCCTTCAAATACCAGCGAAAGACTTTGAAAAGAAACGGGGATGGCTCTAATCTCCGTTGCACTGCCGCAGCGACTTCCCTGAAATAGGTGCTTTCATCGCAGGGATCACAGCTGTGGCTAGGGGGAGAGTCGCTTTACTTTTTCTTTCTTTCTTTGTTTTTTTTGTGGTTTGATTGCCAATGTGTAACTTCAAAACCCAGTTTGCTGGTTGGTCTGTGACAGCGGGGTCGGAGATGGCTGGTGGAGAAGACGTGCAGAGGGAGCTGGAAACCTCTGAGCGACAGCGCAGTCGCTCCCGCTCTGGCATGCGGAAGGGCACCAGCAGCCTCCCACCTCTCTGGAAGGCACCACCTGAACCTCTGCTTGGAAAAGGAAGGTGTAGCAGAGCCCATCGCTCTGGGGAGGCTCCAGCTTTCCCAAAACAGCGGCATGAGTGAAGCTTCTTCTCCCTTCCATCACCTAAACAGAAGCCAGCAATACTTTCCTTCTGGGCTAAATCCTCTTTTTCCCTCGGTCCAAACCACAATATTTCTGTTTCCATTTCAGGCACTTTAAAAGAAGGTAAGCATAGGATATGGAGGCTTTAAAATGCCAGGAAAGACAAGATGTTTGCTGAAAATCAGAGCTCAGGCCCCTCGGTGGGGCGGCGGAGGGGAAGGCAGAGCACATGCACATCTCACTGCGAGCTCCGGCTGCCCAGCTCCAGGACGCCCTACCTCAGGTTGCTTGGCACCTCCTGTTGCAGCTTAATCCTCAAGGTCTGCACGCATGAATCCCCCTTCTCACAGTGACATGCCCCTTCTCAGCTTTGCTCCACACTCTTTAGGCTCGGCGCTGGTTTCTTTAAGTACAGAGCTTGGTTCTGAGGTGGCAATTTTCTGTGCAAGGACCCAGTTAATGCATCACCTGGTGTTTGGTGACCAGGAAGAACATGTTACCTGCTACTTTTTTTGGGGCGGCCCTCACTGGATAAGAATTGCATATACACTCCCAAAACAGCTATTCGCATGTGTACTCTCAGTTCTTTGGAAAACACTGGGTAATTGGAAAGCAAGTAGTTATGCTCTGTGAGATAGCAGTAAATATGTTTTTTTCACATCTGTGCTCTCCAATGCAATTACATGGGTTTTCATTAGTAAAAAACAGGCTGATGGTTCCAAAATCAACAGGCAATTCCACTGGCAAATAAAGGCTTGAAGCCTTTGAAGTTCTTTCAGCATCCCTGAAGTCCACCTGATGTAAAGTTCCCAAACATTCCCATCTGTGCTCTGCCTAGTTTGTTTTCTCCATCCACAGTGTCAAAACACAGTTATGGTCATGTAGTGAAGACTGTAAAACTATCACAGCCTGGAAAAGAGTAAGCTTGGACAAATTTCTTTTTAATCATCACATCCCTTTAATGCACTCCTGCTCTCAATACTGAAATGCTGCAGGAAAGGCTGGAGACACGCATCGAATGCCCAGCCAGTCTGCTACACTCAGACCGTTCGCAAATGCTTGAGCACATGCCAGGTTGCCCATGGACCTGAAGCTACAGCTTTATATGAACAGATCAGGACAAAGCTTTGGCCGCACTACCTGCTGATGCTACCAGATACTGATGGGAGTTTGTTACAAGGTACTGCCCCATGTGCCATATGCGCTTTTCTACTAACCTCTGTGTATTGCTGAATTACGTTTTCGGGAGTCGGTCCAAGGAAGACATAGAAGTCAAAGATCCCTCCAATAGTGCGGAAAGTTAGGGATGGGTTTGGACTCAGAGAAACATCTGGAAGGAAAAAAACAGGTTCTCAGTACAAACTAGCTCTGCACTGTGCGTGGGAATGGTTCAACGCTGCATCAGGACAGGTTCAGACTTGACATTAGGAAGCATTTCTTTACCGAGAGGGTGGTCAAACACTGGAACAGGCTTTCTAGAGAGGTAGTTGATGCCCCAAGCCTGTCAGTGTTTAAGAGGCATTTGGACAATGCCCTTAATAATACACTTTAACTTTTGGTCAGCCCTGAATTGGTCAGGCAGGTGGACTAGATGATTGTTGTAGGTCCCTTCCAACTGAACTATTCTATTCTATTCTATTCTATATGCATGCACACTGGGCTCTTCCGTGCATAAATGTATCCCCAGGCAGAGGTGGCTACGTGTTCAAGTCACTACCTGACACCTCGTGGGTACCATCAGATGAGCAAACAGGACCTGTACATAGGCTAGCTGTTGCCCAGTGTTTCTGTAATCTCTGCTTTCAGATTGGCATTGTGGAATAAATCACAGAAACCCACACAGAGTAGATTGCACAGATCCATTTGTCTCAGTTTCATGTATATAAAAAGGAACCACAAGCTTATGTTTAGGGTTTCTCTATGCTATTTTAATCTTCTTATTGGAAATCATTGCTTGCCAGGGGAAAATGATTTCATAGACTGAGTGAAGATTCCCCTTTTCTGAAATTATACCACTGGATTAATACACTAAGGTGACCATGGCAACGCACAAAACTATTCTCCAAGACAGAATATAGGACTAACCTAAATTGATTTGATTCAGTTATGCCAACCCCAGAGGAAATTTCTTCCACCTTCTCTTTTCCCTGTATGTGCATCTATTTTCAAAAAAAAAAAAATTAATCATATATTTTCACTGCAAATACCTTACCTTGTTAAACAGTCTTTCTACCGAAATCCCTTTGAAAACTTTACAGTAATTCCTGGAACCTCAGTTATGGAACAGTTACTCATATTTGTACCACACTGAAAAAAAAAACCCCAGCAAAACAGCTTTTTATATTTACTGATTTACCACCTTTCTATATGCAGTCCATATAGGGAATTGATATATCTTTTTACCTTGTGCATTGGAGTTCAGAAGGAGAACACCGTGGGTGTTGGAGTCGGCTTCTACACACATATAGAAAGGGTGAACTCCATAGAGGTTGGCAAATGACTGAAACATAAACAGCACATTAGGTATGGCTTGACTTTGCTATTTTTCACCATTTTTGTCAGCTAGGTACATATGCAAAGACAAGGAAATAAATTCATTCATAGTTAGAGACTTGTTTTGAAAGGTTGGGGATTTTTTTTTATCTGAACTGGTGTGAAGTCAAATTGGTTGAAAGGAGATTTTTTCTGCCTCACCACAGCGCTTCTTATTGTCTCTCTTAGTTAAACCCTCCATATTCTGCCAAACCCTCCAAAATAGCATGGGTAAGAAATACTTTGCTAGTTAAAATAGACTCATCAACCACTGACCCCAGTTTAGCCAAACATCTAATGACTCCTGCTGAAGTCCAGCTTGTTTGGATGAACAGGGATTGATCCAACATGAAATTAAATGCTTTCCTGAACCAGGATCTTGCACTGTGAGAAAGCTTCTGATGAAAGGTTTCGAAGTCCCCTCAGAATGACTCATGGTTTTGTCATTTAATTAAAACTTACGACACCTGCAAAACCTGTGACATTCCATGTTTGCCACCGGTTCACATTAGCAGTGTTACCCTACAGAGCGAGGTGCTCCCTCAGCAAAGCTATACCTCGCCATCTTTTTGTGATACAAGTTTAGGACAAAGCGTTGCGTGACGTGAATTACCGTTGGTGCCTGATCCCTGCTGAACATGCCATAGGTAACGAAGTCCATGCTGTGTTTGAAGGACGGGTGCTCATGTTCACCAAACCCATACACCGAAGTGGATGGCACAGTAGTTGTGATCTGAAGATACTGGTTGGAGAAAAACAGATCAACCAGGGGACTGTCCCACCTGCGACAAATAGAAGGAGACATGATTAGTTTGCTTACCTTTGGTATGCATAATTTTAAGCTCACATCTGGCTATTTATATTTTTTTTCTGTATTTTGGAGAGTAACAATATTAAAAAAACATTAAATTCTATGCATGCTTCTAACGTGCTTAACCTAACACATATTAAATTCATCTTGCAAAGGCTGCAGACGTCTCATCTACTTATACAATAAAATGCATCAGTATAATTTTGAAAAGAACAACTAAAATAAGAGAAGACACTATCTATAATCCTATTACCAAAATAAGTGGTTGCTTGTGCTATTTCTATGACAACCAACAGGGCAGGCTAAAAATTGTTATTACACAGTGGGGTTCAGAATCCTTAATGAGAACAACACTTAGTTGTTATCAGTTTTTACTTTTTAATGCTTTGCTGGATCAGGACCCAAACACTCTTGTTACCCCCAACTTTATGCAGGCGCCTAAAACAGAGGGACAGCTTCCTCCAGACACTGCTTGAATGAGGTATTTTTATTGTGATGACTCTCTCCTGCTTCTCACCAGCTTAATGCCTTTATTTCTGTTGAATCATCTGTGGACACAGGCTCACATTTTAATTAGGTGTTACATTCTGTTTCCTATCTCTAGTGCTATAATGAGCTGCAAGCTAGATGGAGGAGAACATAGTCAAGCTGTGGAGAAGTGTTTCGTTAATGGTACTGTGTATGCCATGAGTACCACATTTAGATAGCACCCTCTCAAGCCTTGTTTAACCATGAATTTGTTACAGCTAATTAAAATAAATGAGCCAAAGCCATAGAGCGTACAAGTGGCATAACTATCCTTTTAATGGTCTTTTGTCAATGATTTTGACAAAATTAAATGGTTGATCAAATTGACCGGTAAATCAGAGAAGTGGAAGACAGGCTGTGTCGGGGGGGAGCAGCGCTATCCCTGCGAGGGGAGCGCTTCCCTCGTGAGCCCTGGCTGCCACCCGCGCCACTGGCACCCCTGCCTGGGGACAAGTCCCCGCTGCTGGGGGGACTGGGAGGGCACTGCCGCTCCCACCACGCCAGCCTCGGGAAGCCCTGCTCTCCCCACAGGAAAGAAAGGACAACCACTCACAGGGACGCCCAGATGCAGATCCAAGGCACCCTCCTGCCTCTCCATGCAAAAGGCAGGCACAATCTGTCCCTAAAGTGTCCTAGACGAGTCCTAAGTCAAGCACATGTACTGAAGGGTCTATGTATTTTCGAAAAAGTCTATTTGGCCTTTCTCACAAGCAGGAAAAGTAAGAATTTGTATTTAAGTCTTGATTTGGTTTTTTGCCAGCAGCAGCTCTCCCTTTCTTCCATCATCTCCTCCACCTACACGCAGTACTGAATAAGGTTATTTTCTTATAGGAAGGTTAATGCACGCAAAACATCCCTGAGAATCAGGTCCAGCCCTTGGCAAAGAGAGGCCTTTCTGCAAGAGGCTGCTGCTATGTAGGGATGGGAATGGACTCTGGAGCTATATTCCTGCCCAAAGGAGCGCCATCACGTAGCTCTGCTCTGTGCCAAGGCAGGCACAGTCACTGCTCTGAGCAGACCACGGGGTTATGCAAAAAGCAAAGGATGCCGGAGGGGAAATGCTTTGGGAAGAGCTTAAATATCTGTCCTAACTCATTGAGCACTCTCCATGATGTCTGTTCAGAGGACATGAGGCTTTGTACGTTCATGGTACCCACATTACGGCACTGACATTTCCCATCGTGAGAGCAATTAGTGTTACCATGGCATTAAAAGTGCTCCTTCTGCTCGGCAAGTCCTCTCCCTGCCCAGGAGGGTCACTGGGGTGGTGCAAACCGCAACCCTAGGAACAACCCCTCTGCCCCACCACATCTTTAAATGGCACAGAGAAACTGGCTTATACCTCATGCATTCCCTTGGGCCACTCTCACGCACTCAACTTCTGCATGGCATCACCAAAACAGTGTCCCTCTCTTCACCTCTCCATCACTCGGCTCCCCGGGGGCTGCCACCCCCAACAGCGCAGCTCCCCGTGCCGTGCTGCCAGCCATCGCTCTCCGTCAGCCTCGTCTTCCGTTAGACCTCCACTTGCCAGGATGGCCACGCACTAATTATAGCATTAACTATGGCATAAAAGACTGGCAATGACTCTCTCTTTTTTCCCAGGCACAATTATGTACGGACAGGTTTTCCCCTGGCACCTCGCTCTGCCTCCCCTCCCAAGTGGCTGCCCTTGTGCTCTGTGGCGCACTGTGGTAAGCTGTTGTGTTATTTTATGTGTTTGCTTGTGTTGTGTTGGCAAAGAGCAATCATTTAACTAAAAAAAAGATGTCTGTCATTCCTTAAACACTCGGAGACCATAAAAGAAAATGTTATATTTCTCCCACCTCCCCTCCTGCTGGCTTAAAGCAGATAGAAGGAACAAAACAGGAGGGAGCCTAGAATGACACCATGTGCACAGGAATTCATGTGGTTCTCCTCCAACAGTCCCACAAACCATAACAGTGCTGTGGTGGACAACAGAAGGGATCTAAAAATCTAAAAGTCTAAAAATACAGCTAACCAGTTGTTCACTGTCAAAAATTCAACCCCTACCAGCAATTAGACATGCCAAAACCTGTGAAGACGAGAACCCTTTTCTTTGCACAAGAGGTAAGAGCTGCACTCAGGTTCACTGCTGAAAGTCCTAACCCTTTAGTGCCTCTGTGGTGGGAACACTCCTAAATGTGGAAATACAAACTGGCCTCCCTACACGTCTGCCGGGCCCATTGCCTGCTAACAGTTGCCTACCGCCTGTCGGGAAAGTCTGACTGACAAAAGCTAGCATTTTCTTCCAAACACCGAGCACTATACTTAAGAGCAAAGCTCTCTGTTTTTTAACTTCACATCAAGGAAAAAAAGAATGATTCAGGATTGAGAGGGGGTGTGTGAAAATTAACATTTCTGGCCAGCAAGTCTCACAACCAGCAGTCAACCCTCAGGCCACCACGACAAAATGGACTGGGGAGGTAGTATTAAAGGAAGGTGGGTAGGCAGATAGAGAAAACATCCTGTTCACACTGAAGGTGTAGTTTATGACTAACATTGTCACGACGTCTGAGGGAATGACTAAAAAGCAGTATAAAATGTTTTTCAGAAGTGCAATAATCATTCCTGTGTAATACAGACTGGACATGATGATTTACCTGGTTGAATGACTTCGCTCTGTTTGAAGTTTATTGGACACCAATAACCGCAGTGTGTGCAGCGGCTTGGAGCACTGACTCTCGCCTGCTGTGAGCAAGCAGCGGGTGGCACGCACTGAGAGGTCTTATAAAACCTCCAGAATTAGGAGACTTGGGACTCGTATATGATACACCATTAAGACATGCATAATGCATCATTTGGACATTCAGAAATCATTTTAGGTTGGGAGAGGGTTTTTGTTTTTCTTCTTGTTCCAATGGATCCAAGAGAAATGAGCTCGTTACTTTAAGGTGTGAACACTTGTCCCACTCAGCCGCTTGGAGAAAACGTCTGCTCTAACATCTGCTTTTCTTGGCCTCCAGACCTTTTGGAAAACATAGCCTTGTGAAAGGGAAGACACCGTATATATTATCTGTGTGCAAATTCAGGTGGAAACATCACACATCTATCAGAAAAGTGGGTCTAAGCCTCCTGGCAGAGCTTTGGCATACTTTTTCAGAGGGCATGGGCTACCGCTGTATGCGCAGGTAATACTGCCTATAAAGCAGTAAAGCACCTTAGGGACTGAGGAGCATGGGCCCTATTTTCAGAAGAACCTCAAATATACTTGGCTCCTGACTCACCCCACTCGAGCAGCTGGGGAGCAGCAGCTTAGAAGCCCAGGTCTTCATTATTTTCCATTGCTCTCAGGTTGCTGAAAAATGTTTCTCACAACAGCCGTATTCCTTATTAGCTGTAAGTCTTGCAGCACCACTGGACTGCAGAAGGCACACCAAGAATGAATTTTTATATGCTTATCTTGCTTTTAAGGTGATTTATCAAAGAGGTGGAGAAAGTCAGCACAAGTAACCAACAGATTTTCCACAAACATGACATTTTAAAAGAAAGAATTGCAGGGTATATTTACAGTTATTGACACAGTTCTGCTCTACTTCTACTGTATTCACCATCATGGTATCAGGGCATCTCCTATGAGTGGCTGGATATATAATGCTTCATTTTTGTTCTGAAAAACACTTGGATAAGTGATATACCTACAATACTTCCTGCCTATGTAACATAAATCTTAATGATTAGAAGACTAAAATAATGGCTTTTACAAACTAGGAGCAAACCCAAGCTACCCATGATGCACACAATTTGCTCCTGTTGCTTTCAGCAAAATTGCAGTTTAAGACAATAGCATTATAAATCATTCTAATAGTCTTGCCTATGTAAAAACATCTTCATGGTAAGTGGCGTCTGTGCTTACTACCAGAATCAATAAAAAAGGCAGCTGAACTCTGCAGTAGCCTTTTTGGAAATTAGGGAAAATCTTGATTAGATTTCGGTTATTTGTGCCGTATCTTCCCACGTGTGACAGCAAACGAGGTATTCCAAACTCTTAATAGAGAGAAAGGAGCACTTATCTGGCTTGGGAAAAATGTTCTGCCTTCCATTATTTGTATGACATCATGAAGGAAAAGTCAGTTGGAGAACGGATATTGAAGTGGAGAATCAAATCAATAGTCCATCCCTCTGCAGCCTGCCTCCAGCAATGGCCCAGGCCAGATATCACAGGGGAAGATGTAAGACGTCACTCAGAGCCAGTCTTGCAATAATCTGCTTACAGAGGAAGTTTCTGGCTGTTTTCATAGAATTAGCTTATGTTGTGAAACATGGAGACAAAAGTAGTTGGGTATTTTCTTTTTCTACAGGTGATTTTTTTATTATGCGTGAATGTGTATCCTGCTAAGGCTCCCGTGCCAGTACTGCCCTGGTGCAACGAGTCCCACAGAGTAATCACACACTGCAAAATGATGATGTCTTTGTTATTTACCACTGCCTTAAAGCAACCAGTTCTCGGCCTTCTACTCTCTGTTCCTGATGAAATCTATGCTTTCTTGAAGCCTTCATGCTCACACTTGATACTACCTCCTCCAGTCGTTGCTGCTGTTAGTGGCAGGAGCAGAAAGGAGAATAGTACTCAACCTGACAGTATGTACCACTGAATAACACAGAGGCTCCGTTTTGCTCCCTCGCCTGCCTTATTACAACCCAATTATTTTCTCTCCTGTTTTTATTACTGTAGGGCCCTGGCCAATGACAGGCAAGTTTCCCAGTAGAGCTGCAAGATCAGCTAGGATAGCACGAGCAAGGATTTATTAAACTAAAGCCGATTACAAATTTCTTGACAAAGTGTTTTGCCACTGATCATGCCGATTTGCCAGAACAGGTATTTTCCAAGCATCATTGGAGCAGGGAGAGGTTCCCCACAGCCTCTGCTGCCCCACGAGGCTGGAAGTTTGGGAGGTTCACCGCCAGGGCTGGAGACCCAGGCCCCAGTCCCTGTCCCTCGTGGTTCAGATCTAAGACTTGCAGCCTTAAATCAGCTGCAAGCTTGGGTTACATCCCAGGCAAAATGGAAAACACCTGACACTGACATCTGTGTGGAGCAGGGGCTCTGCCTGCCCCTGGTCTCACCTGTCCGCCTCAGGACCTCACCAGTGAACACATGGAGGTGGCACCTCTTCACCCCCATGGCTTTGGAGAGCTGCTGGCACGGGGAAGGACCTTCCCTGGCCACCAGTGAAACAGCAGGAGCTTGAGAGAGGGTGAAGAGGGGCAGCAGCAGGCAGGACTGGGTGGGACAGAGAAAAGGACAGCAGTGGAGGAGGAGAGAGGTAAGAGGGAGGAAGCCAAGAGGCATTACCGGGAGGAGAAAGAGAGGCGGCCCAAGAGCTCCTGGTCCTGGAGCCCCCAGCAGCACCTGGATCATTTCCCTGCACGATCCCGTCTAATTTTCACCTCACGCAGGCGAAGCAGCGGCTGTTGCCTGATTACCTTGGAGCAAGCTGAAAATGTAGCGGGACTTGGCCTTTTATTCTTGTTACTGGCTCCACATGAGGTTTGCAATCAACTGTTAATGGCTCTCCCCTCACATAATTCATTCCTCTCCTCCCTTATTGTGATTACATGGAGCCCTGAGTTTGTCCTGCCCTCCTTGAGCCAGCGCTCGGGCAGCTCGGCTACAGCAAAGGCTCCTCGTGCGCAGTGAGCAGGAGAAACGCCTGTAAAGCACATTCAGGAATATCTCAAAGTCTCCGCTGCGTCTCCCCTGCAACATTTCCAACATGGTATTAAACCATTCCTCACAAGGAGGAGGCTTTGTGCGCAAGAATGGCAGAGCTGGGATGGGGTTTTATATCAGGCAGACAGACGGGGAGCCTGCCATCAGCTATCCCGTCACTGCAAAGTCTGCGGCGCAAAGACACTGATGGTGGGATAAACTGCACCGCGGAAAGGAGGGGCAAGAAATACAAGTGTGGACTTTCAAAGAACAACCCAAACCCGTACCATGTTTCTGCTTGGGGCAGGCTGCTCCCTCCCCACTTGGACTCTCAGCTGTGCCAGAGCACGCTGGGGATCGTGAGGGATTTTAGGCTTTTTTTGGGGGGTGGGTCATCCAGCAGTATGAAGCTGCTGGTGAGGGACAAGGAGCATCATGTAAAACAGGTTTCTGAGGATTTGGGATTGCTTTACAATGAGAAAGCCTTCCTCAGAGATATTAGAAAGGTCCAGCAGAGCGCCCAGACCTGGTTTGCTGTAGACACAAATTATTATCCACTCACACCTGGGGACTGCAACTGCAGCACCTGTTGAAGAGGCTTTATTTGCCCACATCAACTGTTCTGAGCAATATTTGTGTGCATATGAAGCTGAATGATTGATTCAGCTGTTCATTGAGACAGCAAGGCCATGGTCATTCACATCTTAAAATAGGAAACTGAAGTCCCCTCAGGTGTTACACGCTTGCCTGTTTCTCAGGGACACTTGCCTAAACAGCCGGCCCTAACCTGGCACAGCCACAGAGGCCGCCGGCCATGCAGGTCGGCACCTGGCCCCAGGCACGCTGGGTGTCCTGGAGCTGCAGCTCCCACCTCTGGAAGGAGCCCAAAGAAAAAGATTTGGGTTTCAGCACCTTCTCTGCAGACTGCACCTGGGACGGGGACGAAGGGACAAGGCAATGATGAAGATGCTCTGCAGTCATTCCTGCTGAGCCCTTGCTGCAGCTGCGGAGCACACTCAGACCCACCTCCCACACATCCAAACCTGCCTTTGGGCAGGTTAAACTAACATGAAAATATGCTTAACATGCCAGATGCCACTGGTGCTCCCCTGGACCCAGCCAGCAGGTGCGGTCACTGGTGGGGATGCTCCTGTAACCCTGTTGCTGAGGGTTCATCCTCCCCAGTCGAGCGAATGCAGCAGCCCGTGGTTTTTAGGTCAGGATATATAACCTGCTTTCCTGTTTTGAAAGAAGATTTCCATCTCCACGGCTCTTCTGGTGGCTAGGGAGGTTGCAAATTCCTGTAAGTCAGGCTGTGGAGGTATCCCTGAGCATCTGCATTCACTCACTCCGATGGGACGGACTGGCAAGCCAATGAAAGGCAAGCATTTTTGCTCCTCACACACAGAATTTAGCTCCAAATATGATTCAGCTGTGAGAAGAATGGGTCCCTGCCGGGATGTGATCCTTCAGTCTATAAGTACCGGCTGTGCCGTTTCACATGAAACAAAAATTCCTGGGAACATATTTCCCTTTCTATATGCAAAATCCTGTGTCTCTGCTGATGAGAATCTTTTAGTTGCAGCACTACCA
Organism: Fregata magnificens; assembly: GCA_013389945.1. NCBI lineage: Eukaryota > Metazoa > Chordata > Aves > Suliformes > Fregatidae > Fregata > Fregata magnificens. The sequence goes on from WAAD01028554.1 coordinate 119,201, forward strand.
TTGTTTGCAGGATAAAAACCCATTAACTGCAGGTTACATTCACCTGCAATTTCCTCTTTTTGGGGTCGGTTGGGTTTCAGGAGAACTCCTTTACCTGCCAGAGGCAGCATACGCTTTTCCAGCAGCGATACTCAGTAGCAAAGCGTTGCTGCTGAGCGCTGCACCGATGTTGCTAACCAAGACTGCCCTCTACCTCCCCGGGCTCTGCAGCACATTGCTGCTGCACCCCACACCTGCATCATTGCTGAACGCAGATTTGGGGGGACACAGGTGCCCCACTGCCAGGGGCGCAGAGGAGGCTTCCCCAGGCCCATGGTGGGCTGGTGAACGTGCCCTCCTGGAAACCTGCTCGGCAGGGACCGACTTGCGTGCCTCTGCCTCTCACTGCAGTTGCGCCATCAGCAGCTCAGCAGATCAAACCCTGCATCTGCTTCATGGCTGGCCCCTTCCCTTAACTGGACACCCCAAGTTTGAGCATGCCCTCACTAACCGAGCCTAAATCCTTGGGTTCTGCATGAAGATGAGGAGGACTGAATGGGAATGGGCCATGAGCTAGCCGCTCGCCATGTCTCGTTATGCATTCACCTCTTACATCGCCATTGCAATTAACGAGCCTTTACAAAAATCTCTTATTACAAAGAGAAGAAAATTGGGCCTTTATCGTAAGCCCACTGTTTTCACAAAGCTGTTAAGTCTAACAAGGAATTAAATTATTTTTGTTATCGGAGTAATGCATAATACATTCATTTACAATAGCCTGCCAAAAGAAAACTTTACAGAATTGGCTGTGACATGTATGAAAAGAGTTGCCATAAGATTGTAATTTAAAAGGATGGGCAGCTAATTAAAAACCCAGTGCCATGGTTCCATCTGCAGACTCAAACCATTCTAGAGGCTGTATTGTCTTACTTGCATCACAAGTGTTAAGCCATCCTTATATTGCTCACAAAGATAATGCTTATATTTTGAGTCTGTTTAACAAAGAGTTTCTTGGGAGGGGGGAAATCTGAGCTGATTTTTTAATTTCTTGATTTGGGGTTAGATTTTCTAATGCAGGAAATGAACCACTTGAATCCCAATGACCTTCTGAGAATATGCTTGCGCTACTGGTGGGGTGCAAGACAGGCAGAGCTGGTGCTGAGGGCACAGGGGCCGCACACGTGCCGGGGTCTTGCTCTGAGGCAGCCCGTTAGCAGTCGGAGCGCACCGCGTGTGCTCCCAGAGCACACCTCCCAGTAAGGTCACGTGGAAGGGACATAATCCGTGCTCTTCAGGACCACTGCAAGGTCAGCCAATGCACAAGAGGTGGGTGTAATCAGGAGATTCACGTCAAAAGGTGCTGCTGATCTGAATTAAAATGCTAATATAGACACAACCACAGCCTGATGTGAACGGTACCCATATTTCTGTGTTCTGTGCATCTCCTTCGCCCGCCTGAGTCAAGCGGTGATAACCCAGAGCGGTCTGTAACACTGTCATTTGTTACCGCAGACAGCCAGAGGCTGCTGCTAATGCCACGCTGTAGCATCCCTGAATGCAACTGGCAGGAACGCACCTTGATTGGGATGCAGGGAGCTGCTACTTCCAAAAAACTGTCTTGCTAAGTAGCATTACACACTAGAGATGTGTTGGTGGAAGCCAAGAAAATGGGAACTTATGACACCTGGTGACATTTGCTGGTAAGGGGAGCTTTTGCTGAAATTAAACTTATAGTCCCAGCTTAAGAATACAGCTGGTATTTTTGCAGAGTGACAAACTAGACCCACAGATGCCCTTCACTGAAATCAGTGGAAGTTAGAGGCTTACGGCCTCTCTAGCTTTGAGCTTTAGTTTCCTAGGCCTACATCTTGGAGAGTGTCAGGAGACTTGGTGCTCAATTTCTGACATATTTAAACACCCCAAATTTCAGAAAACCTAGTTCAGTCTCTCACAAGTTGAGTGTACCGGCATCCCAAGCCGTGACACTGTAGCCTCAGAAGTTGTTTGACTTGCTTAATAATCTTTCCTGCATGCATGTAGATAATCTCCCATTATACTGGCACATACTTCTATTAATAATGAGTGTTTTCCAGGGACGAGGCATAAGTCTGCATTTACGCCACGTGCAGTTTGTGCTTGAGCCTGTATCACACAGACCCAAGCAATAGGGTGTGAGGTAACAGTGCTCGCCCCATCACTCCTAATTTCCACAAAAAGCAACATTAATGACATCTGGTACTCACAGCACTGTGCCGGTGCTTTTCCTCTTGATCCTGAAGTGTGAGGAGTCGTTCGCAAACTCCACGTCGTACCTGGCCTCATCAGCGGCAACCCCTGGGGAGTCGATCTTGAGTGGGACTTCAAAGCGCTGCCTGTTGGGGTCGTAGAGCTCAAGCAAGACAAGGAGGAGGCAGGTTAGCTCATTCATTAGCATGCATTGCTTTGGTTAAATGATTCCTCCCCCAAATACTCACCCTGAACCGGAGTCTGTCCCTTGTCTGGAACTCCACTTCCAAGACAACCGGGGAAATGTCATTTCCGAAGAGGGACAAGGCCTGGCGCTTGTTCAGTGTTACCCTGCAGCAAAAACACGTGCTGATGCCCACCGCCACCACGCGCTGCCTGTGGGCACCCTGGCGTGGCGGGGGGGAACAACTCAGATATTCTACCGCAGCTCTTTAAAAATAAATCGTTAATGAACGAGAGAAATAATCTCTGAGGTTAGCTTAGGCTCTCCTTGCTGGTAATGGATAAAACAGGCGCTCCTGAAGCAAGGAGACCTCATGGTCTACGGGACACAGTAGACATGTGGGAGGGACCACCCTGTGCCAGCGCCTGGTTTCCTCACTGGTGGCATGGTGTGGGTGCAGGACCCCGACTCTCCATCCTTACACGCAGTGAAACACGTCCGTTAGCCTCCTCATTGCAAGCTGAGCACACGGTAGCAAAGCAGCTTGGGGAAGGTCTCCGGCGAGCTGCCCCCGGGGCGGCAGCGGTGGCCGTCGTGCAGTGCTGGACTGCAGCACCAAAGGAGCCGCGCAGGCTTACCTCCAGCCTTTGGCTGTCTTCTCGGTGTTCCCGCCCAGGGAGTAGCCATAGGGACTGTCCTCGGGGAAGAAGCACCAGGGAGCGTTGGCCACATCGGTGGCACACCAGGTGCAGCCCTGCGCCTCGCAGGCCTCCTGGGAAGCGCCTGGCTGGGGGTGGCAGTCGATGCGCTTCTGCACCACCACAGCCCCGGCGCACTGCCCGTCCTGGACTGAGCCGAGGCACCCGTCTAGGGCTGGACCCGGGGAAGAAGCAATCAGAGCAGCAGAGAACCACGTCAAAAAAAGCCCCACAGCACAATGTTCTTTAGATATCCTTTTTTTTGTGTTGTGTTTTTTTCCCCACTTTGGGGCTAGTACGCATGATTCTTTTGACCCAGATGACGGCAGAGCAGCATGCCTGCTTGTGACCGAGACAAGAGCAACCGGTTTCTTTTACAAGCCAAGGCAGTGGGTCTGTGTTGTGCAGTGCTCAGAGCTCCTGGTGTTCAGCTGAAGCACAACTTGCTTGAAATACTGATGGAAAGTTAAATAGCAGACTAATGAAACTGCTGGTGAGGCGCGAGAGCAACACTACAGGCTAGCTGAACAGGAGGTGCACTTCAGTAAGGACTAACACTGTTATAGGTACTAAAATACTACATTTTCTTCATACTTATTCTCTCCTGTGTTACACACAGAGGTTATCTATACATATAGATACAAACGTGAAATCAGCATGCACCTGTACAATATATATAAATATAAAAATACTAATTACATATACGTTTGTATTAGGCTTCTTTTCTATGTTATATGACTACTACATCTATGTAGTATTAATAGTTTTTGTTCATACAGGTATGGTTATGAGTAAAGGGAAGATGCTGGCAGTAAAAGAAAAGGCACAAATTAGTCATTTGCAGAATCATCCTGACAAAAACCTCTTAGTAAGGTGCTAAATCTTTTCCTTTCTGCAGCTGCTGGTCGAGCCCTGTGATTCCCCCGCGCGGAGCGAGCCTCCTGAGAGCAGGGGGACAGCGAGACCAGCTCCCTGCTGTGCCGACAAAATGCTCTGTTATCAAATATTCTTAAAGAGAGCAGGTGTACCGCAGACAGCATACTTATTTTGAAGTTAACTTATGTCATTTTAGTCATTACAGCAATGTTCAAAGATTAAATCTACTTGAAAGGTAATTGCTCTTTTCCATAAAATGACTAATACCTCTGCTTTAAATTTTTTTTAATGCAGAATGTTGTGTGCTTGAAAGCTTAAAACGTGATTGCTGATGCAGTCTGGGTTTCTCCAAATAAAGAACTTTACAAGCAGATGTGCACAAGCAATGATTATATATACTGGGAAAATTTACAGAATAAAACTGTAGATTCACTAGAAAATGCCATCATGCTGCAATGCCAGAGTTGATTTCCAAGTAGGGATGGGAATGCAGAAAAGCAGGAGCTGAGTGCCATCTGCGTTTGTCTTTTGAGAAAACTCTCATCCCCCCTTTGATGCAGGAGCATCTAACGCGCAGGTCTGATGCTCCTGGGATGCAGAGCACAGCTCGCTCTTCCCTGCCACAATGCCTTGTATCACCTTCTAGAGGCAGGAATTAACGGGTGAAATCCTGTTAACCTTTGCCAGCTGCCAGACAGGTAGGCTTGGCTTCCACCTTTGTTTTCTGGGGTGGGCAGTCATGCCCCACAGGCTGGCTGCTTTCTGCCCAGCATTCACCCCCCGTGATCTGTCACATAGGAAAGCCCTAAATTCTGATCCCCTTTTTCATCCAAAGCATAACAGGAGTATGAATGTCCCTCTGCAATCCCTAAATTATTTCTTCTTGGAGCAGAAACCAGGGAGGATTCATCAACAGTCTAATGAAACACTGAAGACTCTGGGCCTTGCCTTTTCATACTCTGTCCCTGATGAAGATGTGGGAAAGACACACAGGTTGCAAGTCCCGTGGAAATAACTGCCATGCCTTTGTACCACTATGCACCAAATACTCCTGCTTATTGAGGGAGAGGTGAAAGGATTTCAAAGGCTACCTGCAGCCCTCTGGATCCTGAGGTCCTTAAACCTGTGCAGCCACAAAGGCTAAAAAAATACGACATACCACCTCTGCAGTCAATGCATGGCTTCTGTGTCCAGCAGCTTTGCACTGCTGTGCACATTTGAGTTAACACCTTGGCAGATGAAGCACAAAATGGAATACAACTGTCACATTTCATTTAGTTTTGGCTTTTTTTTTTTTTTTTCCTAATGGGAGTCAAATGTAGCATCAGTGTTTTCATTGCTGAAATCAAAGAATATGACTGAACATACTACAGGATATTAACTTGGCGTCATTTTACATAGCATAGGTTCACAGGAGACTTATCAACTCATTTGTATAATAAAATACTTTCAAAATACTTCATAAGAAGAATATTGTGAATGAAAGAGCTAGTTCAAGGGAAAAAAAATTTGCCCCAGCAGGAGTTAAGACATTTTTATCCCCTCCCCACCCCCCCCATCACATGAAGCTTAAATTTTCCAGCAAATTTTGAAAACAAGCACTTGCAGGTATGAGCAGCTGAAAAAGGCTGCAACCTCTTTCATCCCTTGTTCCCGGATTTACTTCTATTACAGTAAAAACGGGATAGTAGCAAGTGGGAAGATGCAATTTTCCTTCCCTCCTTTTTAAAAACATTTTTATTTTAGAATCTACACAACACTTTCACTGCATTTATGGCCCATGTCTGTAAACATATATAGAAGATGAAATGCAAACGAGCAGTTGAATTTAGCAATAGCTATGGCTGCTTTTCACGATAATTTCCATGGGAACAGAAGCTAAAGAGAGGTAGTTTGAAAGATATCCATGAAAAATTATCCCCATTGATATTTAAAAACCCTGACTTCAGTATTGTGAAGTTACATTAGAAAATGCTTCAATAAGGCATAAGCAAGGAATTAAAATATTACCACAGGCCTTTTAATTCAACAGCATTTGTCTTTACATTTTGGGTTCATCCATAAGTTTCAAAGGCATTTGCCGCAGAGGTTCCCTCTTCCTTTATCTAGCAATGTAATAAGATGCATTCTCCCTTTATTAGACTCTGGACTGAATTAACCTCTGGTATGCTGGGGTAAAATTCACAGCAAACAAACTAGCAAAGGACAGGGTAGCTTTCAGCAGCTGAATGGTCCCATTGACTCCAGTGTGTCTGTGCTGCTGCCCAAGAGCTGAATACGTTGTTGGACTGGGGTATATTTCTAAACAAGTCAGCCCTGTTGTCTTCCCCACAGAGTCACCTCAGGTGGAGTTAAAGCTATGCCTTTCCCATGTAAAAAGATCACCTCCCCTAATAGCTCTTCTGTTGTTATCACATTTATATCTTGCTTTTGAAGCCTAGGACAAAATACAAATGCCATACATTTACCTGCCAGCACAACAGCCAAGAAACACAGGCTCTTGATCCTCTCCATGGTTGAATGTTGATTTCTGCAGGCAGCATGGAGCCTTTTATCCAAGGCAGGGGCACAATAAGCACTTGTTCCGATACGTAATAAGAAACATTGCAAATATTTTCCCAGCATTTGTATCTTACATGAGATTAATTATAACACATGTCCTTGCCTGTATTTAAGAATGTATCTAAGCAGATAAGATGGGATGTAGTTATTAATTTGTCCACAAACTTTGCTCAGCTTCTGAATTCCAACTTTGAGAGAGAACATGATTTTCCCATGACTTCTTAGAATTCTTTGAAAAATTAATTTTTCAGAGACCACCTTCATTTTTTTAAAAAAAACATCTTCAGACAATGAGTCCAGCGCTTACTTTTTTCTGATTTCATATTATCTTTTGCCACATATGTAGTTTTATAGTACAGATGAAAAGTTTGAGGAAAAACAAACAGTTGAAGAATTCTCCATTAAAACAAGGCACTGATACTGTGACCTTTACAAAAATGACAATTTTCTTCCAATTACTTGATGGCAAGAACTTTCAGACTAAAGCTGTGTTCTATGGTAAATCTACTTTAGGTGGAATGTCTCCCTGGAGAGGGGGAAAAAAAAAAAAAAAGTCTTTCTATACACACATTATCTGAGTTATGTTGGCGCCTATCAGGAGAAAGCTTCATAAAGCATCAAGCATCACCAGAGAGAAGCATCTGCAATTCAGACTGCTGCCACGACAGCCCCTGACTATATAGTCCATTAAAGCAGAGCAGCCTGACAGCAGGTAATCGTTTCCTAGGTTTGTAAGGACTTTTGCCCTGCAGCTGCAAAACACAATATTCATATGAGTCTTACACACACACACACTAAAAAACCACAACTACCCAGGGTTCCCAGATGACAGCCATGAGTGTTCAGCTTCAAAACCAGGGGTCACCAAGCTGTTGGCATCATTTGTGTAGCTTGGCACAGTGGGTGGCCTTCAGCCACCGGGCCAGGCAGAACAGGCACCAGTTGGAGACCAGGCACACAAAGCCCCTCACATGAGTCTTGCACGTAAATCCACTCTCCACTGGGAGTTTTGCAAAAAGTTGTGATATGGTCCCAAATCTTTTGTGTGTACACCCTTTGAGCAGTCAAAAGGCATGATAGATAAACACTAATTGGTATTGCTGCAGTTTATTTTAACTAACCTATACATTGCTTCTCAACATGTATCATTACTCGTTTCTGCCAAAACTTGGAATAAATCAGTAACCTCAAATTGCAAGCGTTATGCATTTTCATCTCCTTTCAAGCAGAGCTGAGAAGGAAATAATTCCTCTAAGATGAGTAAGAGGCATCAGAACTTTTCTTTGTTTGACAGACCATATGTAATAAGGTAAGAACTGTCATCTCTTAGGAACAGGACCCATCTGCTTCACTTTAAGTCTGTGCCATACTTAGTATGAGGGAATCCTACTAGGGTTCCTAAGTACTATCAAAACACAAACAATGGCCAATGAGAACACAGACGTGGGATACCAGAACAACCTATGGGCTATATTACTCAGCAATCTATTCTACTGCATTGTGTAAAATTGTGCATATTATATTCAGGGCCTTTGCAAGGGAAGTGAATTTTTTTTAAGTATGATGAAAAAGGCAAAGAGAAATAGCTCACCTTCACATCTTTATTTAAGTGTTACCTACATAAGCTAAAATTTACAGACTGGTATTTTCTGGGGAAAAAAAAAAAACAACCAAAAACCCCTCAATATCCAAACACTGTATGTGAATCTACATAAATTTTTAAAATTTGCAGAATTTACAAATTAATATTCGGAGCAGTTGGGTAAATTGTACATCCTCCCTCAATATCCACACTCGAAGAGCTTTAAAAGTCATACAGGCACAAGATAAGGTTTTTTTTTTTTACAACCATCTATTTACATAGCTTTTTCCAATACACGTGGTTCAGTTCTCAAAGTAACTGCCAAGGTTTGCAAAACAGTGTATTTAAAATACATTTAGCAGCATATAAAATTAGATAAAAAGGAAAGACATCTTGCTTTAAAAAAGAAAATGTGAGATGATAGAAACAAATACATAAGAAAAATAGATTAAGATATATTTCTGTTATGACATTAAGAACACCTAGTCATTACAGAATATAGGCAAAACACTAATAAAACATACCACTTTATGAGCATTTGAGTTCTAGTCCTGAGCACAGAGTATACGTAGCTGCACAACTTTGGTCAACAAGGATTATATGCTAACATTAACACAAATCATATGGCATTCACTGTCAGCAGGATACAGCCATGTCGGATAGATGTGTCATTAACAGCTTCTTCCCATCTTTTATTCACTCCACTTTCCTAACAACAGTGTAAGTGACCTTTAGAATCTTGAAACGATGCCTGTCAATCAAAGGCTTATTACTGCATCATCATCTTTCCCCTGCTACCCTAAAATGCAAAACAGCTAATCATACTTGTGAGTGAAATACAGCAGAGCACTTTTGTTATATATTCCAGGTTATAATTTTGAGATGGTCATTAAAGAAGACTGATTTCCAGTTAACTTTAACTGCAAGTGTTACGTATGCACACAAATTCAGCCATAATATATAGACATATATATGTGACCATTGAGACACAAGCATGTTACCAAGACATTATTTTTTTCTTAAATACAGTACATATTTTAAGGACAGCAGGTCTAAGTAAAAGAGTTCACTCTTATTTTTCAGTTCATTCCAGTTATCAGTGTTTACCTAATAAGCATGCAGCGAACTGCATAGAGTGCACCTCAAATTCATTAATATATTCATTTATCCCCATCATTTCAATTACTGGCAAGATCTTCACTTGCATCTCCTGTATCTGAGCTCTGTCCATCCATTATATTTCGAGCTTTCCAGATCCTCACAGTCCGGTCACTGAAAAACAAAACAAAGCAATATTAGAGCTAGGTAATTAAATTGGGGAGGGAGAGAGATGGGGTGCGGGTGGGCAGGGAAGCTTTCTTAAAAGCTTGGTTGTCTTATTCAGAAAGGCATTGTTGGCAAAATAAGATTTCCTTAATGGATGTGCAAGGGTCATTCCACCTCCAGGAGACTTTGTAATCTATGATGTACAACATTTAAGATTCCCTAACCTTATCACAGCACTCGCTACTACCTTTAACCATCTAGGCAAGTATAAAGATTATATGTCTAAGGAAAGTAAAATCCTACTCTGCTATTACTTAATTTTTTAAAATACAGCTAATGGTAATAGGCTTAAGTAGACTGACATCAAAGAAGAGCTTCCATCATGTAACTATTTGCAACTCAGCAGACCACAAGCAAACAACCAGTGTACTGCAGAATTAGAGAGACAGGCTCAATAGGACAAGACTACCTCCTGCCATTAAAAAAGCATGAAAAGTCATAACAGGCTAAATCAAACAGGACCTGAAACGTGCTCCGTTTGCACAAGAGATGTCAGTCTATAAGGTAAAAAAAAAAAANAAGCTTGGGAGAGGCAAGCTATAATTCTGTACTTTTAGCAACAGTCACTATTTACACGGTTTTAAAGTATGTGTAAGTAAAGTATCACATGGAATGTGCCACAAAACTCTATTATCATAATTAAAAAGTAAAACAAAGAATTAGTCTTGTTAAATAGCAATTTATGCCATGCAAGAGAAGTAGAAGTTATGAATTTCTCAAACATTGAGTTATGTGATTAGCAAACATTGGCTCATGTATTCCTTATAACCCCCTCAAAAAAAGCCAGGAGGCAGCAGTCAGGACAGACTTTATCACAGTATAGAGGTTTTCCGACTTGAGACTTCACTTCACTGTAAATTGTCAGGAATACCCTAAGTTCTATAGACCTTCACCATAATGTTACAAGTGCCAAAAGGCTGGGATTTTCTTTCACTAGTAATAAAGAATAAATTCCAGGTGCATGTATGTTCTAAACTTATTAATAATCTTTAGGCAAACAGAGATGTAAGCTTTGACGTCTCTACCCCTGTCTATTAATATTTAAACATAAAAATTGGCCACCAAGCGTGGAAACTCAGCAACTTTGAAATCCTGCTTCGATGCAGAAAGACCTCCTTTCAATTCAGAAGGCCAGAAGCTTACATGATTGGCACTAGAAGATAACATGATAGCTTTCATAGCTCCTGTGCTCACTCTCCCACTAAGCGGGCTCTGCTGCTGTCTCCTGCACTTTCTCCAAAACGAGATATTTTTCTTGGTCAAGTCCCCTGAGGTTTCAGGTGCTCAATTTGCTCACTTTTACTGAGGAAGCAAATATTCATATCAAGGTGTTTAAAGGACAGTAGGACAGCTTGCAAAGCTTCTGCAATATGTCAGCACTTAAACACACACACACACACACACACAAAAGAAAACAAAAAAACAACCACATGCCATGGCTTTTGGAAAAATTCCCACAGGTCAGGAATCGGTCCTAGCAGTAAATAGCCCAACCGTAGAGACAAGCTGGTAAAGTTCTTAACTATCGTGAAATTCTCCCTGCCATCCCATAGATCAGTGGTCTCCAAACCTTTTTGATCATGCACCCCTACCACTAACAAAATTTTGAGCACACACCCCCATGTGTATTTATTAATTTATAAATTATATACATGTACTACTGAAGTTCTCGTATTGTCTTCCCGTGCCCCAATGGATCATGTTGTGCATCCCCTGGGGTGCATGCAACCCACTTTGGAGATCACTGCAGTAGACTATTAGCATTTAGGGGCATGGACCAGGTCTTCCCATGCTTGCTATGAAGTAACTTACACAACTGAAGATCTCCCAAGATTGCCTAACTGAAGATCTGCATGGGCAGAAGTCTAGCAGAAGTGAGGGAAAAGAAAGATTCATGGAGAAGAAACACTCACTCTGCTGCTGTGAAAATCTGGCTGGAGTTGGTGCAGATGGCATTTATAGGGCTGTCGTGTCCCTTCATCTCTCCAATGGGTGCAAAGGTATCCACATTCCAGAGCTTGAGGGTGCCTCCTCTGCAGCCACTGAGCAGAACCGGAGCACCAGGTACCAGGCCAAGAGCACACACCCAGTCTTTATGAGCATTAGGAACTTGCTGAAAAAGAGAAGGCAGGCAAGTCTCACAGGGCTGCAAAAACTTCTAGAGGAATGACCGCAGAAATGGAAAAATCCCAAGTTCTAAGCCCGATTCCTGTCCTGCAGTAATTTGCTTTAGAGCAAGGAGAGTGCTATCTTCCATGAGGGTAATGCTATACCACGAGTTTGTTTCTCTTTGTGAGACAGTACTGCAAAACAAGTAGAAAATCCAATATGTACAACTGACCTGACATGGAACAGAAATTAATTAGGATAATGCTAAATCTGCATATGTTTACATGCATATTTAAACATATGGTCTCTGTATATGTTTCAAGTCTGTCTGTAAAACAGTTGTAAAACACATAGAAAGAAAATCCAAAATACTGCTCAAAAAATACACCAGGGAGACAGAAACTGTTTCAGTATTTGTCTTCCTCCTTTCTTCTTTTCCCGTTACACATTATAAATTGATTTTGTGATGTAGCACTTAAAAATACATGAATTCTTTATTGAGGAAGGACACCAGCATTTTACTGCCAATTCAGAAAGCAAAATGCTGCACAGACCAGCTGAGAACAACATCCATTTGACACCAACACCAGGGAAATAACAGCCCAAGTTTGCTGTCTTTTAAGGGGACCAAGAGTGGCTCTTTTCCAGTTTAGTTTGGTAGGAACTGCTTTGGTTTGCTGCCTTTCTCATATTATGGAGCACATTCAGCTTTATAGGATCATCTTGGCATTTTATCTATAATATACACTGCTATCACAACACTGGTGGGCTGGTCCTGCAGCACTTCATGAAGCTGGGTGGAGGGGTTGTTCTTATAAATCTTAATTTTGTCACAGAAGCATTTTGTAGCTTGGGTTGTATAGCACCAGGTGAAGTAGATGATGTCCGAATTCTTTTGAATAGCATGTTTGTTAAGTGTTTTTCATCAAAACACTTCATCCTCTATAAAGAGGACCAACCTTGTTTAACACATGTATGCCAGACGAGGACCTCTGTTGAAATGTTAGCATTTATACTTCAAAGCAGCTCAGCTCTGTTTTCAGGGTGGGTTTTTTTTTTTCTCTTCATCTAAAACAGTCAAGTGTACACACCAAAAGAAAGTTGCAACAATAGAAACCCTGACTGGATATGAGTCGGGGGGAAATTCATACAAGAGTAGTTTAAGGAGTACAATGGGTCACCCAGAGAAGCTGTGCAACCCGTGACCTTGGAGATTTTGAAAACTCGGATGGGCAAGGCCTTGAGTAACCAGACGTAACTACAAAGTTGGCCTTGCTTGGATCAGCGGGCCAGCTGTGCGCTGTGTGACCTCCAGCGGGCCCTTTCACCCTGAATTACCCCATGATTAGCAAACATAACAGCACTTTTCTTCATTCCCTAAAAAGACAGTGAATAAAAATTATTTATATTGTTTTGTCAAATGCTTTAGTCTCACCTCCTTGAAAAACACAAAAAATTTTACAGATATTAAAAAAAAAAAAAAGAGGGAATCGTGAGATCATTTTTATTAAGTTCTACTTTTAAAACGAACAAACAAACAGGGGAACATGAAGTATGGAAATTATGAAATGCAGATATACCAAAAGGAAAATAAGAAAAGGAATGCAACTACTCCACTGTTACATACTACTTCATCCCCGCCCCTGTGTTCTTTCTGATGTTAAATTAATTGCAAAGGCAAAAACGCACATTGCATAATATTTTAATGAGCCTAAAATGCAAGAGTGAAGACGCTTCTTATGACTTTATTAAAGTCATCCCAAGAATACAAAATCTTTCCTGTTCCTGCTGTCCTCCTCTTTTTCCTGACAAGGTGCTTAGTACATTTCCCTAGGCAGACAGGTATGAGCGTAGATGTCCCAAACTGGCCAAGTGAAGATTTTCTGTAAGAAGCTGAATTTTTGAATCCTTATTTTAACTGTGAAGTCTTAGTAGTATTCTGAAAAGGAACTGGCACCCAATTGGGCAATTTTGAGAGAAGGTCAAGAACGATTGTATATTTATGAAATACTAAGTATACCTATATAGAAATTTTCTTCTTAGGGTGACCAGTCCATTATTTTCTCATGTCCCAAAACTTTAATATTCTATTTATTTCCTTGCTATCACTCTGCACATTAAATGTACATAAAAGACATGCTCCTCCTTGCTCCAAAAACTATTAAATGATTGGTATCTAACCAAACCTTTGCAAAAACAGCAGTATCTTCTGGCATTTGTTTTTCTGCCTTCTATTTCTCACGCGGTCTCAACTTAAATAATTGTATCCTCTCCTAAGACCTAAAAGAACATATTGGCTTACAGCAAGCAGCCAAAAATCAAAGTTCTCCATGTCAGACAAATTACATTGAACTTCAGTTTCCCTGGATTTGAGGTCCTTTCTCCCCACCCCCTTTTTTTTTTTTACAACAAAAACTGACAGCAAATATATTCTAAGAGCAAACAGATTATTTTATATGTGTTGTATACATTACATAACATATGCATTGTATAACAAGACAGAATGAAGATCTAAGGAGTAACCTTTTTAGAAAAAAGACTGGGTGGAACGAGGTAGGTTGTAAACTCTCTTCACAAGAAAATATTCTGTAGCCTGATCTAAAGCATTGTTTGTCGTTAATGAGTTCCCAGTCCAAAATTTACTGAGTTGTCAATGACAAGGATGATATCCAACAGGTCCAATCGTAGAGGAGGCAAGTGCTGCCTTCCTTCCGAAGCAAAAAAACCAAAACCCACATACTCAGAGCTAAAAGAGAGGGCTAACCACTTCATCAGAACTTTCTGATGCTACATACACTGAAAAGGAAAGCAACTGCATTCCTAGTGTAAAGATCAAGTACATTATCGATTCCTTTCTCAGTCAGTGCTCTGTGCCTTCCCTGTTAAAAACTTCAGTACCTAAGTGAATAGTCACTGTATGAGCCTGAACATTTACACAGCCCAAAAACAGTTCTACAGCATCACTGTATTACACAGTAATAACTGTAATTGTGTAGATATGTAATTGACACATTAGCCATGTGATTTTTTCCATTACCTGAACAAGGTCTTTTTGAGCCAAATCCCATTTCTTAATTCCATTATCTCTGGATCCACTAAAAAGGTTGTCTCCCATAATAGCAAGTGCTTCAATGCCATCATAATGAGGAGGTTCAAAATTGTGTGTAGGACTTACACTTCCAAGAGCCCCTTCAGTCACATCAAACATCTAAAATAAATAAATAAATGATCAAATATGTTAAGCAAAAATTATCTGCCATCTAACCAGCTTGGAAGACATTGCAGTGAATAACTTCAGGGGAAAAACTTGGAAAGTCTTATTACAGGCCACTGTATCATGACATATATTTGACAGAATTTATCTACCAGAACAACTCCTTCCTCCTCTTCTACCTCTTGCCTGAAGCAGGAATACTTCACTGACTTCAGAGAAGACTGCTCTGGGAGAAGTGCTACTACTTGGTTATGAAATACACAGTATCTTGACAAGAAAGAGCCTATATATACTATGTGGTGGGCTAGAGAAACAAAGCTCATGAGTGAGCATGGGAAACATGACTCACACTGGGGGAATTGTACAGGCAGCCGCAGAAAGAGGCATTAATATATTTTTCCGGACAAGGTGTTTTGTCAAGGGTTACATACCATTACATGCTGATACTTTCCATGGACTAGACACACCTCTCTCCTTGCCTGTGCTCCAAGAATGGGGTCTTAAAAGAGATTCTTTAAGTGAGGCTGTTTTAACAATTTAAGGCATAATCAACCCCACCAGCTCTTTGCCCCTAGAGCAGCAGTGTAAGCAACCCTGTTTCATTTTGCATTGTAGCAAGCCAGAACTCACCCAGTTCAGTTAGACTGAGCTGAGGAGGAACAAATGAGCCGTAACTTTTTAAACCACTACCTCTGTTTCTCAAGCAAATGTCAGACTTCATCCCCTATTATTTGCTCTTCATTGACCTTTTAAAATGAATAAGCTCGGCAGTAAAAAAGGGACAGCTAGGTAATGTAAAAGAATACCTTAAGTGAGTTAAAAGTATTTTAAAAGTTACTGCATTCAATTAACATGCATCAGTTCCAGTTGTAACAAAAAAGTTCAATGATACACCAGAAAAATTAGGCACTTAGACAGAGGTGACTAATATTCCTGGCTCAGTAGACAAGACAGTAGTTTCCCGTGGCAAGGGAAAGCAGTACCTGTGACCAGACCTACTACCCCCAGTGGACCTACCCATGTGGAGAAGCACTGAGAATTCCCAAACTGCTGCACTGACCATGCACATACAGATCATTTTTACTATCCAAAGCGGCTTGACAATTATGGACGCATTCGCCTTGCAGAACACACACTACTCTGCAGCACAAACACATGGCCAAAATATCCATAGGTATTCTAGAGGTGTAAGTCCAGAAGCAAGCAGCCTCATAAGGATTTATGTAGCCTGCCCACAGCAAGGGAGCACACAAGAATGGCAGATAAACTTCTCTGACTGGTGACAGCTCTGTTTTCCAAAAGCTCTTCCACCTCCTTGCTTGTCACATGAGTTGGTAGCACAACAAACTTGCATCGCAACATCCTGTTGTCCCCACTGAGATCCTACAGTCGTTACTGTGCCAGGATGGTAGCTCTTAACCAACCCAATGTTCTGAACTGTGCAGAGAAGTAATTATTAGAGTGCCTCTCTCTGTCACCCTACTGCCTAGGAATCCTCTGGCCTCTAACCATAGGGACTGCTGACAGGATTCAAATCCATGGCCCAAACCATCGAGCTATGCACCCACCTCCCAGGCAATCTTCTGAGGCTGGCCCAGTGCACAGCCAAGCATCCAGGAATTGCAGAATAATGTCAAAAAGAGAAAGCCAAGCTCAGTGAGAAAGCTCACTCGGGTTCTGGCTCCTGCTCCACTCCCAGATGTGGTTATACACTTTTTCCAGTGTGTGAGAAGTATAAAGACCAGAATGAAGGGTACCCCCTCACAACAAGCTAGAGTATCTTGCTCATTCTTTCTTTGGCCTCATGAATCGCATGTTCTTTGCAGTGTGAAGGTCAGCTTTATGAGGAAGACTATGTACAGTTCCCATATTCTGGTGGTTTTGGCATGCTCCTGAGAAACAGGAGCTTGTGGGTTCAAATACCCCCTGGCTGAGGTGGGCCCAAAAANCCTATCCTTGAGTAAATTAATCACAATGCCAAGAAGCAGGAAAGTATCGTAACACCACTGGCTATGCTTTGAACACAACTCAGAGCAACCTGCATGCTAATGAATACACCAAATAGACTGGGCACCTTGGCTAAGATGTGCTGACCTCTCTCTCCTTCCCCACTCCAGAACTTGGGTAACACTTAAGCAAGAGCCTGGGCTAGACCCCAGACTCTCTTCTGTGGGGAGCACACACAGTGTCTCTGCTGAGGCAATTAGGTCTGCACTACAAGACAGAGGCACTGACTTAAGATATTTTCAAGAGCTAAAATGTTACTTAAGAGTAGGCATTATGAATATTTCTCCAAGACTTCATACTCCTGATGTCCACCTTATTGGGGATTAAGAAAGAGTTTAACTACAGACAACCATCCAAATAAAAATAGCACTGAAGTGGTAAGCGTTTATTAAGACTGAACATTATTCATAATCTGTAACTGATGAAAGAATTTCCATTGTGGCTATCATGTTTCAGATATGGAGATGTGAGTCACTTCTGCTGAAGCCTGCATCCCATGCTGATGTAAATAGTTAAAATAAATGAGCAAATACTAATGGTTTACCTTTATATAATGATCCTTTGAACCAGTGACAATAAGATCTTGTCCGTTGGAAATTCGATCTACAGTAAGGCACATAACAGGACCCTGGTGACCAGTTAGCTTTCCTGTAGACTGAAATCTTCAAGAAGAGAAGAAAAGAGGATTTGTAATTTTTTCCATATATCCAATACAATCTATAGCACAGCTTCTGCCAGAACGGATCTTTTTATTTTCCCCATGTCTTCATTATTCATCCCCTGGTTACACGTACTCTATTGCTCATATCCATGTGTAACTGTTAAATCTATGTTAAATGTAAACAAAAGCTTCTATTTATGTAAAATAAGAATTAAAGATTTTTAAAGTAAAGACAAATCAGACCCCTCAAAGTATTCTCTGTATTTTGAACGCACTCTTTGGGTGCGGGTTCTGTTTGGAAAAGTGCTATTATACTGCAGCTATCACAGACCCATATTATATTACATTACATCAGTTGGCTTTCATCATCTCATCAACAATTACTAGTCAGGATTCATGCATCTGCCACCTTACAAGAGTCTGTTTTATAGTGCCTGTCTTAAACAAAACCTTGTAGTTTTCCTTTCAATGTGTTTTGTCCTTTTTCCTTTCCTGTGTTTGTCCTTTCAATACTTACAGGGGGCTTACAAGAAAGATGGGGACAGACTTTTTAGTAGGGTCTGTTGCAATAGGACAAGGGTTCATGGTTTTAAACTAAAAGAGGGTAGATTCAGACTAGATATAAGGAAGAAATTTTTTATGACAAGGGTGGTGAAACACTGGAACAGGTTTCCCAGAGAGGTGGTAGATGCCCCATCCCTGGAAACATTCAAGGTCAGGTTGGACGGGGCTCTGTGCAACCTGATCTAGTTGAAGATGTCCCTGCTCGTTGCAGGGGAGTTGGACTAGATGACCTTTAAAGGTCCTTTCCAACCCAAACAATTCCGTGATTCTATGATTTTTCCAATTATTTTTACTGCAACAATTCACCATAACCTTAACACACAAGGTGATCATGAGCACTTCCATTATCTCAGTAACCACCACAGCGTGGATTAGTTGATCCATATCTTGACCATATTTTGCCCAGGTTATGGACATTACCATAAACAGGAAACACTTCACTGACTTTGCTTCATATGCACATGTAACCACTGGTGTTCAGTACCTTTTCAGGTCCCACATCCTCACTGAGTTTCCAGCAGCCGCATAGAGGAATGTGCCAGTTGGATTTAGTGCAATCTGATTGATCTGGTTTTCTCCAGCTGGGATAGTGACTGTTCTGTTAGTACTTCCTGAACACACATCACCAGGCATCGCCTGGCCTGAAGACCTGAGTACAGGGACGAAAGAGAAAGAAAAA
>WAAD01028554.1:140777-157182 GCA_013389945.1 Fregata magnificens
TACAGGCAGGCTTAGAGAACTGCTGCTAACTTGTGCGCCTGAAGAAGGTTCCTACTGCACCCTGCAACCAATGCCACATTTGTACGCAAACGGCTAAAAGGGAGTATGGTTGGACTAGAGATACCCCAGAGGAATCCTCCTGGGGATTTGTAGCTAGTTCTGTGGTGATGGCAAAAGACTGTAACTCAGCCTGAAGAGGAAAAAAAAAAAAAGAAAAAAAAAAAAATCACAGTTCATCACCAAACAAAAATTATTAGCAGTCTAAAATCCCATGCATACAAATGCACACACACATGGACCCCACTGATTTCTGTGAAGTGTAGAAAAGCCTCAAGGTAATGCCCACAAACATGCAACACAATGCTGTGACCTGACCAGCTTGCAGTTAAGACTCACTGTCACGCTCTTCTGGGGATTACACATGGAACTGTTAGAAAAAGGAACTAAGCCATAGCCCTATCTCACCAAAAGAGTGTCAGATGCTTTAGGAACATGTAAGAATTGCGTAATATTGCCCAGAAGCTTGCTACAGGAAGGAAAGAGTCCTTCCTGATATTATCTAACTTTATGACAATTAGCTGGTTTATTTAGTACAGTCTTAGAAATTATTATTTTATACATTTTTACCACTCAGGACATCTTCTTTCACAAAACTCACTACTCCTCCACAATTCTTTTATAGATTTTACTAATATTTATATTGCCTTAAATTGTTTGACATTAACTTCCTCATTTTGGAAAGGCATTCACCTTTCAATCTGCACCTTTTTATGTTTTCAACAATACAGGAACAATTTACTTTATTATTATTATTAATATAGGTCTCTATGCTTTTGTTTTCTAACACCACACAAAACTAATATGGTTTTCTCTGTAGTATTCCCCAGTGGATCATGCTGCATCTAGACCGAGTTATTCCTACTGCTGTTCTCACCCACTCATTCCCTTGACAAGCCATGTAAAACACATGTCCCAGAGCTGTTTATCTATCTATGTGCAGTGCTCTGAAATCTACAGACAAAAAAATGCTACGACTGCTACAATGACCAGACAAAGCCACCATCACATTATTATTAGCCCTTCTCTTAATAAATTAATTTTTCACCGAGTACCAAAATCCTAAGCCACAGCTTAGGAACTTGAGTGGGGACATTTCTTTCATCTCTTAAGCCACTGTGCGTTCTGTCAGAAAGACATGATAAAACACCTACTCATTTTTATTTACATTTGAATTTAATTTTTAGCAACCAAAGCATACAACTGAACAAGAAAAACAAAAAGAAAGAGAGAAGCATATAAAACCTAAGAAAATGTCTGCTCCTCTTTTTTTAAAGAAAATAAAGAGAGAAAGAATATGTCTAAGGAAAGGTTTATACCATACTTTTTAAAAGAAAAAACCTGACATGCTCAACAATGATAAAGAACACCCTAAAAAAGGAGAGGGGGAGACATGCTTAACCAAAATTTCAGATTTTTAAATTTCTGGCAAAAGCAAAAGAGATGCAGTGCACAAGTATCAGGAAAATTCATGCAGTAAAATGAAATTTCCTAAGAACTGGAATAACTTCAGTGAGAGATGCCAAGAAAACAGAAAAGAGAAAGAGAGAGTACCTGTGTACCTCCGACAGAGAGGAATCACTTTCATCAGACCTACAATCAACAGTGGTGGAATTGTGAGGAGAAAGAATATAGGTATCAGCAAAGTAAAGCCTCCATATGAGAAGAACAAACAACAGCATGGCCAATTCAGAAAAGCAATGCAAATCCACATACAGTATGCAGCATTGCTCAAGGTATAAGTTAAACCCCCGATAATATGGGGAGGGGGGTGGAATAATAATCTTAAAATAGCAGTCTCAGCAGTAAGTTACACTGGTAGACTGTCTCAGCCCAAGAAGCTGAGTAACACCAGCTGAGCCATTTGTTATTTCCCCAACATTTTCTTACAGGAGTAAAGGCAACAAAGTAAAAGGAGAAGATGGATGCATAATTTAACCTCCGTAACATAGTCCTTGTTGAAAATATCAAAAGGAAAAAAAAGATTCTGAACATCAATGCCTGTTAAGTGTAGAAGAAACATGTAAAATGTTAATCATAAAAATATAAATATTAAATGTATTGATAACCCACTGAAATAAGAACAGCAATTTGCAAATGATCCTAAGTTCAAAATCCTTCACCTCTCATTTTCAAAAACATTTAAAAATAAAAGCCAAGAAAACACACAAGAACCGCCCCCCTCGACATGAACATTTGCAGTATGTCTTAAGGTGTCCTTCATTTTCAACTCAAATCAAACAGATTCAGCAGTTTCCATTTGACTTCGATGTCAGTCCAGAGAAAATGAAAAGGGTTAGGTGGGAGTTAGCAATAAGGTAAAGGTAACATTGCTAAGATAAAGAAGTTACAAGCACGGTTAAACTACTGAAAGCCTTGCAAGCTACTGCTTGGTGACTCTCTAGACCACTGAAAAAACCCGAAGTTTTATAAAAAACAATAGTGTAAACAGACAAGAGCAATTTCTTGTCTTGCTACAGTCACAACTAAAGGTTTATTCTAAGTTTGAGCTGCAGTTCATAAGCGCTGCATGGCACTAGTATCAGTACTGAAATCTGCAATAAAGATTCTGCTCAAGTCAAGTCCACTGCAATTTGGAGTAAGGCTCCTACAGAAACAGATGCCTAACATGCCAGGAAACTGAGCTCTATTTCTTCTAAACAAGGTATGAATATCATCTGCTCCTCCAGATCACCTCCTAAAGTCAGTCTGTTCAATAATTTGGATAATCTCTAAATAACTGTGTTCTAGCCATTTCAACATCCCATCCTCTGGGGTGCTGTTGTGACAGCACTTGGAGCAATGCTGGAGTAACCAAATAACTGTCAAAGGTGCTATTTCCTACATTGTCAGCTAAATCCTACTTTCAAGTGTAAACACGCACACAAATACACATACATCTAAGAATTCTACCATTCTTGTCTATTTTGGGTTTAAAACTACAAATACCAGACATAGCCTAGAAAACAGGAAACAAGGTTCAGCAGGAAATTGCTTTCTTGAATTTTTACAATGGTTCCATGGAAGTTTAAAATATTTTCTTTGAAAACTACATGAAAACACAAGAAATGTCTCCTCCTGTCTTGCAGGAGAAGGGCAAAATATCTAACAGATACTACACTGATAACTTGAGTGCATTTTGGAGTTCCCTGGTTGGGGGCTGAGGCTTCCCTCTGTGACTTACTTATCCTGCTGAACTGATGTGTTTCCCTGAGAAACAGTAAGACGACTAAAAACATTCATTTCATTACGGGGCCGGCTTGGTGGGGAAGTAGGAGGTGACAGACTAGCCTCTGGGGCTCCAGAATCTGAGCTACAAGAAAAAAAGAACATCCTCTTTAACAGGTTATGAATGGTTAGAGAAGTTAAATGCAACATGCCTCAAATGTTAGATGCTCTTTTCTTAAGCAAATAAATAAAATTATAATGCTAGCTACAGATATTTCCCAGAGAAGGCAATACACATAAGACTACAAACTGCTGCAGAGTGCAAGATTGACACAATGTTCAAAGTTTATGTGCTAACAGTGAAAGCTCCAGGCAGAAAACACATGTACGTAAAATGAAGAAATTCTTATAAAGCCGCAGTTTCTTAGAGAAATTGATGACTTCCATTAAAAAAAAACAAAACACAAAACAAAAACCAAAAAAACAAACAGAAACAAAACCAGACAACCAACCAACCAACCAAACAAACAAAAAAAGGTCACTTGCAAATGCTCCAAAGGACATTTTCTCAGGGCTCTGCTCCTGAGTTATTTTGTACAGAAAAATACTCTCGGGAAAAAAACCTCACACACAGAATTGAGCAGTGAATAATTTCACTGCCAACAATAAAACTGTCCTAGAATTAAAGAAGTAGAAGAATAAAGATTTATTTTTCAAGAAAATATACTCAAGGTTTAAATTATGTCAGAGAAAATAAATTGAAGAGAATCTTACAGTCTTTGTTCTTTTGCCTTTGTCTTTTCCATTGTTTTCTCATAGGCTTTTCTCTTTGCTAAAGGTGAAGGCTCAGGTAGCTTCTTCTCTGACAGAGATGGCTGTCTAGAACTAAAGCAAGAGGAATCATTATCTTATTTTGAGGCCCTTTACAAACTTGCTTTTCTTACATTAGCTGTCATTCTCCCACTCAGATTTCAGATTCCAGAACGTGCTTAATCTATTATTGTCTCTCTTGAATCTACAGACTCTAAATTTGTTCTCACATTTTAATATAAAAATACACCAAGTTTGTTAACTTTCAGAGTTCATCAACATATAAAGAGGCAGATTCTGAATATGCAAAGGAGATCTACTAATTCAATAATAAAAGACACTGACTAAAAGAAATACAGTGGAGTATGCATCTCATTAATCTGATCAAATTAAGACCACAGAGAAAATGGAAGGTCTGACTAAGATCTAAAATTTCAGATATCACAACTTTCATCTACAATAGATCACCTACAGACATGAAGAACAGAGAAATCACGATGACTCTTATATATGAATTAAACTTTGTATTAACTTATTCATGTTTCAATATCAAATTCATAATTAGGAATTGAGAAAAAGTATTTCCCATTGACAGCCTGACTACTATAACATTGCTTCTCTTTGTCCCCCCTTCCCTGCTTCCTTGCTTTCTATCCCTCCTTTGTCTCTCTAGTTCTTGCTCTGAAATAATTCCAGTTCACAAGTCACTGTGGTCTTTCTCCCAACCTTTTACTCCCCATTAAAAATAGTAAAAAGATCAAGAGTAGAATAGTAATGCTGCCACCCAAAAGTCATTTCACCACGGTCCGATAAAAAAAGAGGGGAATATGGATGGTCTCCACTCTTCTGAACTCCCATTTCTCACTAGCTGGGCAATCAGAAAAGCAACATTTGCTTTAGTTTATCCCTTTTTGTGTGTGTTTAGAAGTTGTTTCTATGAATATAAGGACCAGAAATACTCACTAAAAGAGAGAAAGGAGATTCTGAAAGTGCTTTTGTGCCACTCAACTTTATTAAACAGACCAAGTTCAGCTGGCAGGCCACCTGCCTGACACAGTTACTAGCATCTGGTCTCAGAGCTCTGCAGGCTCTGGATCTACATAACTGCTACTTCTCTGCATGAGAAAAGCTGTACCAATTTCCCTTGAGAGGAGGTCTGTGCTATATAAAATCCACCTGAGTACTGGCATGCAGAATAACATAACAAGGACAGCACAACCAAGAACTTGACTCAAGTAACTGAGACCGTCTCAAGTGATCACATGCATGCTGAAGACAAGCCCAACTGGAAGGTGAAGATCCTACCTGTAGGACCTAGTGCTAAGAGTTGCGTGCAGACCCTAGAGGTCCCTCAGGGTCTTCAAGAGACAGAAAAAGGAGAACGAGTGATAACCTGTCCGGTTTTGCACAAAACCTATGACGTTAAAGTACACAAAAAGAAGGGGAGAAGGTGGGTTCAACTCCATCCCTAAGGCCAAAGCACCCATTTGCCTGCAGGGCTCCCTTACCTCTAGGCATACTCTGCAAAGGACATAAAAGGCAGAATAGAACACACTCCTTCCCTCTCTTTATGCTGGACCAGTATGCATTTAGGAATGCAAAAGCCCTGGGCTCACAAGGCAAATCTTATGATCAGTCTGATAGCTAGATCCTTCAGCAAGGATGACAAACTTGGGTTAGAGTCTCCACTGCCATGGTTGCCTATGTGTCTACTGTGCAGCTACTAGATTAAATAAAGCACACCAGAAACTGGAACCCAAGCTGCTCTGCCTCACACCAGCGTCCTGCATGCTCAGACATGGAGCCAGCTCCCTCTTGCTCACTCTCTACCTGCCCCTTGACTCCACAGTGGCACATCCTCAGAAGAAGGTGTAAAGAGCACGATCATATTATGAATTCTTTTTGAAAGCCTGGAAATGCAGGTATTATAAAAATGCAGCAGTCTTGCTGGAATTACCTTCCTAAGCATAGATGTAAAAAAACAGGTGCATGATGTCAATGACCTGAATGAAAAGGAGCAAGACACACACCTAATTACAGGTTTCCATTGCCCTTTTAGATTTCCCAGAGTATCAGACATCTGAACAGAGCTGGAGACCACTCTGCTCTGAAGAGGTTGCTGTAGATTAGTTGACCATATCAAAGGACAACAGCACTAGCCATCTTTGTAAAGAGAATTCCAACCAAACTAACTGTTGCCCACATGCATTTAGGTGCCTCTCTGAATCACCACAGATCTGAAAAAACCAAGGGGTTTCCAGAGTGTAGCAGTTTGTACATACACAGACACCTAGATTTGCACCTAAGGATACAATTAACTTCTGTCACTTCAAGAATGCATATTTTGGATCACTATTACTGTTTCTACCTTCCTGAATGCCACTGAAGTGAGTGGCACAAGGGAGATAAAGTTTATTGCAGATAAGACCACAATCTGCTCCAGAAGAATGTATTTTATTACAAGAGATACGATGGCACTACAGGCCCATACAGGAAGGCCAGATGACTCACAAAGAGAACCTTTCTTCAACAATGACCAGTGACCAGCAAAAATAGCAATTCTGTATAAAGTATACCGAGTTCTAGTTTTGCAAAAGCATCTCAGTTGCAGTGAGGAAGTCCCTGCAGACTGATTGTGGGAATTTTTGATCACTTATCTGCTAAAAAATGATCAATAACAACCCAAAATATATGTGAGTCCTACTGCTGATTGAATTGATTTACTGACAGTGTGTAACTCTCTAATGCTCACAGAATGCAGTTTTTGGAAAATCCTGTTTTGCCTCCTTGCTGGCTCACTTTCACAAATGGATACATTCTAGAAGATGGAGTGAGGCAAAAGTTGGTATTACCTGAGTCTTGGATGCCAGGTCATAACACTTGATGGTTTAAATCTTGATGCTTCAAAAGTCTCTAGTGATCTCACACTAACTGCTGAAACAAGTGGGTTTTTTCACCTATCCTCACCCCCAAGAGCATTCTGTCCAAGCAGATTCTACTTGTAAAATGCACTGAAGCCATCAGCATGGGTTAATAATTGCTGTCAGCAGTGTTTTACTGTTCATGATTGCCACCTCAAGCAGATGCTAGAAATACATAGTAAAAGTAATACAAATGCAAATGTACATTAGATGGAGACTGCTGTAAAAATATTATGCAAATAGGACAGATGGATAGCGAAAGATGCCTAATTCCAGAATCTATAACGTGAAGATAGCTACGTGACACAGTTTTTCCATATCACTGAATGTGGCAAGCACATTCAGTTTACACATGAGTTTGTGCAATATAGGAGCTAGTACCTGAAAAGCCAAGAAAAGGGTCTCTAGCAGTGAATGGCTAATAACCAACAGTGATATTGGTAGATATAAAAAGAACAGTAAGAGCAAGTGAAAAAGAAGAGAGTGCATGTGACAGACACCTACTGGCCCCAAAGTAAAAAGACAAAAATAATATTATTAGTTCTATTTGGCATCAAGTAATACTTTCAATTAGTAAATCCGTTCTGCAGGTAAGTGCAACCTGCAAATAGAGAAGATTTTTGAGGATTCATAATATTCAACATGTTTCTTTCAACTTTACACTTGCATGCTCTATTATTGTATAGACTTCTTCATTTTAAGCATGGTCCACACAAGATGACTCACAGAAAGATTTTACCTAATAGTTAGGACCACATACAGATATTATTACTACATTATATGAAGTTTTGGGGTTGGGTTTTGGGGTGTTGGGTTTTTTTTTAATCTCTCTGCTGTTCTAAGCAGATCCTCACTAGCTCCCTAGAACATGCATTTCCCATAGCACTAATATAGCAAAGCATCCAAGGCACTAAATGGATTTTTCCAACTACTTAGAAACAAGGCTACAATAATTTTACTATGACAAAGCAACTTAACACAACTTATATCTTCAGTAAGAAACATGCTACTTACAACAGTGCATTTATATTTTCTAGAGTGGTGATGGTAGAAAAGAAGGAGGAGCTTTGTCAGTATTATTTAGTAAGCTTCAAGTATATCAACCTCCTTTGTAAAGTTAAAATAATAGATTAAAAGAAATTGGCAACATGCATTTTTTAAAAGCGAAGGATAATTAGTACAGCATGGCCAAACTTACATGCTGCCTATCTTAGAAGGTAAGCCAGATGGTGGGGGAATAAACTCTCTGTCCCTAGCAGAAGTATCATTTGTGTCAGCAGTCATCCCACTTGCTTGGGTTTCTGCAACTGATGCAAGAGCCAAAGTAGAGTCTGCAGCACTAACGTCAGAGACTAAATCGCTGCTGTCTGCATATAGCAATTCCATCTGGGTAGTGGTCCTCCGGCGGGCCTGGAGACAAATAAAAACCAAGTTGCGACTTAAACATTTCACGGTATGTGTCAAGAGTGCTACATTTAAGCTTCTCATTAGCTGGTAATTAGCATCCCCCTCAATCACTTGGCAACTACCTTTGGAAACTAAATCAAGGAGCTCACTTCTACTCTATGGCAATGATTTCAGAGGCGGCAAGTCAAATTCAACAGCATGAAACACTGATTTGACAACTGGTTTCCATGGATATCCTTTCAACCAACTACAAGTGCCTGTAAATACTACAGGAGTACAACATTACTCTCCTAAGGTTTATCCAAATGAAATGTTATAAAGCAGAGAGGAACGAAGCGAAGTATGAATTTAAATAGCTACAATTATATTGGCTTGACATCTTACACTGATGCTTCTTCTGGTATACAAACTCTGCTTCTTACTTAGTTTATGTCACTTCAAAAGTCATTTAAGCCAACATGAATTAAGATTCGCTCATCATTTCAACACTTTGAAACCAACAGAAAACCTCACAAAAGAGCCAAGCTTTGTGCAACAGTCATTCTTAAAAAACTGACCATACATGTTAGGTGTGATGATGCTGTGAAATTAAGATCTATTCCTCAGGGAAAGAAAGGCCACTGGGGAAGACAAAGGTCCAGTCTGAACAGAGCCATTACAAAAACAACATGTTTATTTTATGCCAACATTTTCAGATCGAACTCACTCAGTTTACCTGCCCAAAGAGCTGCACACCAATGAACGCTACCAATAATGCAACAGTCAACCCAGATATACTCCTCCAAGGCCAACTGCAGTTAGAAGAGTGGAGGCTAAGCTTCTACTTACTTTGCAAATTTGGTTTATGCTCCTGTGAGCACAGAAGCAAAATCGCAATCAGAGCGCATGTTTCCAGGTCCCACTGCCATTAACACTAAACTGCAACCAGCCTAGATATATTCCTCCAATGCAATTAAGAGCCTGGAGGTCAAACTTCTATTTATTTTATAAACTTCCTTTACATTTCTATGACCACATAAGCAAATCACAAACAATAAGTATGTTCACAGTTCCCACTGGCATTAACATTAAACTGCAGCCTAACTAATACTAAACTGCACATCTACTTCAGTTTGGAGTGCTAGTAATTGGAAGAATTAATCTCTTTCTGAAACTGTAAAAATCCAACCACAAAATATTGAAAAAGTGTATTTTTATCATTGCTTCTCAAAGGGGAGTATCACACAAAAGCATATTACATACAAATCACATGAACAGTACGTCAGTTCAACTTTTGCATGTCTTCATTCATTAATGTCTCTAGAGCAAAGCAAGAGCATTCTCCAGAAGGTGCCATTAAAGTATTAATTATTATAGAATCATTTAAAAGACGTGTAGATGAATTATCATCATCATTGCACAGCCTACCTTGCTTTTGGGTTTCACTTCACCACAAAGCTTCAAAAGATCTGAAGACAATGAACTAAAAGAAAAATTGCATCACAGTTAGAAAGAAAATAATCATATTTTTGCAGAATGTGTATTTTTATTTGATTCTTCTTTCTGCTGAAATGGTGGGCAAAGTGTAACGAAACAATGTCAGAGGTATCTTCTAATGGATACATGATGCGCTAGAAAAAGAGGAAATGACGGTAATTTTTCTAGAACCGGATCCAGTTACATGTTAACAAAGATTTGCTTACCTTCCTTCTGTCCCAGGACTATGCAATGGGGCATCCTCATCAGTACTATCTTCCAAATTTTCTAGAAAATTTCAAAAGAATAATGTTAGTCTGTCCATCTACAACAGAACGTGCAGGTTTTAAGTGCTGTACAAAACAGCTCAGACAACATTGAATGTAGATGAACAGCATACAAGAGGCAGAGATTTTCAAAATATCTTGACTATTTCCTAACCAGTCCCCATCGAATTTTCCTGGTATCTAAACTAAGTTTTTTCATACAATCTAAATAACTCATACACCTAGGCATACTGTGCCAAACGTGGTCCTCTATCTATTGTAGCAGAGCAACAGGGATGACAGAAAATCAGAAATAAATTCTAGAAGGAAATCTGGAAGAAAGAAGATAAAGCAAAGGAAATTAACTGCAAGACATGGAAGAGAGAGGATTTAAACCAACAGACAGTAAGGATGTCTCTTCCTCCTCTTTTTTTGTAATCTTCTTGTTCTAAGACAGAATCTGCCCGGTTATAATGAAAAAAAAATTGTATTTTTAACTAGCTAGCAAGCTGAGGTTCAGCCTCAGCTTATATAGAATGGCACCATTTCGGCTGACAAGAAGCAAGCACTTTATGAGTATATAAGCATTTAGGTTTCAAAACAGGATGATGCCACCATTTAATACTATAGAACTGCTTCCTGAAAAGAGATTACTTGTATTGAAGTTAATTGTAAAAGGAAGCTGTTCAGTAGAAATGCTCCTGAAGTAAAATGGGTACACAAACCTGTCCACAAAAGACAAAATCAGCATGCATGTCACACTAATACTGTTAAACATCAGATTAACATGTCTGCATGCAAACGGTGCAAAACATCAAGCTGAGACAACCAGTCCAGGGCATATGTACAATCAACTCCAAACTGTTGGGAAACCAAATCCCCTAACTTGCATACTATTCTAATATATGTTTTAAGCATAGTTTAAGGATATAGGCAATACATTCCTGCAAGCAAACTCCCTTATTTTTGAACATACTCACGAAATTTTAAGGATTAAATAAGCTTCTAATGACATTCCATTACATCTCTTCTTTATTAATAGAGACACTTTAAGTGTATTTACTTAATTTCTGCCATAAAGCAGGTACCATTTGTAATGTATAGAACCAATATATTTGGTACCCATATTAAAACAGGTTTGTCCATGTATATCTTTTAAGTGCAAGTTCATGCTTTGGAGGAAAGGAGGAAAGATATATAGTTTCCAGTTGAATTCTGAGAAGGAATGAAGAAAAGGAAAATGCTGCCTTCTTGTGTATGCTACATCTAAAAATGTTTCCTGAAAAAGTCAAAACCATACATCAATCTAGCACCAACACCAACACTGCACTTCAGAGGTACTCAACTACTGTATTAGTTTTAACAACGTAACCTTAATTATCAGAAATACAACAATATTAAAAAGAAAGCAGGGTCACAGGAATAGCACTCTGAATTTTCTTTTTTTTTTTTCCATCCTGGATTTGAGCCCACATTAAACCTTTTCTATACATGTTATTATTCTATGTCTTCTGCAGAAGACAGGATCTAGAGTACTGCTCTTTCTAGCAAGGCACAAAAGCAGCATCAATAAAATAAATGCATTTTTAAAAACATAAGATTCATATTGGGGTGATGTTACTTCATCCCCTTCTCATAAAGAACTTGTGATCAGCTTTTACAGGTAACAAAGGAGAAAGTGCGGGATGGCCACAAAAGATGGGATTTTATTTGTAGGCTCACACTCCTGTGACCTGACACGTATTGATATTTTTCTTCAGTTTGTCTGCAATTCAGCACAGGAAGACTGCAGGAAGCCCCCAGGTATAAACCAGTACGCAGCATCAACAAAAAGAAATAAGAAGAGGCAGAAGAGCAAGATTCTGCAAGAAGTCTTGAGCAAGAAGAGATGAAAGGAGCAATAAAGTTAGTAAAGGCAGTACTGCTTGCAAGGAGCAGCTGAGATAACTGCTAATAAACCAATGATTATAGAACAGTGGAGAGCTTTTCTGATGACTTGTCTTCATCCTCATGCAGAGGCAACTGGACAGCACCAGTACAATGCAGCACACCAGCACGGTTCATCCAGAGGAAGTGAGGTTTGATGAGCCGTCTCAAGATCTGCACATACATGGCTGCAAGTCACATCCATGAATGTCCAGATGTCACAGGTGGGAAGAAAAAGCGGCTCCTACAATTCTTCAGAAAGGAGTCACTCCAGCAACACTTCAGGACTCAACTTTGTGATCATGTTAACTCTTCACAAGAGCAGATGGGATAGCGAATGGCAGCTGGTTCATCCACACACAAGGCAGGTGTGCATTCAAATCCCATTCTGAGGGTCAAAACCTGAGCCAGTGATGTACTCTTCCACAGACTGAACCCTTTTCTTAAGTCTACACTTGAATGTAGGTGCACAACTACACTGGGGAATGCCCAAACTTCAAGCCATTCAAATGGCTAAGAACTTCTGAAGATATCAGAGCTGAAAGTAGACATTAAGGGAACAGTTCACAAGCACCCTGGAAGTACAACCCCTCTGCTTGGGATGGGGCTGGCTGAGTACTGCTGTCAGGCAGCCTGGTGAAATTGGTCTCAGGATCTGCTGCCACCCACCCTTCCACCTCTGGGAATTGTGTCAGGTTACCAGGGAACCCCTGCACCAACGGAATCCCTGCTGACCAGCTGGCAGTCCCAGCCTCGAAGCCTCACTGCAACAGTGTCTGAACTCCCTGCAGCTCAAAAGGTTTAGACACTAGTGGTCTACGAAACACAGACCATCAACAGTTTGGATTTCGGTGCGGACTGAGGTTAGTACGGCATATTCAGCTGAGACACACCCACAGTGAAGTTTCCTTCCTATAAAGTGTTAGCATAGTCCTGAGTGGCTTAGGTGTTTTAAAAGCCTCATATCATGCTTGCAAAGTGTTAAAAAGCTTCTTTAATAATACACTCTACAAAAACACACGATAGAGCTACTGTTCCAATGCATTTAACAAGTGTCTTTTCACTGCTCCAGATGCTGTTAATAAGTAAAAGCCTGTCCAGAGCTAAAGAAAATGCAATACTAACTTCCTGACTGGAGAAGCATTGCTCTCACTCCAACAGGGATGAACATACACACATGCACACACGTTAAGGGTCTATTTTAGATACACTATGATATTAACCACTGAGGTTCCTGAATAAATACAGGCCGTATGCAGCAAGATGCCCTGACACAGATCTTCAGGTGTCACCTGTCAGGAAGCTGGCAAAGCTCTCACCAGTTTACGCCAGATGATGATCTACACACTTTCAGGCAGTCTTGTGCTTATGAAATGTTTCAGATGCCTATGCAAACTAGCACAGGACAGCATAATGGGATTAAAAGTAATACAAGACAATACAAAAGGAATTTTTACTGACATCAGGAATATTTTTTTCAAGTTTCAAACATAGCCAATCTTGTAGCTAGGAGCAAGGGAGAGGAGAAAAGCATAATTTATTCAGGAGTTGTTTAAAAGCAACAACAACAGACTCATCTCCACAAAATCAGTGAAGTCAGTAACTAAACCCAATTGAAAAAGTGAGATATAATCTGCAGTCTGTAAAATATTTACATTACAAAATAAGCTATCTGCAAAAGGTTAAAAATGACCTGCATGTTAAGAATTACTTTTCAGACCTAAATAGATGAGCAGAATTTGTCACAGCTACAGCAGCAGTATATCACAAAATAGCTTTATGTAGCCTGAACATACTATAGGTTCGTAAGCAGTAAGTCATAAATTTGAAATATAGCTCTGCTTACTGTGTTCAGTTCTTATCTGACGAATTTAACTAACATGAGGGCTATGGGTGGTTTCAGAAAGGAAGAAATGCTCTGTAAGCTGATGATAATGAGTACATTTACATAATACTTCATGCAGACTTCACAAACTCACAAATTCTAAGATGCACCAGTTAGTGAACAAGAATGAATTAGTAACTCATGCAGCTGTACAGTACACAGAAAGCTAAACATACTTACCCAGCGGTATGCTATCTAGGTCTGTGTAAATAACAGCAACAAGGAAACAAAAGCAACACTCCAATCAAAACATATCCATTTATAAAAAGAAATAAAACAAAAGTACCCAAATGTAGCCTACATTTTTCTTAATGTCATCTCATGAAAAGTAGAATAGATGCCGTAACAAACATACGATGCCACTTTCAAAATCACTAACCTATGATGATTGAACAGGATTGCATATTTAGAATTTCACATTCAGAAGTCAAAAGCATATCAAATTGTAAATGCATAGTCTTTTGTAAAAATAACAAGCAGATCATTTGAATTTAAAAAGTCTCAATAATAAAAAACCTTTATTTCCTACATTTCACTGCTGAGGGGATATACTTAAAAATGACATACATGCACATCAATTGTGAAATAGTTTAAGTATAAGATGTTAAAATACAGCATCTATTCAGAAAAGAAATAGCCTAGAATGCCCAGTACAGCATGCATGAAAGGCAAACATGACATGCAGCTGACTATTCAGAATACAACATGACAAAATTACCTTGCAAAGCATGACCCAGCAAAGCATCAAGTTCAGGATTTAACTCAGCTTTTTCTTTTAGCATATGAAACAGCAGTTGGTTTTGAGTAGCACTAGTAATTTCTGTCTGCTTAAGGCGTCCCTCAAGAACTTTAATCTGAGCTTCTTTCTGAGNGAAAGAGATGACAAATGCTTTATCACAACTCTTTTGTTACAAAATGGGAATTGCCAAGACTTTTTAAAAACTACAAACACAAACAACATGTACATTGTAACCTTCCTCTCACATCCTAAAGATCAGGTGTCAACTAAAGGCAGGTTTTTTTGTTTTGTTTTGTTTTGCTTTTCTTTTAAAGGGACTCATTAAGCATTCATTTAACTTGTGTTCCTCAGACTCTACCTGGCAAATATGCATCTAGTGGCTAAGCTGGATGTGACTCCCAAGTACAATTCATAGATTCTTAGCATAGCAAGCATCTGAAAAATCAACACCTCCATTTTTCACAAATAAGTAGGGTTTTTTTAAAATTATTACCTATGTTACTCTATAACAAATAACAGGAAAAAAACCAAAAAAACAAAAAACAAAACCAAACAAAAAAGACCCAACACCAACCCTAGAACAGTAATCTTTCCTCCAGAATCACTCAGTGAACTTTCAGCTTCTGCTGAAAGATCTCATGGCCTAACTTAGGGAGAATCTGTTCTAAGGGAACTTCCCTAGATCCATGGATTAGTGGGAATTTTTTAGTTATAGAAAATGTAGCCAAGGAAATTTACCAAGAATGGTTTCCAAACAGAAGAAACCATAGTGAAAAATGAAGGTACGACACATCTTCTCAAAGACTTGTAGCATAACAGAGGACTTTGAGTGCTAGTACTTGAGAAAGAAGTGTAGTACTATGGACTTAAACATTAGATTCTGATTTCATCATGAACTAAACCAACATATCAATAGACACATTTTGCACGTGGAAACAAACAACAGAAGAGACAGGAGACATGACCAATTTTGCAAGAAAATGTACCTTCAGTTTTTCTACACGATAATTACTTATCAGAAAGAGGAGAAACGCCTTCATGTAATGGAGCTTTTTATCATGATAAGGAGAAATTGTTAACAGAGTAAGTCAGAGGCACTTCTCTCATATTAACTCTGCTGCAAGGAATCAGGTATCCATTCAACCCACCCAAAGGCTGAAAAAATCAAAAGACTGAAATTTGCAGAAGCCAATGTGATTGTGGAAATCCTCCCCCCCCCCACTTTCTTTTTTTTTTTAAATAACAACACAAACTTTTTTGATCACCTGCATAGTGATGAATCAAGAATGCAAAAATAGACCAGAGAATTGGTAAGTGGAACTGACCCAAAGCCCATTTCAATAGCCTTGAAATCTTTCATTTCATTCAATGACACTGAGTATGGCCTCCAAATGGAAAGAAAAGCAGCAGCAAGAGCATACGATACATGTGTGCACAGGGTTATAAACTGCCAAATATTAATTCTGAAAATATTACCCCCCAAGGCTTTCAGCAAAAGCCCATATTGCTCTACTCAAAAGTAGAAGTCTGACTAAAGTAGGCCACGCATCAATATATTTTAAAGGCTCATATTTTTAAGGAAGTGGCTGAGCCAGTCTTTTAAAAAAGATCCTGAGCATTCTTTAGGAGCTTGTTGAAAAATGTAGAAGGAGATTATTTGTTTGATTACAAAAAGCTAGTGCTCTTACAAAAACAACATGAGGTAACTGGTGAAGTAGGCTCTACTGGGGATTGAAAAACAGGCAACGGATTGAAGGGGACAATGGATCTC